>CM060699.1:159815032-159897532 GCA_030686995.1 Artemisia argyi | reverse complement strand
ATTCACTAAGCTCAATTTATTCAAATGTGACTCAATTCACAAGATAATTCACAAATTCAAGCTCAGAATACGTTTAGCAGGCCAAAGAAAGAATTCCAGAAATAAGCTAAATCTAAGAACTATAAGGCCTAAATAAGCTGCTGAGATAAGCTAATATAGAGAAACCAAATGTAAATACTACTATTCTACCAACTAGAGAACACAAATCAAACAACAATTAAGCTCAATAAGCACTTATAACCACTTGAATCAGTCCATGAACACTGGTACACATATGTGGTGCAGGGGAGAAATGTGCACACAGTCCATAATAAGCTCTTGTTACAATTAGCTACTGAGATACAAAAGCTAAAATCCTTTTTGAAATTAAATCTCCTACTAGCAGGCTTTCCAAAACTACTTTCTCTTTGAATTTCCAATAACTGATGCAGTCCACAAATTCTATCAAAGATCCATTCTCATTACTCAGCATAAACTCTTTTTACTTTTTATGAAAATTTGCAAAGTTTGACTATTATTAGATTAAGCTACTTCTAATTACTTGTGTATGTTGATATAAGCTAAACTAAAACTGGATTAAGCTAAAATTACTCTAAGTTACAATAACAATTAAAACTGAGTTACCTAAAACTGATTATTGAAACAGTTTAAGAGAATTTGAGCTAATTATGACTTTTGAATGTTCTATAAAACAAATTTTATGCTACACTAGTCTTCTACAGTTATAAGTAATGTAAAAATGCAATTAAGCTAAATCTCCTATCACTATAACTACACAGATTAATCTAATCCAAACACTCTTTAATGAAATGTTAACTAAGCAATTATTGGATTAACTCCACTCAATTTACTCAGCTAAACTCAAATAGCTACAATAATCAACACAGAATCTATCTCAACAACAAGCAAACACTGAATCCAATCTAACCACAAATTCTCATATCCATTAATGAAGACAGTTATATAGCTCAATAGGTGAAACTAACTACTCAGCTCAAAACTCAACCAATATATGAACAATGCTCAGCTCAGATTTATATCAACTAGTTACACAGATATGATGAATTTGAGATCAAATAGGTTACCTCAAAGCTCTCTCAGCTAGAAAAGAGAGAGTTCACTGTAGCCTATCTTTATGATAGGCTGATGTCTGCTTATTTCTGAATCAGCTATCACTTTCACCTCAGCAACTATTTCTCCCAATGTCCAAATTATTCACCATTAAACTGACTCAATTCACTTCCACTATTAAGCTACAAAGCTTAAATGGAAGGTATAAAAATAAAATAAGCTCAACTGTGAGCTGTTATGATTGATATGAATTTATTTTTTTTTATTTTCTTATTATCTGATTTTTTTATTTTTCTTAGTTTGATTTCTAAATTACAAATGTAAATGAAATTTAAGCTAAATGAACTAATAAAAGTTGAGTTATGATAGGAATTAAAGCATAAATAACAAAAATTAAAATGAACAATAAGCAGTTTATAAAAGGAATAAGCACTTTTATTAAAATAACTAGTAAAAATTACATCCACTATACTAAAAATACAATTCAAAAGAAATTTAGACAGCACTTCGTTACCTAAAATCTACACACCTAAATGGCTTAAATGAGCCTCTATTTATAGGGGATGTGAGGGGTGAGCTCACGGATTGCCAGGTTGGCAATCCGTGTGAGTTGTGTTTCTTTGAAGCCTCTGAGCGCCCTTGATCTTCTACCAATCATTGCTAAACCAATTACAACCCTTCGATCAGAATAAGTGACGCGTCTCTCCCAATCAAATTGTGCCACGTTGCCCATTTGTGTGCTTCTTGGATTCACTGACACTCTCTGACAACTGACCTCCTTCTAGAAACCCTTGAAGATTACTTAATTGCCCTTAATCTCAGTTAATTTGATTGATTGGATAAGTGAATAGTAACTAGGGTTCATGTGAGGGTAACTGGGGGTGAAATTGGGGGAAAATAAGAGCGGGGGTGTTTGGTTTAGTTATTTAAGTGGTGAATTGACTTAGTTGACCGAAGGGATAAATGGGTGGGCTCGGGTCAGACTTTGGTGATGGGCTTGGGGTTTAGTTAGGATTGGGCTGATGAGATATAAGTTTGGACTCATAATATGGCTTGGACTATGGCTTGTGATATTTTCAGATTTTTGAGTTAAAATATACAAGGACCATAATTGTAATATTCCAAATTTCAAGGGTAATTTCTGCCATTCTTCAAAAATCTTTTCCAGGGACTAAACTTGACAAGTATGAGTAGATAGAGGACTGAAACTGATTCTTGGATTCCCGGCTTTGACTATTTGACCATCTTCTACTCTCGTGCCCGTTTTTCCGGTATTCGTGTGGTTTTTCGTCTTTTTATGATAAATCCGTTCCTGCACATTCACAACATAAAAACACTCGTTTTCTTGGCATTTGTTAGCTCAAATAGTCAGAATGGGTCGATAATTGGTAATAAAAGAGGTGTGTAATTAATACACACCAAAATCCCCCCGACTAAAGTATTGCCGTGTCCTCACGCAATGTGATCAATTCACGCTTTTGGGATAAATAATTTCGATACTCTTTTTACTAACTTTGAAAAGTAGCAAGGAGGTTCAAAAGAGATTACAAAATCATTTATTCCCGAAAAACGCTCCATTTTCCAAAATTTTTCCTTTTATTCCACTTTATTCTATTTTTGTACTTTTCATACTTCAAACTTGTGACGGTTTGTTGAACTTTCATTATTTTGCAATAATTATTAGGGTCAACGAGTAGAAACACTTCTAATTAAGAAGCGACCATACGGCTAAAAATCGTCATCCTTGATTTTTCACGAGTCCCCAAACTAAGCGTACAAACGAGATCACAGCTTATCTACAAATTAGATGCTAACACTACTCATAACAGTTACTTGTGAAACTTCTTACTCCCATTTCCTAGGTTTTGTATCTCAATATTTTATTTTGTTGAGAAATGAATTGCTTCATATTTTCTCGTTTCGATAATTTTAAGTCCGATAGTGATACCTAAGTTAAAACGATAAGTAGTTATTCATTTTCTCTTAAGAACCACTGCAATAGAAATTTGGTCCATATCAAGGAATTAGGGGTACATACAATATCAAGAATATAAGTTGCGGAGTACGATCACGTGCACCTCATGTGACTGATTACTAATCACGTATCACATGCACCTCACGCGCCAACAACTTATTTACATACATAAACTCTTATTCAACAATACTTCAACTTTCACTTTTTTTATTTTTCTCATTTCTCATTTTTCACTTTTTTCATACTTTTCACTTTTTTTTTTCTTTCTTTCTTGACTTTTTTTCTCAAAATCAATGGAAGCTTATCGGGTAGCTCCAAAACCACATAGATAATCAACTTTTGACTTTTGATTTTTTCACTTTTTGCTCTTATTTTTTATGTTCCTTGATATGTACCCAACTTCTAAAGCAAAAATTCTCTTAAGAAAACAAATAACTAAGTATTATTCAAACCGAAATACCACTAATTAACCTAGAACATATATTATATATTGGTGACGTATTTGATGGGAGTAAAAAGCCACAAGTACCTCTTATGAGCTCTAAAGAGAACCACTACTCCACGTTTAGCATCTAACTTCTAAATAAACTCTATCATTTCTCGCTCTTCGCAATTTAAGATTCCAAATAATGAAACCCGCGAATACTTAGCCGATAATCAGTCACGCATATATAAAGTCAGTTACGGAAACTTGCAAATTCTAGAAGAAGAATTCGCGTTTTCTAGCTCCTTATGTAAAAGACTAGCGAAAGCTTTTAAGTTGCGCATGTATAAAGTCAAGTACGGGAACTTGCAGATTCTTAAGAAAGAATTCGCATTTTATAGCTCCTTGTGTACAAAACTAGCACAAGCTTATGTGATCATCATTGGTTAAGGGAACAAGCTAGGGCTCAACATGCCCGGTCAAGTCAAAATATTTATTCCTACTCTCGCCAGCAAGAAAGTCAACAAGGTGTCAAAACACTTATTCAAACTTTATTATATTTGCACAACTTTTTCTACTTTTTCACATCTTTTTGTGCTTTTCCATGACTTTTTCATCAAAATTTTTGAAATTTTCTCAATTTTTTCAATTTTTTATTTTTGGTGAAAAAACGGAGTTGCGAGAGTACACGACATGTGAAAAATGCAAGGTCAAAATCGAATCGAAGATTCACCCTCCCCCCGACTAGAACGAAACATTGTCCTCAATGTTTGATGGGTTAAGGTAATCCTAACAAAATTCTAGGCCGTTTATTAATTATGCCAAAGAAAACGTTAGTCGATAAGATTTAACGGATATAGGATTTCCAAGTAGCACCGATGAATGAGACTCCAAGTAAAGAGATAACGAGCACGAGAGTCATCATAAATCATGGACAATCCTGAACAATCATCACAAACAACCACGAAACACAAGAGTAGAAGAGGCACCCCCTCCTCACATTAGGTGTTAGAAAATAGAAAATAAGAAGATGAAATTGGATAAGCATGGGTTGCCACCCACGAAGCGCTTGTTTTTGTTCACCGAGTCACATGAGCTTGACTCGATCCCCGAATTAATTCGTCCTTGGGGAAAAACTGTGGAAAAATAATCTCATTCGGGCTTTCATTCAAAATATTTTGAAAAACTTGTGACGTATTTGAAAGTTCCATCCCGAATAGATAACCGCTGGTACGTTAATTTTGAAAACTTTGAAAAACGATACCAGGGTCAAAAACAACATCCTCACTCCCCACGGAGTGAAGGATAAGAGAAATCACACCAAACGTTATAAATGGCAAGAATGTCATGATAACAATCTTGAAAAACTCATCATCTTCAAAAGAAAGTTTCATAATTGTGGAATTATGAATCTTATCATTTAAGCTCATTTTACAAACTTTTCCGGGTGGGAGGGATGGGATAAACTTTTCTTTAAAACTCTCATTTTTAAGCACACCACCCGGATCATGATCAATTTTAAGATCAAAACTGAAACTCTCATATTCAGATTTAGAAAACTTTTCCATTTTGCATTCAGATTCATCAAAACGAAATGATTCAAACTCCGGAAGAGAGATAAAAGCATGAGAAGTGGTACTGCCACGACTCGTCTCTTCCGAGTAATCGAAATGAAAAGCTTCAAACGTTGGATCAGAAAAATCAGGAACATAAGTGGGATTGCCACTTATTTCCTCAGTCGTATTGAAGGTAAAACTTTCAAAATCTGGTAAAAATTCCTCGAGCTCGGGCTCCAGAGGATCATCAATTATAAGCTCAATCTTTGTCTTAACTTTATCCGGAGGGATTGACGGTTCATCGTTCAACAAATTGTTAAGAAAAATAGTATCTCCCTCCGAATCAAAGTAAGAATCATCAATCTCAGAAAACGGAATTGTTTCAATTTCAAGAAATTCATCGACCTCTTCCCAAAAATAATCATTTTCCTTAGTCGGAGGAAATGATGAGGAAGAGTCGGGAACGAACGTTTTCACAAAATCATCAAAAGTATAATCACAAACATCGATGCTATTAACGGAGTACTTCTTCAAGTTCGAAGCATCGGCTTTAAAAATCATAATATCGTCATCATGTCGTAAAGTTAGAGTGTCCTCAAAATGATCTACTAGGGCTTTTGCGGTTCGTAAAAACGGTCGCCCTAGTATAAGAGGAACTCTCGGATCGGGTTCAAAATTAACAACGACAAAGTCGGCCGGAAAAGTACACGAGTTCACTTGAACAAAAACATCTTCAGCAATTCCAACTGGATGAGCAATTGAACGATTAGCAAGCTCTAAAGTCATTCGTGTCGGTTTAAGTTCCCCCATCCCAAGTTGTTTATAGATCGAAAATGGCATAAGGTTAATGCTTGCACCTGAATCGGCCAGGGCTTTGCAAACCTCTTGATCTTTCAACGAACAAGGAATGAGAAATTTCCCCGAATCTCCAAGCTTTTCAGGAAGCTTCTTGAGAAGAATCGCGGAACATTGAGCATTTATTGGTGTTTCGGCTAATTCGAGCAATTTCTCTTTATTACTTATGAGGTTTTTGAACGTTGAAGCAAATTTCGGCATGTAAACAAGAGCATCCATGAAACTGATATCAAAGTGCAACTTTTGAAAAATATCCAGAAACTTTTCCATTTGTTTTTTAGATTTTGCACGGAGCTCTTCATCATTAAATCGTGACGGATATGGCAATTTAGACTTGTATTTCACATTATTTTCAAAAACAACTTTTTCTTTATCTTTCGACTTTTGGACAACCGGAGGTTGGACGTTTTCAGCTCCTCCACTATTAACAGGAGGAACCGGGTCCTTTGTCGCCTCGGTCTCACAGTCTACTACCTTGGGTGGAGACGAAGAAGAAGAAGAGGTAGTAGGAGCTGTGGGTCCCTCATATGTAGCACCACTGCGAGTTATGATCGCTTTAACTTCGCCCCTCGGGTTTGCGATCGTGTTGCTTGGCAAAGATGTAATACCCGAACCCGAGGGTCGATCATTTAAACGTTTGTTGATATCATTGATTTGAGTTGCAAACATTTTCGTGGTTTCCTCTTGTTTAGCAATTAAGGCTTGTTGTCCTTGAAGCAATTGTTTAATCAACTCTTCCGTGGGCGACGGATTTGGAATAGCAGCTTGATTTTGATGATTAAAACTTTGCCCACGGTTTTGAAAATTGCCATTATTTTGATTTCCATGATTATTATTCTGAAAATTCCCAGGGTTTCCATGGTTTTGATGGTTTTGAAAATTGTTCCCTTGAGGCGGGCCTTGGTGGTAATTTCCCCGGTTTTGATTTTGTTGAAAATTCTGATTTTGTCCTTGAAAACCATTATTTCCACGGTTGTGATTTTGATTGTTGTTGAATTGATGATTACGGTTTTGCACATTATTATTCTGATTTACTTGATTTTGTTGATCAAACCCGGGTGGTCCTTGAAAATGGCTCGAACGGTAGCTGAGGAGATTACGGTCTCCTTGAAGAGGTGGGTAACCGTTGCCACCCATATTAGCAGCATACACGTTCTCATGAGAGAAAGAGCCGGTCGTCGGACATTCATAATACGGGTGTGGACCACCACAAGTTTCACAAACGATATTGACCACATTAACTTGTGTTTCTTTAACTTGATTAGGCATCATTTGGTACATTCTTAGCATAGCCGTCGACAAATCGTCAACTTTCTTACTCAAGATGGCTAACTCGGGGTTAGAAGTAGAGTTAAGAGTCGCAGTCGATCTTATTGGCTCATTCCTCTCGGCTGAGGAATCCCAATAGTTGTAATGGGCCGTCATATTCTCGATTAGCTCGTAACAATCCTCAGGACGACGTTTCATAAAAGTACCACCAGCTGCAGCATTGATCGTGTCCCTATGACGTAAAGTCAATCCATTATAAAACGTATCGATTATCGTAACGAGAAGCATATTATGATTCGGACAACGATCAATGGCAAGCTTGTAACGCTCCCAAGCCTCAAACAAAGACTCATCGGGGAGTTGTCGAAAATTGCTAATATCGTTCCTCAATTTCGTCACCATCGATGGTGGAAAATACTTCGCCAGGAACTTGGAAACCATTTCATTGAAAGTATGAATCGAGTTCCTGGGAAGACGATCAAACCACGCGGTGGCATGATGTGTAAGAGAATAGGGGAAGAGAGAGAGACGGAGGGCGTCATCGGAGACCCCGTTTTGTTTCATATTTTGGGTGACGGTTAAAAACTTATCGAGATGCTTATTTGCATCGTCACCCGGTAATCCGTGAAATTGGCACGAATTTTGGACTTGTTGTATCATGTGGTGCTTAAGTCCAAAATCCGTAGCCTCAATATTTAGAGGGGCAATCGGGCCACCTCTACCATGCATCGTGGGTTGGCACAGCTCCTCCATCGTTCGGAGATCGGGAGCCGGCATGTGTTGGTTTACATCACCACCCACCGGAGGGTGTTGATCATTCATATCCATTTCCTCAACGTTAAGGAAATGGACACGGTGTGTGTGTCGTATTACCCTTTCGGGATTTGAGAACGGAGACGTAAGACTCTCAAACGAAGATCGGGTGTGCATACACCACAAGCAAAATTAAAAAGAAAATAAAAAGAAAAAGGAAAATCTTTTTTTTTGTTTTTTATATTTTTTCACAAAACTTTTTATTTCTTTTGTTTTTCTTTTCTTAAAACGTAATATTAATCGAAAATCGTTTCTTTCAAAACCACTCGCGACGGGACGGGAGAGAAGAATGGATCTCTCTTCAGCTAGCAATTTAATGTCTTAGCTTCCGTATTTCCCGCTTATTCGGTTGTAGTAATTGAAATAGTCCGATAAACAACTAAATTACGTTTTCGTTATATTGCGAGACTTATTTGGTTTACAACGCCCTTTCTTGCGATCGAGTCGAGGCTGTAACTTTTATTATTTTTTTGGTATTTTGAAAACACTTTAGGAAAAGTGTTTTTGATTTTTCAATTTTTATAGATATATATATACAAAGTAGAAGAAGGCTTATCAAAACACGATTTTCCAAAACAATTATTCAAAAATTCACTTTAAGCCTTCCCCGGCAGCGGCGCCAAAAATTGATACGTGTCAATTATAGTATAATAATATTCCGAGGAAAAACCGGTTAAAGTAATTCCCGGGTCGTTCTTCCCAACGAAAGCTCAAATGGAAAATTTGAATTATCGAATCGGGAATCGTGTAGTGAAAGTGAGTTGTGAAAGAGTGATATAGTGACAATAGCAATCAAGGAAATCAAATATTCACAAACAACAATAAAGCATGCAAAGATTACAAACTAACTATGCACCGAATTGAAAAACGCGAAAACGGAAATGCACACGTAAAAATTAAAACGTAACGTTATATGAAAAAATTACCCTACGAACTTGGAAATATTTTCTAAAAATTAAAAACTTATAAAAAGAATTTTAGGAAAAAGAAAAATATTTTTTTGACTTTTCTTTTATTTTCTAGAATTAATTTTGTATTTATTGAATTAAAAATGAATTAAAAATAAGAAAAATAGAAAAATTAAGTGGTAAATTGAAAATAAAATTCTAAAAATTCTAACTAATTATAAAAGAAATTCTAAAATTATTTTTGTATTTTTCTGAACCTTTTTCTATTTTTTATTGATTTTTGGAATTTAAAATTGATTTAAAAATTGAAAATAACCAAAAGTAATTATTAAAAATAGTAAAACTAATCAGAAAAATCTGGAAAAATTCCAGAAATTCAAATATAATAAAAAGAACTTAAAATAAAATTTTGAAAGAAAAATCAGTTATGGAACTGCTTATTTAAGCCAAACAGCTTATCACAAGTGCTTAATAATAAGCACTTGTGATAAAAATTTGATGGAACTTTAAACTCAAACTATAAATGGTATATGAACCTCAAATGAACCAGAATTTGAAGTATACAACCTCAGATTATTCACAGAAACTCAAAATGGAAGCTATAAGCTATGACTAAACTCAATAAGCTAGACAGAAGTGGTATAAGCAAAACACAGAAGCTCAGAAACAATTCACTAAGCTCAATTTATTCAAATGTGACTCAATTCACAAGATAATTCACAAATTCAAGCTCAGAATACGTTTAGCAGGCCAAAGAAAGAATTCCAGAAATAAGCTAAATCTAAGAACTATAAGGCCTAAATAAGCTGCTGAGATAAGCTAATATAGAGAAACCAAATGTAAATACTACTATTCTACCAACTAGAGAACACAAATCAAACAACAATTAAGCTCAATAAGCACTTATAACCACTTGAATCAGTCCATGAACACTGGTACACATATGTGGTGCAGGGGAGAAATGTGCACACAGTCCATAATAAGCTCTTGTTACAATTAGCTACTGAGATACAAAAGCTAAAATCCTTTTTGAAATTAAATCTCCTACTAGCAGGCTTTCCAAAACTACTTTCTCTTTGAATTTCCAATAACTGATGCAGTCCACAAATTCTATCAAAGATCCATTCTCATTACTCAGCATAAACTCTTTTTACTTTTTATGAAAATTTGCAAAGTTTGACTATTATTAGATTAAGCTACTTCTAATTACTTGTGTATGTTGATATAAGCTAAACTAAAACTGGATTAAGCTAAAATTACTCTAAGTTACAATAACAATTAAAACTGAGTTACCTAAAACTGATTATTGAAACAGTTTAAGAGAATTTGAGCTAATTATGACTTTTGAATGTTCTATAAAACAAATTTTATGCTACACTAGTCTTCTACAGTTATAAGTAATGTAAAAATGCAATTAAGCTAAATCTCCTATCACTATAACTACACAGATTAATCTAATCCAAACACTCTTTAATGAAATGTTAACTAAGCAATTATTGGATTAACTCCACTCAATTTACTCAGCTAAACTCAAATAGCTACAATAATCAACACAGAATCTATCTCAACAACAAGCAAACACTGAATCCAATCTAACCACAAATTCTCATATCCATTAATGAAGACAGTTATATAGCTCAATAGGTGAAACTAACTACTCAGCTCAAAACTCAACCAATATATGAACAATGCTCAGCTCAGATTTATATCAACTAGTTACACAGATATGATGAATTTGAGATCAAATAGGTTACCTCAAAGCTCTCTCAGCTAGAAAAGAGAGAGTTCACTGTAGCCTATCTTTATGATAGGCTGATGTCTGCTTATTTCTGAATCAGCTATCACTTTCACCTCAGCAACTATTTCTCCCAATGTCCAAATTATTCACCATTAAACTGACTCAATTCACTTCCACTATTAAGCTACAAAGCTTAAATGGAAGGTATAAAAATAAAATAAGCTCAACTGTGAGCTGTTATGATTGATATGAATTTATTTTTTTTTATTTTCTTATTATCTGATTTTTTTATTTTTCTTAGTTTGATTTCTAAATTACAAATGTAAATGAAATTTAAGCTAAATGAACTAATAAAAGTTGAGTTATGATAGGAATTAAAGCAGAAATAACAAAAATTAAAATGAACAATAAGCAGTTTATAAAAGGAATAAGCACTTTTATTAAAATAACTAGTAAAAATTACATCCACTATACTAAAAATACAATTCAAAAGAAATTTAGACAGCACTTCGTTACCTAAAATCTACACACCTAAATGGCTTAAATGAGCCTCTATTTATAGGGGATGTGAGGGGTGAGCTCACGGATTGCCAGGTTGGCAATCCGTGTGAGTTGTGTTTCTTTGAAGCCTCTGAGCGCCCTTGATCTTCTACCAATCATTGCTAAACCAATTACAACCCTTCGATCAGAATAAGTGACGCGTCTCTCCCAATCAAATTGTGCCACGTTGCCCATTTGTGTGCTTCTTGGATTCACTGACACTCTCTGACAACTGACCTCCTTCTAGAAACCCTTGAAGATTACTTAATTGCCCTTAATCTCAGTTAATTTGATTGATTGGATAAGTGAATAGTAACTAGGGTTCATGTGAGGGTAACTGGGGGTGAAATTGGGGGAAAATAAGAGCGGGGGTGTTTGGTTTAGTTATTTAAGTGGTGAATTGACTTAGTTGACCGAAGGGATAAATGGGTGGGCTCGGGTCAGACTTTGGTGATGGGCTTGGGGTTTAGTTAGGATTGGGCTGATGAGATATAAGTTTGGACTCATAATATGGCTTGGACTATGGCTTGTGATATTTTCAGATTTTTGAGTTAAAATATACAAGGACCATAATTGTAATATTCCAAATTTCAAGGGTAATTTCTGCCATTCTTCAAAAATCTTTTCCAGGGACTAAACTTGACAAGTATGAGTAGATAGAGGACTGAAACTGATTCTTGGATTCCCGGCTTTGACTATTTGACCATCTTCTACTCTCGTGCCCGTTTTTCCGGTATTCGTGTGGTTTTTCGTCTTTTTATGATAAATCCGTTCCTGCACATTCACAACATAAAAACACTCGTTTTCTTGGCATTTGTTAGCTCAAATAGTCAGAATGGGTCGATAATTGGTAATAAAAGAGGTGTGTAATTAATACACACCACTTTCTTATAATGTTAGCAAGTTATCACTGTATGTATCTCACAACCGGTTGTTTATTATATATGTGTCAATATTGAATAATTAAACTATCGAGTAATATTAATTGGGAAATTTGCAAAACTGAAGTCGAAGATTTTACTTATCTCCATTTTGACTCAACTTTGTGGTAGAGTGCTAAACCTAGGACGTCGAATTACGTTTTGTCGAGTTTGCCTTTTGCACCCATTGCACATCTATTTCTCACATATTTATCATTTTATTTAATAACATATCACTCCCCCTCCCCTTGACATCCCATAATTGGTCATATCTCCTCGCACACACCTCAATTCTTTATGGAAAATACACCGTCTTCACTGTCGTTTCATGTTGACACCCAATCACCCATCTCATCCGTTTTCATGTACATCAGATTCCAACTAGAACGAAATCGAAGAAGATACGATCCAGATATGAAGCAAGGGCCACATGATAAAGAAACAAGATCCGTTTTCATCCAACGGTTTCTACATTGCGACCGACTGCGATCTGATTACGAATGGTTCAACAGAACGGGTTGTTTTTTACAAAGGCTGTGAAAACGTTACGAATATTTTGCAAATGCGTGTAAAAGGGACCACTGATAGAACAATTATTTATCTTTTTGGTTAAAGGGTTTTTATATCTAGTTGCTTTTTCCCTACAAATTCATTCTACAATTTTCTACTTCAGTTTATCCATCTTAAACTCTCCTTACTTATAAACACCATCTTAAACTCAACTTTTGACATTTTCGGCTACTATATATTTACCTCTTTACGGAGGTTGATGACATAGTTCAGTGGAAAACGAGAACTTTGATAGTTGGTCCAACTGTTCAAATCTATCGACGTTTCTAAAGAGACGGTTTCAGTAACAGCCAAGACACTATATGTGTGGTACATTGTTTCTTAAACACCAACAATCTACTAGATTGTTTGCATGGGGTCTAAAGTGTCACAAGTCACCTACAAGATGCGGGTGCATCAAATACCGGGTCAAGCCTCTTCGTATGAATCAAGTGTGTGAGCTTGAACATACCATCCCTATTAGATTACATGGTTGTTTGTCAACCACGATCACCCTCACTGGACTTTTTGTATCCAATTCCCTATATTTATCACATCTTTTCGTTTGAAGCAACATGGATGAAATCAAGCGTTTGAGGCAAAAAGGCTTCAACTATAACTATTTTAAATGAATGTAGGCGTAGATATTTCCATTTATAATATCATTTTGGATCACCAACGATGTCACATTTTCTAAAAAAGTGCTAAATTAAAAGATGAGGCCATGGATGCAAAATTGTTGTGTCGTTCATGCGGTCATATGTCCTTATCAGATTTTCCCATCTTTTGGACACATGCACCATTTTTTTCAACTTTTTAAAGTAGCTCATGTGTTTGATTTGGGTCTTATATTCCACAACCGAGTTTTTTAACTTTACAAACACCTAATGAACTCATTCTTTATCTTCAGAATGCTTCAACCACGATTGCATTTTACATCATTTGTTGATCTATTTGTTATTATGTAATGAAATGTAATAATTTGTAATGTAATATTTTTACAATTATTGGAATCTATTTGGTATGATAATGTATAGACATTGCTATGTAATAATTTGTAAAGTTAACATAATTTATGATAACTTTTATAAAAACAATACGGGATAAAAAAATTATATTAGATTAAACATAAAACACTTGAAATAAAAATTTGAGATTTAACGCTACGACATCAAATACTTTTAGTTATATACGTAGTAGTCAATTTCTTTTTCTTTTCCCTTTCTTCAACGCTCCTTTCCAGCCGTTGAATATCACCGTGTATTGTAAGCATATCATGATGTAGTGTAAAGTTTTTTTTTTTTTTTTTTTTTTTTTTTTTTTTTTTTTTTTTTTCATTTTCATTTTATGCTACTTTTTCATCAATAACGCGACATACCTCTTCTCAGCAAGACAAACTTGTCTTTTTATGTTTCCAATTCGATATCAAATGCTTTAAAGTCAGTATCTGAATTTGATGAAGATTCAGTATTTGGCCTTGATTATGAAGTCATCTGGAAAGAATAAGCCATGTATATAAAATTAAAGGGTTGACATACATACGGTTGAAAGTCTTTCTAGGTGAATGTGTATATAAAGGAGTGTATTCACCTTTTATTTTTTTGCAATCAAATGGTAAACCGTGAAAGGAAGTTAAGTTGCATTGGATACTGCAATCTACATTTAATTGGACATTTTTGTATTCCTAACTGTATCTAATATTATTTACCATAAATTATAAAAGAACCTAAACAATGATAAAAAGTAATGATTGGATTTTATTCATTCATAGTAAAAGGGAGAAATACATTAGATGAACAAAACATTAACATGCATGCTACTTAATCATAGTTGGTGGACAAATATTCAAGAAGATTATTTTTCACGGAAATGGATTCGTCAAGTCTCTTCCACTGCTTAATACATTATCTCAAAATAGATGCATCACGCCCCATATCGGTATACTAAAAGAAGACAACTTCCCTGCAGCATTTTACATGGCTATATTGTAGTTTTTCGATCTCCTTGATCTTTTCATTTTTTTTCTTTTATTGCCGCCTAGAGAGTAGAGACCTTTTATAGTAGTTCGTCCATTTTAAATTCCGTAATCAATTCGCTTTGTTTATCATTTAAACGCGATTGTGTTGCAGAACCCAATGGTCCATATTGTTTTAGTTTTGGTTTTAGGTTTTTAACATATATATATATATATATATATATATATATATATATATATATATATTTTTTTTTTTTTTTTTTTTGAATCGAGCTATGGTAAATAGAAGGCGACTTGAGGGGAGGCGAGAGAATACAAAAATCCATCATTAAAATTACAAGATGATTGTGAATTTGAAATGAATCTTTTACTCTTTCTATCTAAATTAGATTGCAAAACATAAATTAGGAAACAGTTGTGAAATATAACCATGACTCCTCCAGTTTCCCTATATAAACACATTGGTAATTGAGTCATTTTATCCCATCTTTGGATACATTTATCAATAATTGCTTCCTTCATAACACATTGGCTATTTTTATCCAATTTTTTTTTTTAAGAATATAACCATATTGTTCTACTCCTGCCTACCCCATGGACACATATAGACATTATGAGGAACTTTTCGTACAAATACTCGAAGGTCAACGACATAGTTCATGGACAACATTAGGTTTCATGATTAGTGCTTGGAGCTATCCTCGAAAATGGATGTTGTTTTGTTACAAATGAAGTTACTTCCATTGAACGAATTTGCATAAATGTGATATGAGACTCCTTTTTGTTACTAATCACATTCATGTAGCTATATATTCTTCTATAACTCAAAGTGGAGGAGTATATGGGTTGATCATATTTACTGCAAAAGGTTCATAAGTAAACTCCATTCTCATGTTGTCAACCTTATTTGATGAAAAATGTTAAACACCAGTAGATAATAGAACTTGTGAAACTGATGTCAAACATGTTTTATTTCTTACACAATATTTGCCAGAGGCTTTGCTACTTGTCTTCTGCATCATACAGATGGTTGATTTTTTTCTAAAAAATAAGGACATGGAAAATATGAAGAATGTTTTATGCTTAGGATAATAGCATTGTATTTTCTATCTTCTTTGGCTATGAAGAAGATGAAAGCAGTGAAACACGTCAATGAAGCACAATATGAAACCTTCATATTTTACCGTAACTTTGACACCTGTCAATGAAGCACAACACGAGAAACGGAAGATAACACCGAAGTTACTGAAGCACCACACAAAATTACGAAGTCTAGGATTCTTGGATATTTTGTTGTAATTTTTCTAAAAGTGATTGTTTTAAAATTCAATTCAATTTAATACTAAGTTCAATTTAGTACATACTCGTTATGCTTTACATATCTAGTACGGCCTTAATTGTATTTAATATATTAAAGTACACCTTGATAGAGGTAATCTTGAAACACAAAAAATTATAATTTTAACAATATATTACAAAATTAAGTCAAGTTAAAAATAAATATTACGGAGTATCTTTAAACGTCATTTTCATAAATTTTCCTATTAATTATACCCTACTTGTTAAGAGTAAAATCTACTGGAACGCTTATTTGACCCTTTAGTAAATCTATGTACTTTAGTTTATCGATTCGAAGAGGGCGGCTACCAGTTGACAATCATAAAAATTAAAAATGTGTATGTGCATGCAATAACGTCAGCATATATTTGCCTTTTGTTTTTATCATCCACATTGCACGGCTGATTAGTTTTTTAAACTTGTTTCAATAATTAAATTGTTTTAATAACTAACGAGAATATTTCTTCCTACTAAATATTTCTGCATATTTTCTTACTTAAAAATTTTAACATGCAGAAAAACTGATAGTTCAGATGAAAAGATATAATAAGTTATCACAATGCTCATAACTAATATCGGATATGGAGATTGAGTTGTCTAAAAGGAAAAATAAATCGGTCTTACAAGATGATGTATAAGGCTGGGCACAGAAGGGTCACTCGACCGACTGATTCGATCGATCCCACTCGGTCGAGGTTGCTGTGGGTACTCGGTCGAGGCAACGAAAAGGGAACAAATGGTCGAGTATATGATCGATTACTTTCTAATTTTTTTTGTACCCTTTTTGTTTACGTTGGATTCATAAAAAAAAAAAAAAAAACCTACTAGCCGTTACATTCAAAAAAATATATATATAAATTTAACACACTATAAATACCACATTAACACAACATATTTTACACACTTAAATTAACAAAATCTCACACATATTGCAATTCAAAATGGCGTGTAACAAACTGCCTCATACCGTCGAAGAATTTCAAAAATTGGTCAATAACCAAGCTGAGAAAGACGACACGGCTCGTCAAGAAGCTATTTCCGAAGTTATTAGCAGGTTTGAGCTGGCAAAGGCCCTCAAACAACGAATGAGAACACGCTACTCAGATTGCGATCACATTTCTGATGACAGGAAATATGTGATCGATCAGTTTTTATACGACGAATTTCGTAAAGATCATGCCGTTGTTGAGGCATTGCGTGGCTGTGTGAGTCAGATACATGCCCAAAAAACAAACAAGATTCGTTGGAGCTTTGAAGAAAATGCGAAAGCTGCTATGGTTGAACAACAACAACAACAACAACAACAACAACAACAACAACAACAATTTGTGCAAGGTGAATCAAGTTCATCTGCACAAAGAGTTGTTGAGCAACAACAACAGCTGCCTCGTCTGGATAATTTTCAGGTAAGTTTTGAGGAAAATGTGGCAGCAGATGATGATGGCTGGAACTCTGAGAAGGAGCGGGAACTGAGCAGGTTGGAAGCTCAGTTAGAAGAAGAGAGGTTTGCGAGCTTTGATCCTTACGACGACGGTTACCGCTCCGACAACTCTCAGACTTGGGATCACCCGGACTACAACTGAAGTTAGGATTTAATTGAAGTTTATGTAATGTTTAAGTTTATGTTTTCAATCTATGTACTGTTTTATTTTTATTAATGAAATTAATATTTTAATTATTAAGTTTGAAAAAAAAAAAAAAAAAAAAAAAAAAAAAACTGAACTAGGTCGCCCTTACTGGGGCAGTAAATCGCCAGCAGGTCGCTAGAGAGAGAAAGCTGATGTGGCAGGGAAAAGTAAGGGGATTGAATCCCCTTACTGCGGGTAGCCTAAGAGATAGTATATAAAATCGGTCTCATACTGATAAATAAATCGGTCTTATAAGATGATGTATAAGAGACCAAAAGACCACTGTATATTAAATGATTGCATCATTTTTTGTGGATAATTGATGCGTTAAAATGTTTAATTTGCATCAAATGTCATGAAATTATGTTATCATATATTCAAATTAATCGTTTCATTTAATATAAACGAAAGAAATAAACTAGTGAATTCATAACTCTATCTTTAATTTCAACAATTAGGTAGTGTTTGTGTTAGCTTATTTACCGATATTATAAGCTTACGTATATATGAGTAAACTTATAAGGTTACTTTTTCCGGTTTATGAACTTATCAAGTTGATTTTACGACTCATGGATTTTACTTGGATGTAAAACCGATTCTGGTTGGGTTAGATTGGATATGTGACCCAAAATTTTTGTATAAACTTATATTTTTTCTTTTCTAACTTCTTGGTAGCTTATTTTAACGAAAATGCCATTGAAAAAAAAGGCAAGGAAATCACATGTTACGGCAGTGGGTACCTTGTAATTAAAGTTTCTGACAAGATATGTCCTTTTATTATACGCTTTTCGTAACAATACATTTACGAATGACGAGCCTTTTAGGTTGGAACAACTTACAACAACAACAACAACAATTTATTTGCATAAAAAATAGGTATAAATAGAGTAATTACTCATGTTCTTTAAACATGTGTATTGATAAAAATAAAAATCAAATATTTTACAGATCTATTTAGGCATGTTAAATAATATTTTTGGATATTACTTGTTAATAAAATTCTGGGAAAATTATACCGTCGAATCCTGATTGTTTTATTCCGCGTGTAACCCCAAAATTTGAGAAATAAAAGTTTTGATGTACAATTTTCATTAGGCTAATAGTCCAAATTCTGATAAAGTGAAAGTCGTTCAATGATTCTTGTTTACAAAGTGCCAAGATTTTATATAAGGCATCGTAAAAATGAGAATGTTAACAAGCTTAGAATTCCTTTTAATTTTCCTTAACCAAATTATAAATTTAGCCTGTCCCTTTACAAAATATAAATCCAATCAAGAGAACTTAATTCCTACGTACATATATATGTATATTTGAAAGTTGAAACTATAAAACTTTAGCCAAATGGCTTATATAAGCACTACGTCATTTCATATAAAAGTACTCTATAAGATTCATTTGAAATTTAACCAAAAAATAAAAAAGTAAAACAGAAAGTTAGTTAATTACATAGAATGCAATTATTGTTTCATTCCTTCTTCAATGTTTTAACTTCTAAATACTAAAATTATCTTCACTACTCCAGTATAATTTTCCTCTTTTATATATACGACGTATTAAACATAGAAAATAAGACGCAAATGAAAAAAAAAAGTTCGTACTTTCACCTTTCACATTATTCCGGGCCTCTAATTTGACCCCAATTAGATGCGGCAATTTGTATCAAAAATTGGCTAACTCGTAAAATATTTTGGCACATTTAACTTTTTTTAATGGACATGTATAGCCCATTTAAAAGTTAAATGGGTATTAACATGCACATATTTTTTCTCAATTGTATAACATTAATGGTTTTTTATTTTATTTTTGAAATGGATTGTGGCCCGTGCCTGCCCGGCGCGCTAGTTTTGCCACCTCTAACCCTATGTAAACTCATCCAAAATATTTTTTTGCCCTAGATTACTATTGAAACAAACCCGCCTTATTTACACTATTATTTCTCCAATACAAGAAAAGCCAAAATCCACTATTTGACTCACCCTAAACTGCCACCACTTGTCTTCCTTCACCTTCAACAATAAAAGAGTTGCCAGGTGCATCTTTCACCACTTCTAGCATAGACGGAACTTGAACCATTTTGTTGAAGGGGCCGAAACGTTCACGATCAATTTTTAAGAGAGCCAAACTACACTAAAACAAAAGCTTAGCACTAACTTACTAAACAAAATACATTAAGGACAAAATTTTTGGAGAGGCCATGGCCATCCATAGCCATCAAAAAGGTCCGTTCATGACTTCTAGTAACGTCAATAATTGACATTGGGCTATTACTAAAATGTAAAAACATTTGACTACAACTATTTCATTCGCCTATCACAAGCCTTATCAACAAAGGTTCGCTTGCAACCATTGCGGATCTGACCATAATAATATTTTACATCAAAACATCGTCTTCCCTTCTCGTCGTTAAAGATTTCGATACATCTCTTTTAGACACAATATATAGATTCCAATCACATAGGAGTGCTTCGAATTGGTTTGTGTTAACAAGAGTTTTTGTTTAAAGTTTGGTATCTATCTTTTATTGGTGCTTGATTTATAAAATACAGCATTATTGAAGTTTTATGATTTGTGTTATTAAAGTTTGTAGAACTCATTACCAATAATATAACAATAACTAAATTGTTTAGTTGTAGTTTAATAGGCTTCGAATGTTGTTTTCGTTAATTTTGTATGTGGAAAACTAGAAGGGGGGTTGAATAGTTTTACGTCCTTTTAAATTTATAAACACAAGTTTGTTTTAAAAACTTCGATTCTAGTTTATGTGAACTCAATACTTGCACTATATGAACAATTGTATGGTAACTAACTAACAAAGCTAATATAGTAAAGGTAAATAAATAAGTAATGAGAAGAGTTAGAAAGATCAAACCACAACACAATGATTTATAGTGGTTCGGCTACAAGGACACCTTCCTAGTTCCTACTCCACTCCCAGAGGCACCTACTCGAGAGTTTTCTTCACTATGTCAACAAACTCCCTTTTGGCGGAGAAAACCTTACACACCACTCAACTTCACAACTTGATCACAACTTCTACACAACTTCTTCACACCAATATACTACACACCAATCTTCTTCACAACTATCTTCTACACACCAATCTTCCACTTCACACCAATCTTCACAACTAACCTACTTCACTACTAATCAACTTCTACTTCCTACACAACTTCTATATCTTCTAAACAATATATAACAAGCACAACACAATATTCACAAATATATATATATATATATATATATATATATATATATATATATACACACACTATGCACAACTACTCTTCAACACTTTTTGAACTTGGGTGTAGAAAGAGTGTTCTTCTTTTGCACTTCGGATAAGAATGGATGATGAGGGATTGAATCACTTGAAACAAGGATTAATATACAAATAATCAAAGGGTTTTAGAGGATGTTTAGAGAGTTATAGATCTGAAAATTTCGTGCAAAAGGCGAGGAAAAATTCTAGAATTAAGGTGGTATTTATAGGAGAAGAATTCTGACATTTTCTGACAGGGGAGCCTGGCCGGTCCCCTTAAATCGTGGCCGGCCCCCTTAAAATTAAGGGGACCGCCCAACTGTAACGGCCAGAAAACTTGTCTTTTAGTGGGGAAAGTTTATTTGGTGAAAAACTAACTGATTTTGGTTAAATATTTGAAATCATATATTTAGTATGATTAAAACATTTTTCTTTATTACCAAAAGTGTTTTTCAAAAATATATAATATGTTTATATATTTAAATAAACTTTGTATTAGTTAATTAAATATCCCTTTGATCATAAGATGTATTAAGCACTTGTTTATCCATACCTTAAGTGATTAAGTTGGATATAGTTGTATAAACTAGCTTAATACTTATTTACGTAGTAATCTTACGATTGACGAGTTTACATTTTGTGATCGTCAAAATATAGAGATATCGAAAAATAACGTTTTCATACATTATTTATGTCAACAATCTCCCCTTTTTTGATGATTACAAAATTTAAACTCATTAATCGAAAATTAGTATATATTCAAGTATTATTGTGAGTTTATATTACTTCTCCCCCTTTTTGTTAGCATCAAAAAGGTTATCCCATGTTAATGTAAACTCCCCCTCGAAGTATACTCCCCCTCGTTTTGAGGCCAAAAGGAATCGAGATATGGATATCTTGCAAAAATATTTAGTGGCAAGCAACATATATATGTATATAGCATGCAAGAATAGAGACTAAATATAACCATAACATTAATAATATGAAAAAGATACATCAAGCATTATATTAATAACCATAACAAGTAATGCAACTAACAAAAGCCTTAGAGGCTTAGAATCATCATTAAAATAAAAGACCAAGTCTCAAACATGAGAGTCTTCTCTAGAGCTTGCCATCCAAAAAGGTTTAACACAATTTTATTTGTGAAACACCAAGCATGTTTAATTGGGAGGAATGGATGGTGAACATGCAGATGATGATGGTGGAGGTGTGTTTGTTGATGGTGGTGGAGGTGTTGTGTTTGTTGTTGGTGGTTGATGCAACAAGTTTTCAATGTGAGAAAACATGTATTGGATCTCATCTCTTAATCCGAACACAATTGGTCGGTTGTGAATGCAAGAAAGGCAAGTGTCTCCATGAGCTTCAAGTAAGCTCCATGGGACGGGGTTATAGGTTTGTGGATTGATAGGAGATGATAAGAAATGTGCATCAAGAGGTGTTAATGGTGATAATGAGAGAGTGAGTGCAAGAGTTGTGTTTTCATTGGTAGGTTGTGATGGTTGATCAATTGTTGGAGGAGATAAGTGTGTGTTGATGTAGTCATTTATGATGAAGTGGATGGTATGGAAGAAGTGGAGTTTCCATTTGTTGAAGGTATTTTGGAGGGTGCATTTGGTGCACTAGGAGATGAACATTGAGGTGGTGGAGATGGAGTGGTGTTGTCTTCATTTGTAAGATCAATGAAGAGTTGTCTGGGTGGAATGATGACAAGTTTTTGTTTCTTGGCATTGTTTGAATAGGTGGTTCTTGGTGATGACATGATGATGTTTGATGAATGTTTGAGGATGATGGAATGTGAATTAAACATGCATGGAGATTATATAGTGGGAAAACATGTTTAGAAGTGGAATTAATTTGAAATTGTAATGTTATATTCCAAAATCAGTTTAGCTTTTAAGGGAAATGGTAGCTGGGACTAGCAAAAGGGATCACAAAATGCAAAAGAGAACAGTGTAAAAACTGTTTCAGATGGCCGGTCCCCTTAAATGGAGGCCGGTCCCCTTAATTTTAAGGGGGCTGCCCTTTATGATTTAAGGGGGCCGCCCATCTGACGACCCAGAAGCCAAAATTTTTCAAAAATTTTCTGGAAAATGTTGTGTTCTGTTTTGTATTTGCAGCAAGCACCATTTGGACATTTCACATTTGTTTTGGTCTATTAGAAAGCATACATGTCATATATTTATATAAACACTAACTAATCATGCAAACATATATATAGATTAAGAGAAGCATGCATTAAAAAGCATATATTAAAAAAAAAACCATCAAGTTAGCATCCTAGACAAATATCCAAATAACAAGTACTTCCGAATATATTTCGGACAAATAGCACACAAGACATAAAAATAAATATTGTTTAACAAACATAATCCAAGCATATCATTTCTTTTTCTTCCCGAAGATACCCTTCAAAGTCTTTCCTATAGATTTGAAGCCACCTCTAACTTCTTCGTGCAAGCTCTTTTGTCTTCTAAGCATCTCGGTAGTCCGTTCATGAAGTACTTCTTCGGTTTGATCACTAGGAGATGGGGTAGAATACTCGGGATAGTCAAGATCCTCTAAATTGTCAACGAACTCATAAAACAAAGGGGTACTAGCATCATGGATGTTTTCCTCCTCATCGTCATCGTCTTGCCTTGAGGATGATCCATGAAAGCTATGACGACGAGGTTTACCCTTGTCACTTCGAGTTCGTCGAGCTTGTTTTAGAGGACGTAGAGTGGGGTAGATGGACTCATAGATACTATTGTCAAGATCGGGGTAGTACTCGATAACATCACGATGGAGACGAGTGAGGAACATTCCATATGGAAGGTTGGCTTTGGGAGTTTTTCTAGCACACTCAATTCGTTTGATAAAGAAGTAGGCCAAATTGTACGGCTTTTCGACAACAATACAATACAACATGTGAGCAAGGCTCGCCGGGAGATGGTCCCGGTGACCTCCAGTACCAAACGCATTCTCACGAATGAGTTCTTCCCAACGCTTCATGTGAGGGCTTAATTCCTTGAGGAGAAGTTGGTATGGAGAGATTTGAACGTTTTTGGATTTTATTTTTCGGCTTGTGGTGGCACGTTCCACACCAAGGACTTGACGAATTTCGTCGGGATGAGGAATTTCGTCGAGATAGGGACCGAAGGTTGGTCGATAGTGATTAAGAGATTCGAGGTCCCACTCGTTTGAGAAAACGGCTTGACCTCTAAATGGAATTTGGAGGATATGACCAAATTGTTCGAGAGTTAGGGTGATAAATTCATTTTGAATCATGAAAGAGATGGTGATGAAACCAAGATCATTGGCTTGGACGGTGACTTGGCTATAGAAATCCATTATGAAGCGAGGAATGATAGGTTCATTTATTTCATAAAGACAATTGAAGTTGATGCTTGAAAACAAGCGATTTATGTACTCGGATTGAGCAAAAGCAAGATCTACTACACGTCCTTCATGAACATTTCTATCTTCAATTTGACGATATATAAGTCCAATGGAAGGAGATGTGGTAGGGAGTTGGGAAACTTTGGGATGTAGTTTTTAGTGTGAGAAAGATCTTCGGTAATTGCTTTTGGCATTTTCACCTAGACACATCAACAATACAAAAAGTCCAAAATAAATATAAAGAAAGATAAAAGTATATGTATATTGTTAAGGCTTATGTTGGAACGTAAACATACTTCGTTACTAATCCTAAGAAGTAGATTACCATGTTCCTTAATATTTTTTTTAACTCGTTCTAGATATACTTTAAGATGTTTTAATAAGTAGTTATGGACAAATCCAAACGCCCTTTTAAACATCTTAACATATCATGAAATTTACTAGATTTACATTAGATTGTAAAACTAGCTAATTTTTGCGAGTTTTTTATGCATGTGATAAGTTTTTGAAAAAGATGGTTTGTATTTTTACTCAAAAATGTCATTTTTAGTAATAAACCAAACGCTTCCTTAACTATTGACTTATACCCCTAGTATGTCAATATATATATGAATTATATATCTTGACAAGTCCGATTAGCAATTTTTAGGTTTATAATTGTAACAAGGTTTTATAAAAATTTTAATGTCTAGGTTTCGATATTATTTGGACATAATCCAAACACCCCTATATCGTGAACCGATATAATTTTTCTTGGTCGAAAAATGTAATTTCAAGTTTTACAAGTTACAAAAGTATAATGTGATTAGTTTTAACACGTTTTCAAATCATTATTCAACAATGAGTTTACTAAAAAATTTGAAAAGGAGTGTATGAAGTTTTTCAAAAATTTTCGACATGATAGTTTATAATTACTAGTTTCTAGTGTTGATTGATCATTCTAAACCTAGGGGAAGCATTCGGTTATGGAGTTTTAGGACTTAATTCGAAAGAAATTGTGAAATTGAAGAATTTTATAAAACATGCATAATCATGAGTATGACCAAATAAGATGAAATTAGATGAAATGTGTTATGAAAAACTTACAATACGTAATGGTGATTGTGTTAGATGAATTTGCCCTTTGCGAATTAACCCGAATTATGTGATTTGGAAGTGATTAGAAAGTTTTTTGGGTTTTGGTTTTCGTCACAGCAGAAGCAGGGGAAGGGGAGTATGAAAAAGTGGAGTGTTTGGCAAAAGAAAAAAAAAAAAAAGAGAAAAACGAGTTTGAGCTATCAGATGGCCGGCCCCCTTAAACATTAAGGGGGCCGCCCTTCATTTGGTTGCCGGTCCCCTTAAATATTAAGGGGGTCGCCCTCCAAAATTTGATATTTTTGATTTTGGTTTCTGGAAAGAACAAGAAAATATTTATATGTATGTATTAGATTTATATTTAATCAAAAATACGTTGGAAGGTATTCGCACGAAAGGAATTACTTAACACTTTTACTTGACAATTTGCTAATTAAATTTTCTTGATCATTTCGGATGAAATTTATCAAGTTGTCAAGTACACGAGAACGTTGTGGAAGGTTCAAATATATATATATATATATATATATATATATATATATATATATAGTATGGGCTTATAAGACGAGAATAAAGGAAGAAGACGAATGCAACGGAAGCCGGGAGTTTGTTTCATCCATAGATTTTTCGACTCATCTCTCTTCATCAGCATGAGTGTTGTTGAACATTAAAGTTCAATAAGGCAAATGGGGAAAAGAAAAGGTTCGTAAACGAACAATTTCTAGTTCTAGAAAATCAACAAATGAGTTTTCTAGGTTATGAGATCCTAGATATAGCTAAGTGTGTGTATATATATATATATATATATATATATATATATATATATATATATATATATATATATATATATATATATATATATATATATATATATATATATATATGAACCAATCAAAATCATATAAAAGCTAGATACTAAACTAAGCATGCATTTGTTTACAAGAAAATAAAAGGAAATGTGTACCTTTCGTCTTCAATGTGTTAAACTTCAAAATCTTCAAAGGAAAGTCCGAACACGGGGTGACATCAAAGATTTCCATGTATGAATGGCGAAAGTTTTCACGTTGGTCCCCATAGTCTCATTTGGCCAAAGTTGTTTGTCCCGAACATGTTTTATATTTGACTTGGGTGCATATATGGTGGAAACATTCCCCATGGATTGAAGTTCCACATTTGTTGATTATTGTTAAAGTTTTGTCTATTTTGGTTTACTCTTGGTTGAGGTATTTTAGGTCTAGGGTAAGAATTATTCGGTTTCCTAGGTGGTGGAGTTTTAGATCTTGTTTTAGTTTTGGACGATCCTACTTCGGTTTTTAAAGATGGTTTATAAAACGGTTTTATTTCTTCATTACTAGCTAGATGTATTTTCTTATTATTTATGAGTATATACTCAGGATTAGATTTTGAAGGTTTTAGTTCCTTGAGTTCGCTTTCAAATTTAACATTTTTAACTTCACTTGTTAAGGCTTCGGTTGAGTTAAAACCTAGACCGGTTTTATCTCCGGATATTCTTTGAATACTTATAATTTTACTAAATGAGTTACTACTATTTTCAAATTTATCAAGTTTACAAATTTCTTCCTTAAGTTTGTTGTTTCACTTCTAAGCTCTTGACATGATTTACATTTTTTAAAAGTTTCATTACCTTTCTCAAGTTGATGTATTTTAATTTTTAGTTCAAGTACTTCATTTTCTAATTGGTTATTTATGTATTTTAGTGATTTATATTTAGCCATAACTTGTTGTCCTAGTTTGCATAATCTATTGTATTCACTATCTAAGTTTTTTTCATCTAATGATAAATTTTCATCACTAAAATATTCGGTTTCGGAACGTACCTCACTTGATCTTTTAGCCATGAGACATTTTTCTTCCTTTGTTTTTTCTTTCTCATCTTCATCGCTATCACTCCAAGCACCTCCAACAAACGCTCTTTGATTTTGATCTCTTGTCATCATTGGACATTTTCCAATAAGGTGATTCGGATCACCACACTTGAAACATTTTCTCTCATTCTTGATATACTTGTCATCAT
This sequence comes from Artemisia argyi, assembly GCA_030686995.1. Lineage (NCBI taxonomy): Eukaryota > Viridiplantae > Streptophyta > Magnoliopsida > Asterales > Asteraceae > Artemisia > Artemisia argyi. The sequence continues at coordinate 159,870,224 of CM060699.1, read as the reverse complement.
TATTCTTTTGAAATGTTCTTCTTTCATCGTGTGGTTGTCTAACGAATCTTCCTCGCCTTTTGAAGAATTTCTTGAAATCTCTTACGGCCATGGCATATTCTTCGTCTTCGCTTTCGGAAGATGAGCTATCTTCGTTGTTGGATTCCTTTCTAGCTTTCAAGGCGATTAACTTGCTTTGCTCTCGTTTCCCTTTAACCATTTCGGAGTCCTTCTTTATTATTGCTTCGTAAACTTTTAAATTACCAATTAATTCATCAAGTTGTAGCGTTGACAAATTCTTCGATTCTTCAATAGCCGTCACTTTAGCTCGCCATTTTGGGTGAAGAGCTCTAAGAAACTTCCTAACAAAATTCTTACTAGAAAAATTCTCATCAAGTGCTTTTAAACTTGTGATTATAGTGTTAAATCTAGCAAAAGCATTATTAATTGATTCCTCTTCCGGAATCGTGAATTGCTCATATTGTTGAACAAGTATATCTATTTTGTTATCTTTGACTTGATTATTACCATGGTGGGTTATTAACAAAGAGTTCCAAATTTCTTTTTCGGTTTCACACATAAAGATCCTTTCGTACTCTTTACGTGGTAGCGCATTGTAAATAACCATTTTTGCTTCATTATTTTTAGCAAGTTTTCTTTTTAAATCATCATTTTGTTTTTCAAAAGGTACGATTTTATCTTTCTTAGTTTCGGGGTTATTTTGAATAGGTAAAAAATCACCATTGGTAATAATATGCCAAAGATCTAGATCTTTTGATTTCACATAAGTTTCGAATCGATTTTTCCAATATAAAAATCAATCACTTTCAAATAGTGGTGGTCTTTGCATAGATTGCCCTTCTAAATATTTTTCAGATTTCATAGATCGTTACAAGTTTTAAAATACAATATATTTTAAAAATCTTGCTAGACGTGGCTCTGATACCAATTGTGGAAAACTAGAATGGGGGGTTGAATAGTTTTACGTCCTTTTAAATTTATAAACACAAGTTTGTTTTAAAAACTTCGATTCTAGTTTATGTGAACTCAATACTTGCACTATATGAACAATTGTATGGTAACTAACTAACAAAGCTAATATAGTAAAGGTAAATAAATAAGTAATGAGAAGAGTTAGAAAGATCAAACCACAACACAATGATTTATAGTGGTTCGGCTACAAGGACACCTTCCTTGTTCCTACTCCACTCCCTGAGTCACCTACTCGAGAGTTTTCTTCACTATGTCAACAAACTCCCTTTTGGCGGAGAAAACCTTACACACCAATTTACACACCACACAACTTCACAACTTAATCACAACTTCTACACAACTTCTTCACACCAATATACTACACACCAATCTTCTTCACAACTATCTTCTACACACCATTCTTCCACTTCACACCAATCTTCACAACTAACCTACTTCACTACTAATCAACTTCTACTTCCTACACAACTTCTATATCTTCTAAACAATATATAATAAGTACAACACAATATTCACAAATGAATATATCTGAAGTGGTTGATTCAGATAGTGATGATGAGGTGTTTGAGCCAAATGATCATATGGACAGTTACTTTTCATCAGCCGGAGGACATAACGAGCTTGAAGGCTATCTTTCTGATGATTATACGGCCCAAGTTTATGACTTACCTGGGCAATTTGAGGAATTTAACAATCAGTTTGATTTCAAGCTTCAAGGCCGTTCGAGGAAGTAATCTTTTATTTGGATTTGTTTATTTGTTTTGCATGTCTTTTTACGTTTAGTGGTTGTTCTAGTTGTTGGTAGCTAGTTGTTCATTTATGACATGTCATAAATGATCTAGTGGTTGTTCAAGCGGTTGCTTGAGGTTAATGTGGCGTTTCAGCCACATTCCATTGTACTTTAAACAGTTTCTTTTGGATAATATATTTTACCAGGGTGGAAGTTCCCTTTTACCCAAAAAAACACTTCTTGAACTTGGTTGTAGAAAGAGTGTTCTTCTTTTGTACTTTGGATGAGAATGGATGATGAGGGATTGAATCACTTGAAACAAGGATTAATATACAAATGATCAAAGGGTTTTAGAGGATGTTTAGAGAGTTATAGATCTGAAAATTTCGTGCAAAAGGTGGGAAAAAATTCCAGAATTAAGGTAGTATTTATAGGAGAAGAATTCTGACATTTTCTGACAGGGGAGCCTGGCCGGTCCCCTTAAATCGTGGCCGGCCCCCTTAAAATTAAGGGGACCGCCCCTTATAATTAAGGGGGCCGCCCAACTGTAACGACCAGAAAACTTGTCTTTTAGTGGGGAAAGTTTATTTGGTGAAAAACTAACTGATTTTGGTTAAATATTTGAAATTATATATTTAATATGATTAAAATATTTTTCTTTATTACTAAAAGTGTTTTTCAAAAATATATAATATGTTTATATATTTAAATAAACTTTGTATTAGTTAATTAAATATCCCTTTGATCATAAGATGTATTAAGCACTTGTTTATCCATACCTTAAGTGATTAAGTTTGATATAGTTGTATAAACTAGCTTAATACTTGTTTACGTAGTAATCTTACGATTGACGAGTTTACATTTTGTGATCGTCAAAATATAGAGATATCGAAAAATAACGTTTTCATACATTATTTATGTCAACATTGTATTTTTAAGTGAATCAATGGCAAATTAGTAATTTTAACGTACTGGATTTTCAACAATTCACAACACGACACTAATGTTTTATATGTAGTATAAACGAGTTTAGTAATCCGCGCGTTGCGGCGGGTTTTTTAAATAGTAGTTTGGTGTTATGCGTTGGTTGTAAAAAAAAAAGAGAAATAGTTTATATATTTTTTTAAGTAGTTATTGGGTGTCGGTTAAGTTTTGTTTGTGGTTCCAAATATTTTAACGGCTTTGGGTTATGGTAATTGCGTTAAAAGCATTTTTTGAAAAAATGTTAAAGATAACAGTCGTTAGTTAACAGCCGTTAAATAACTAACGACCGTTAAAAAAATAAAAAAAAAATACTGTAGCAAGTACTGTAGCAAGTACAGTGCTTGCTACAGTAACCTCTTGGGGTTTAGTATATATATAATAAGCGACACGTACTTGATGCAAAAGTTTTATAAACTAATCCTAAACTAGACTATAAGCTTGTCACTCAATTGTTTATGAACCTTCTTGATAAACTTTGTCTATAAGCTATTTCATTGTCTATGAACCTTCTTGATAAGCCTGTCTTTCAATTGGGTTCATTCAAGATCTTTGATTTCAGTATAATTTTTTTCCACAAAAAGAGAAAAGAAAATTCAAGCTATCGTAGTGGATTGCCATGTTTACACCTATACCACTTATATTACAAATGTCTCCAAAACTTGACCCACAACATTTAGGTTGGTGGGCAACTGAGATACAAATAGACAAAATACCCTTATTACATAGCTTGTCAAAAACTCCAACCATAAGCTAGACCACTACTATACGAATTGTATAAAGATCTAACAACTTAATCAAGGCGTACACATAATACATTGAATATGGTGTCAAAAATTGTCAACATACATGACAAGAGTATTTGACCACACCTTAAATCGTTAGAGAGATTTGGTTGATAAAGTAGTTACCTGCATTTTTACGCTGATTTTACTTGATCCATTTGGCTATCTAATCGTTTTGTAATAAAGTTGGTAACTTATTAAGGTAGTTTATGTCAAATTCTCAAGGGGGAAAAAACCACTTTTACCAAATGTGGTATTCTATTCCATTTACACGTATAAAAAAAAAATAATAATAATAATAATAAAAAAAAAAAAAAAAAAAAAAAATACTTTTACCAAATGTGGTATTCTATTCCATTTACACGTATCACGTATGTGTGTCTATCTCTAAAATATTTTTTAGTGGCAAGTTCAAATAGTTACCTAATTTTCACAGGAAACCTTAATATATTTAGCCACATGCATGGTGATTGAGTATTTGAGTTGTCTTAGTACGTACCAGCAAACAAGGGAACACGATATCAAGTTAACTTTGAAGTAGTGATTAAAGTATAATGATGTTGATTCGATCGATCTTCATAATCAATTTATATAAGGGAATAATTTAGTTCCTCGCACTAATAAAAAAAATTGGGACACGATTAGTGTTCGATCACTTGAATATTTGTTAGGTTTTGGCTTCACCTAACTAAACACCAAGAAATTTAGTACATAGCTTTTTTTTTTTTTTCTTTTTATGAAGCTGAAAGTCTCCAACAATGCGAGTGAGAAGAAGGATACCTCTCTTGATTTGAAGCTATACAGAGATTAAAGTGTAATTTAATTTTTTTTTTTAGAAACAAATTAGTTATGAACAAAACCACTTTTCATTAAAGGATACATGTTTTCGAGTGAACTCTTTGTAGGTTTTTTGGTATTTGTATGTTCTAACACCTTACTAATTTTAATATATTATATAGTTCAAGAAAAAGAATGCTATGAAGCAACTCAATAGAGTAATCATGTAAAGCAAGCAAGATGCTACTTGACCTTAGTTTTAGAAAAGATTCAGCAGACAATGACAATCGTCACAAGACGGCTCATGAATTTCCATCACTTTGAATTGTGTTAGTCTCCACCTGCTAACCTTCTACTTGAAGCAAAACCAAAATTGATTTACTTGAACCACTTGTATTCTTGTATGTTTATAAGTTAGTTAACTAACTAACTACTAGTCGAACAAAAATAATTATATTGAGAAGGGATGCAGTTAATTTAATACATTTTTTTTTTTCTTTTAGCCAGAAGAAAGCTTAATAGAAAATTGGAGAACGGTGATCAGGGAAAACATGGTGCGAAAATAAACGCAGTGTTACTAAGTAACTTCAACAAAGTCTTCAAAAATGCGCTACACTTATAAATTGTTACAATATCGTATTAATGTATTAGGTTTCACCTGTTAGACTTTACAATATTAATCTGTGATATTAATTATATACTGAAAAAAAATAAAAAAAATAAAACGTATTTTAAGTATACAAGTACGGTATCATGTGTTGTAGTGAAGATCAAATAGCCAGTTGGTACCATAAGTCATATTATGATATAAGACGAAGAAAAATTAGAATGAAAATCGTTTGATCCACAAGGAGTGCCTGCGAGTAATTCCCTTTTTTTTTTTTTTTTTTTTTTTGCTTCTTTTAAGTGGAACATCACACTTTCACACTAGTTTGCCCTGCCCTTCTTTTTTTGGGTTTTTGTGCCTTTTTTTTTTTTTGCTTTGCCTTAATTTTAGGCACTGTGCGCCGCCCTGCTTTGCTTTGTGTTGCTCCCTTAGGCTTGCTCTGTCTTAGCTTTAGGCCTCGTGCGTTTCCCTTTGCGTTGCCCTTTGGTTTGCTTGCTGGTTCATTTGTTTTGTTTATCCTCTGTTTGCTTATTTTCCTGTGTTGCTTGCTTTCTTTTTGCTTTTTGCTTGCTTGTGGTCTGTCTTCTTGCCCTCCTTTCTTTGCTTTCTTTGCTCTCTCACACGCACACCTGCACCTGCCGGAGGTCTCATTGGAAGCAATCTCTCTACTTTCTTTCGAGTTTTATCCTGGGTAGGGGTAGGATCTGTCTACATTCTACCTCCCCCTTACCCTGCTTCGGCGGGATTGAGTTTGTTGTTGTTGTTGATCACAGTTTCACACTGGTCGATTCAACTAAATTGAATATAAAACAATTTTTTTTAATAAATTTGCCTATTGTTTGGCACTCGATATGTATAGCATACAATTATACGTGTTTGCAATATTTGATGGTGTGCCTTGACTACGGCCGGAGCCCAGCCTCCAAGTAGTCCACAAATAACGCTCAAAGTGATCATTGACGTAAAGCCTACTAGACTATTGTTAGTGAATCCACCAATACATAAGAAGCCTATTTTATGGAGCGTTACCCTCCGAGGAGTTTGAGCCTCCAAAGAGTCTTAGGCTCCGAACTAAAAGATAAACACAAAATATTGCGTTGGCCTACAACAGGTGACGGGTTTCCAATATTCCTAGGTCCATGACAACTACACTTCGGCACATTTCTGACAAACTAGGGAAGGACACATCAGCCTACACTCGGAGCCTTACTATTGGCCAACAGGAATGTGATCTCTCTAACCTATTTGGTTGAGACATGTAGCATAGCCTAAAACTTTCTTATGACTTGCCTATAAATACCATCATCATCTTCAGTTTTCACGTATCTTCTTTCACTAACACTTTATCTCTCTAAACACATTTCACTCATAATCTGATGACTTATTCTTACATCGGAGCAGGTTCACAAGGTCTACCCTTCCACTTTGACTAATGTAGCGTGTTTCTTTTCTTATTTCAGGTCATATTAAGCTTTTAGAAGTATCCAATCTACGGTTCACGTAGGTTCTGATCAATATGCAATCCGTAGTATGATCAATTTTCAAATACGTAAAGAATATAAAACAATTTTTCCGATCAACAATGCACTATAGTATTAAAAAAAAAAAAAAATTGTTATACATGCAGAAGATATACACCGGTTGCTATCAATAGGAAAGAACACGACAGGTGTTAGAACTTAGAAATGTAAGCGACACAAATTGTTATTGAATTTATTTTGTTAAATTAGTACTTGTTGAACGCTTTGGTTGGTCACAATCGAGGTGGTAGATCACCAAGTGGTTGTGCCGTCACGCGCGGTCTCCCATAGCAGCCATCCACCATTACTCACAGTGGTGAGATTTTTGCATGTTTTTTTTTTTTTTTTTTTTCTTTTTTTTTTTCACCACCTAACAGATTCCAAGGAACAAAAATGTTTTTATTATTTATTTTTTGGTTTGTGATTATGTGGGGTATATTCCAAGGTATGTTTGTATAAGTGAGGTATTTTTATATTTTTTGTTTGGTAGTGACCATAATATCTGTTTGGTGGAGGGTTTGATTAGGGGTGGCAATTTCTGACCTGACACGAAACTTGACCTAAAACCGACACGAAAATTAACAGGTTCGGGTTGACTCTAAATAGATTTCGGGTCGGGTTTGGGTCGGCCTATCTAACCCGTTTATAAACGGGTTAGGTTCGGGTTGTGAATGAATTAAGCGGGTCGATCCGCCAACCCGTTTAAGATTTTTTTTTAAATAAAATTAAAAATTATTTATATTTTATTATACGGGTTAAATATGTTAAACGGGTCACCTCGCAAAACCGTTTAACCTATTTAACTCGTGTAATGTGCCAAGTTTTGTATATAAAATGGGTTAAATGTGTCAACCCGAAACCTGTTTAACCTATTCAACTCGTGTAACCTATTTAACCTGCTAACCCATGTATATATACGGGTTAAATTGGTCAGGTTCGGGTTATGTGTACACATTTTAGGGTTGACATGGCTGACTAGATGATTTAAATAGGACAAGTTCAGATTAGGGTTTTTTGACCCGCCAACCTGTCAACCTGAACTCAACCTAAATTGCCACCCTTAGGTCTGATAGTGTGTTGAACGATAATGTAACACTGATATGGACATGGTAGGTTTAGTAACCATGTTTTAAGCCGAAGGTAATGATCGTGAGGGCTTACCTCGTGAGCATCACTTCATGTGCGACACCCGAAGCACATTGCCCAGGAAAGGTGTGCCAGTCGCCTTTGGTAATTCGAAATTTTTGTGGGCCCCTTGCATATTACCGTTTGATTAAAAAAAAAAAAAAAAAAAAAAAAAAAAAAAAAAAAAAAAAACAACTTCCCAATACCCTATTTTTTACTTATAAATACCCACTAACTTCATCATTTTTAAACACAACTTAACCATTTTATACTCTCATTCAAAAAGCATTTTATATCCACTCTTCCAATATTCAATATTTTATACTCGTTTAAATTCACTACAAATACCACATTAAAACATATGTTTTCCAAACAATCAAACATACATATTTCATACTTTTTTCTTTTCAAAAATCATGGCTTGTAATCTTCCACACATTATCGAAGAAATCAAGCAAGGCGTTGAAAAACTAATTGAAGGCGATACCATTCGTAAGGAATTATCGACTTAGCTAAGGAATTTACGAAAGCATCGACTGCAAAAGATGATTTAAAAAAACAATACGAGAAATGCTTTGACATTCCTCCCGAAAAATTTGTTGCAGGTAAAAAGTTTTTAGAATAGAAAAGTTTGAAAGATGTCGAGATTCATAATGAATTGTATCGATTGGCAAGTAGAATCCAAGATAACATCAGCACAAAGTTCGTTGGATGCATAAAGAAAACAAGTAGAATGTTTGTAATAGTTTTTAGTTGTCGTATTTTATTTTTCTTATCGTAATTTGTATTTTACTTTAATGTATTATTTTCTTTTTTCGTATTTTATCACGGGGTTTTTTGAAGGATATGTATATGAAGCAAAATGAAATGACGAAGGAAATGATATCCGTTTGTCATTTAATTTGGCTTCATTATAAGTATCCTCAAGAAAAAGAAAAAAAAAACCCATGATTATGTATTGTAGTTGTATCTTTATTTGAATAAAATGTGCTTGTTTTAAATGTAATATTTTTAATTTCGTACGATTACATTTATGTTTACATTTACGTTGTTAGTTTATGAATAACAGTATTTAAATAAAAAATAAAAAAATACGACCACCACAGTAGAAAAGAGAAAGAAAATGAGATGAAATAAAAGAGGGAAAAAAATGAAATGAAAGAGAAAGCGGCTAATATGTATAGTGAAAATTGAACACACCATTATTTCTATTGTTATATATTGTTTGACGTTAAATGGACCCATTTCTCCTTTTAAAGCAATTAGCAAGTGCACCTTAAAATCCCTTGCTTGCCGCGTAAATATTTTACTATTTTCCAAAAACCAGTATTTTCGTGGTCGACACTTTAAGTTACAAAAGGCCAAAAAGAAACCAGTTGGTTTAACAAGGATTTATTTATAGGTCAGGGTTGGAAACTCGAGTTATTTCCGCCCTACTGCATTTTGGCCCTAGACACGTAGAGAATCAGTTGTTTTTAACGAAGGGCGTGATATTTAATTATGGAAAACTAGCGCTAATATGACGCGTTTAGAATAAGGAAATCTCAAAGATTTTTCTGCTTCAAATAAAGGAAATCATCCAACAAAAATGATATGATCACGGAGTTTTTGTGTAAAAAGGTTGATAAAGAAACTGTATAAACATTTCCTAACGATTCTGACTAAATTATGCACCATTCATTTTAATTTGAAGTTTCCAAAGGTCAAACAAGGAAAGAGTCAATCCCACTAATCAATTAACGTGTGTCAGATTTATCTAAGAACCTTTAATTTCACATTGTCATCCAACAAAATGACATGTACCTTCCCCTATTGACTTCACAAAATTGCAACATAATTTCTTCTATATATACATGAGAATTATACATGAGAATAGTCATCTTTCTTTTTGGACCTACAACTTTCACATACATTTCATGCAAAAAGTAAACACTAATTGTTATCTTTCCTTATAGATATCAGTCTCTCCCACTGGCCTTGAGTCTCTGATCGTTTTGGAGAGTACGTAGAGCTTAATATTTTATCAATCTTTTTCATTTTTTTTAAATGAGAAAATTACCATCTCAAAATGGGCTCAAGAAAGGGCCCTGGACAGAAGATGAAGATCATAAACTCATCCAGTATGTGCATACGCATGGACCTGGAAATTGGCGAACCCTTCCCAAAAACGCTGGTAATTAAGACTTTGCGCCTATGTAAATTTTTTGGTTATATGATAGAGTAGAATGGTGTTATAAGTGACTGATTATATTATTCGATTTGTGATCAATCTAGCTTCTTTGGCTTGCTAACTTTTTTGACTATTATATATAGGGCTTCAAAGATGTGGAAAAAGTTGTCGCCTTCGATGGACAAACTACTTGAGGCCTGATATCAAGAGAGGAAGATTTTCATTTGAAGAAGAAGAGACTATCATTCAACTTCACAGTGTACTCGGGAATAAGTAAGTTTTATATCAAGTTCACTAAGAATTCTGCTTCAAGTTTTGAATTAGTATCTAAGTATAAACGTACATCACAATATTATTTTTATTGTCCACTATTATTTCTCAATTTTGTAAGGTCTAATATATTCTTATTTCAATTTGAATGAATGCAGGTGGTCAGCGATTGCTGCTCGCTTACCAGGAAGAACTGATAATGAAATTAAGAACTATTGGAACACTCACATCCGGAGAAGGTTACTAAAGAATGGCATTGATCCAGTGACTCATACCCCTCGAGTTGACTTCTTGGAACTTTCTAACATACTTAATGCTGCTAAAATTAATCTTTCGAACTTTTTAAATCTCCAAACTCTAGTAAATCCGCAAATTTTAACGCTAGCCGCTCTTGTAGCGTCATCAAATAAAGAAAACCGAGAGTTGTTTCTCAACAACAACATAAACAACCCTATGAACCCAAATTACCTGAAACAGCAAGATCCAAATTTCACTTGCTCACCTTCAAATTTCCCAAGTACTCAAAATATAAGTCAAACACTTCCCATGCAAATAAATGATGTTCAGTTGCCTCCAACGAACTTGGTGAACATGAACACCGATGCGAGCAGTCAAGATATTTTGATGTGTACACGCTTAACAGAAGATTGTTTTAACATTTCAAACTACGGTAGCCAATTTACTTCAGTAATGACTGAGAGCTCTAGTTTTCCGCCACTATATACCGAGAATAATATGCCCACTACCCAAACCTTTAATGACGATTCAGTTTTATCGTCACCCATGACAAGTCCCGCTCCATTTATATCATCATCAACATTCATCAATAATCGCAGCACCGAGGACGAGAGAGAGAGTTACTGCAGTAATATGTTTAAGTTAGATATTGAAGAGAGTTTTGAGTTAAATGATTTCATGTAGCTAGGTACGTACAATAGTTGTAAATTAATTAGGCATGTTAATGGAACCATGTGATAGTTTCTGATGTTCTCTGCTGATTTTTTTTTTTATTTTTTTTATTATACTTTTTTTTTTATTGGAAAAGTTTGTTATACCCGGTAAACTTATTATTTCAAAACACAGTTAAGTACATTAGATATAAGTGAATCTCACATCTCAGCTCGTTACATAGCCGAAAAATAAACGCATAATTTGGGCTTCAAACCAAACCTATCATTAGAATTAATGACAAACCAACCTTATGAAAAACTACTAGAAAACTAGTTACGTCTAATACAACCACAAACCTTTATATCATAAGCATCACATAATGCTAATTGCTCTTCTGTCAAATCTTTCCACTCATCATCATATGGGTCATCATCATAATCATCTTCCCAACGCTCGTATAGGCTCTTCCTCCAGATTCCATCTCCACTCTTGGATGCCATAAAACCTGCCGTTTTGTCAAAAACCTCCTCTTCTTTACTATTACTATTCTCCATAACCACATCACTAACCTTGTTCTTTCCTATATTCGAACGAGCCACATTAGACAGGGTAGGAGATGGTTGCTCATTTATCAATTGTACCTCATTCACAAGTGTAACATCATTAGACGTGCTTGTCAAGATTTGAAGAGGTTGCGCATCAGTCTCCTGCCCCTCGTCCACAGTAGTTTCAACCCCCATGGAATTACCCCCATTTGTACATAACACATCATCATTTTCAATAGACCTAAGTGCATCAAAGGGATTTGAAGTACTTGCCTCTTGTGTAGGTGTTTCAGGATTCTTCTTCGTACCTCTTATAGTAGCACCATTCTTTTTAGAAACAAGTTTATATACCTTTTTAGTCGACTTAAACTAAAATTTTGAACCCATATCAAAGCCACCGGCTGGTTTCTTTCCACCAGTCCCAATATTACTTCGATTCATCTTCGTACTACCATATCGCACCTCCCCACGATCCATGGGATTAGCAAGAACCATTTTGGGGCAATGTTAAAAGTTATGTCAAAAAAATCCTCCAATTAACACATCGTAGAGGACTCCTTTTGTAGTCAATAGTAATTTGTTTTGTACGTGTATCCCTCATCATCCAACTGTCAGGATAACCATAACCATTGAGTCCTTCAAGGTGTTTTCAGCACTTGCTTCAATCCTAGTACGTGTTTAGCTATTTTGTTCCCATGATTCGTTTTCACATCGTACTAGTAAATGAATCAAGCATTAATGGTTTGTTAATATTAGTTTCTACAACACTAAGCCCATCAGCAGTGAATGCTGCTGTCGGAAAAACATAAAGTTTAACCCAAACCGGAACATGAGTTAATTCCTTTCTTTTCCAAACTAGTAGAAGCAGTCAATTTTTTAAAGAGTTATCGATATGCTATGGAGCATCCAAGGATCATTCTCAAGTACTCATCAACCCCTTTTTTGGAACCAAATTTGAAGAAGAAGAAACCGTTCACGTTCATCATAATCTTTTGTTTGCAGTATTTTCCCCATGCGTTAAAAACATAATTTTGCACAACTAGAAATGCCACACGTTTACTGATATAATAACTGTATAATGAATTTGCCAGTCTGCCACTTACTACCTCCACAGATGATCTAGGTATCACTAGAAGCAAGCGTAGTCAGAACACGAAAGTTAACTTGAGTTTTGTTTCTATCATCGTTGAGCGCATCAGCAAATGAACTTAGGTATTACCATTTTTTTTTACCAGAATCATCCATTTGCATTCCTTGGTTAGCAGCATTCAAAGTACCACCAATATCATCAAACATGATACTTTCCCTTATCCACCACATAAGCGAAGCTTCGTTAGAAGGTTTTAATGGTTTCCCATCATCTCCCACTAACACAAGCTTGCCTTCAAGCATTTGACTCTCTAAATAATGAATCTTTGCAACTAACGAAGTAGAATATGAACTACCAAAAGCCTCTGACAAGCTAGGGAACGATCCCAATCCAACATCATTGCCTCCCTTTGAATCAGTAGAAGATGCACCATCATTAGAGAAGTTAGTCTACTTCGTCTTGGCCTTTTTATTTCCACCCCTCCCCCTCCCGAATCCAAAAATCCTTTATCAATGCTTAAACTATGCAAACATAATCACAACCACACTAGCCCACTATGACTCCCATGAAAACCAAAAACCAACATCAAACAAAAAGTATGGCACTCGTACAAAACCCTAAACAATGAACAACAGCAACAGGGACGTTAATAAATTTCTATAACCCCAAACTAACCAAAAGAATTGATTTAGGGTTAATATATATAATCAGCACATGCAATATTTCCAATCAATTCACAAACAGAATGAAAACTAAGTTTCAAAAACCTTAACTCACCTCTTAGGCAAAAGTTACTCAAAGTAATGAAATGTGCTTGACATGCACCTATAGATCAAAGTGAAGGATCTTTCTTGGTATGCACATACAGATTAAAGTGATGAATGTGCTTGATATGCACTTGTTGATCAAAGTGAGGAAATGTGATTGATATGCACCTATAAATGAAAGTGATGAAATGTGCTTGATAAGCATCTATAGATTAAGTGATGAATTGTGCTAGTTAAGCACCTCATGGTATGTGTTATATAAAAAATATATAGGTTATTTCATGTTTATAGTTTTTATGCTTTAATTTACTCACTAAGCGTTTAGCTTACGTTTATTTTTATAACATGTTTTATAGGTGAGTCAAGTGGTGACCAAAATGTTAAAGGAAAGAGGCTTATGGGATATCTATCATTGATGCTCGATTTGGTAATGAGCACCTCCGTCCTCCTCTTATTACAACTAGTTACGCCCAAGTGTTTTTGAAGTTGTATCAAGGATTTTCTAAAAAAGTGTTATGCATAGTATAGAACTTGTAAAAGTAGTGCAGAAAAGAATGTTTGGAACAAGGTTTTATCTACCTATATTTGGATAAAGTACACGATAATATAAAATTGTCTTCTTCAAATCCATCAAAGAAGGCTTAGATCTAAACCCAATATATATTTCTACTAAGAATATTAGATAGATAACACATCTATGTGTTACACCTCAAAATCCGTTTAGTTATTGCCTTTGTATATTTTTGAATAGGGAAAAATATTTATTAATGTATTATACTTGTCACAAATATTACTTTCGCATAGTGAAAAAAAATAGCTTTTCTATGTACTAAAGTTGACATTTTTGTCTTTTTTAATTATTATGACTATTCTACCCTTCCAAATTACAAAAATGGTCCCTGTGGGTTTCTTAAAATTGCATCCACCGTCCCTTTTTTCTAAATTAATTTTTGTCTCAAAAATTTATTTTCTGAAAGAAAAAAAGTTTTTTTCTGAAAAAAAATATTTTTGAAAAAAATAATTTTTAAAAAAATATTTTAAAAAAAAATATTCGGAAAAAAAATATCGAAAAAAATTTTGAAAAAAAATATTCGGGAAAAAAATATCGAAAAAAATTAATTTTGAAAAAAAAATACTTTCGAAAAAAAATATTTTTGAAAACAAAATATTTTCGGGAAAAAATATTTTTGAAAAACTTTTTTTGTCAGAAGAAAAGGTTTTTTTCTGAAAAAAAAAATTTCGAAAAAAAATATTTTTGAAAAAAAAAATCTGTAAAAAAAATTTCGAAAAAAATTAAGTTTGGAAAAAAATATTTTTGAAAAAAATTATTTTCGAAAAAAAATTATTTTGAAAAAAAATTATTTTCGAAAAAAATAAATTTGAAAAAAAAATTATTTTTTTAAACCTCAGGGACCATTTATGCAATTTAGCCAAAGGACATTGGATGTAATTTTCAAATAGTGAAGGGTAAAATGGTTATCACAGAATTATTTTTTGTCTTTATTACACAAAGAAAGACAAAAATGTCAACTTTAGTACACATAAAAACTATTTTTTTTGTTCACTACGTCAAAGTGATATTTGTGACAAGTATATTTTTTTTAAAGGTGAATTTCAACTTAGAAACGACCATCTTCGCGGACAGCGAAGGCCCCATCGCCGCCCCGCCAGACTATGTTGTCTTAACCGGGTCCACGCTGATCTCAGGTGGTAACGGGTTTCCCCCGGAAACCGTACTGCCTCCACATAAGTTTACCTTGCTGGAGAAACAGCCGGATGAAAACCGGGCCATGCTCTAGATTTGAACCCCCGCAACGAGTGGCTTGAAGGTTCAAATCTATCATTGCAATATATCTCCGGAACAATATGGCATACAAGTGGACCACAAGTGAGGACTTCCCGGGTGGTCACCCACCCGGTACTACTCTCACTTTTGGCTCGCTTAACAAGTTAAGCCCCACCACTAGACCACAAGTCCTTTGATATTTTTGTGACAAGTATAATACATTAATAAATATTTTTCCCTTTTGAATATATTATTTAGACAAAAATACACCGTTGGTCCCTGAACTTTCTCAAAAACATCGTCTGGAGTCCAAACTCAAGAAAATCGTCGTAGAGAGTCCAAAACAATAGTTTTAGTGTCCGATTGCGTCCATAGCTCCGTAATCATTAGTCCAACGTTCTGTTATATATCATAAAATCCCGTTATCTGTTTCGATTGGAGGGCATAAATGTCTTTTTACTGAGTCGCATTTTTCTCTCTCTCGATGTACTACCCATCAGACGTCTAATCCATTTTCATGTCATTATGTCTAATATAAGTAGGCTATGTACTCACTGCTCATCCCCAAACTTGTTATGGAAGCCTACCCATAAAACCCTAATACGAATTTATATTTTCAAGTTATGAAACAAATAATAAGGCCATAGCCATAATCTTAATTGTAGGAGAAGTAAATACCGTAGATAAATTTTATAGGAACGTCCCCTGTATCATGATTCATATTTATCATGATATTTAATTCTTAATTGTAGGAGATATACGAATTTATATTTTCAAAAGTACATACGGTTGTATACAATGCCTCCATAATAGAATTTATTCTGCATGCATGTATAGTACGTAGTATATAAGATCCCAGAGAAAGCAACTAATAATGATAATAAATTACTGAGTAATATATTTGTTAATTATGATGTAATGGAGGTATTAAGGGGACTAATCTGGTCATCGTTATAGATTATCTTTTGGATCAGACTTACGTATTAAATTATATTAATACAACTTGCATCATATTTCCACGTATGATGTCATAGTAAACACACGTATTTGCATGCAATTTTACCACGCAATTACCTAAGACTAAAGAATATTTTACACGTTTAGGATGTTAGTTTTTCCCACCTGTATTTGATATGAGATTTGCACCCTCATGATGAAGGGACCAATTTTTTTTAAATCATCGAGTTCACATTATGGAAAATGTAAAACACGAGGTTTACGTAGAACGCTAAATACCTGCAACAATGTACGAGTATTTATATAAAATCTCGTCTGTTATTGGACTTACGCGTTGATGAAGTCATTATAGAAGGTTTATACTGACTTTTTATTTCAATGTAACCAAAAGCTCCTTTAACCACGGTTTTTGTACGTATCATTTGTAGCCAACTATCTTAAACATTGTACTCGCTTTACCCGTTATAAAAAACTACAGGATTAACTCGTTTGCATATAGATCATTTGAAACCACCCGAAACTTGTGGCAACAAAAAGAATTTTTTGGGAATCAAGCAACTAGATGCACATGAGAATAAGAATAATTTCACCACAAACTAAAAGAGTTAGATAGATGTTTGATGAATTGGATACCTAAATATTTAACGACTTTGAATTTTATTCCTTTTTATACATATATACACACGCTTCATTATAATAGTCTTTACCTGCTAACCTTCTACTCCAAGGGAGAAAAAATGTAGACCAAGAATATAATGTTATCCTCTCTTAATTTTCTTTTGTTATTTTGCCGTTAATTAACTACCCGATCCTTTCCCGTGTAAAAAAATAATATTCCAAAATCCATATTTGATAACAAATCAATTGTGAAACATAAAATCTATGTTCTTGTATTTTCTTGCCCATTTACTTTACTTATGAATAAGTTAAGGCAATTTGCTAACAATAACGTGCGTGTTTTGTTTAAGAATTTCTTAATTAACAATAATTTTAAAATAAACCTCACGAGTTCCATTAATATATGATCTCAACACATATAGTTAAAATAGCTGAATTTTAATAACATATGTAATCAAATGAATTTATATTTAAAAATATTTTTAAATAATGTAAGCTTAAACAAAATACACATGATGGTTGTTAGCAAATTTTCTTAACTTTCATAAGTATAGTAAAATCTCATAGGGGTTTTGTTAGCAAATCTTTTATGTTAAATATGATTGTATTTTCTTGTCCCCTAATATGTGGGAATGTTCTCTCGACTCCTCAGTCCTCGAAGGTTTATGACGTTTCCCCTGTCCTTGAAGGTTAATGATGTTATTTGGTGGGATAAAATGCTTCAACTTAAAATCCACATTAACTCTTGCGTCTTGGTAAGGACCGTCTTCCCATTAGATGCCCGTGGAGTGACATGGATTCGACACTCTCCCCGTTATGTGAATATGTGATCATGTGTTGGCTTGTACTAATGAACTACTATTAAGTTTTTTTTTTTTTTTTTTTTTTTTTTTTTTTTTCCTTAAAGCTTCTTATTAGTTGATTTTTAATGATAATTCGCGTTATAAAAAAGGTGTAGATCAGTTGTGAAACGGTACTGGTTCAAGACGGTGCACGGCTTAGCATATTTTTTTCCCTCTAAGTTCGTTCCTTTGAAAGACCAATTAACTTCTTCATCAATCGAAAAACATTTCTAGAATTAATATCATTTTCTATTTCCACCACGTCACGATCAATGCATGGCTAAGGGGCTCCAATAACGTACACAATATACAGGATAACGTTACATTGCGTTATCTTTATAGCTAGCCTCATGTTTTTCATATAGTTGTCAATAATATATGCATATTACACGTCCTTAGTATACGTAAATATATTAATATATTTATATTTATATCAGCCTGGCTTATATTTTTAAAGTTTAGGTATGACCGTATGATACGGTAGTTTAGCTCGAAATGGCATCCAGAACATACTAATTACTATAAATGGCTAGAAAGAGGCCAGGTGGTGATATCGTTATAATATTATCACAGCAAATAATAATATAGTATCATGAGGTCTTAAGTAAATAATTGTCAAATGCGTATTTGGTCGGCAGCCGGGAAATTTTGCGTCTAGTGCCGGGGCACGTGTTCAAGTGACGCCTCTTCTCCGACAGCAGTAACAATTATTTAGTTAATCTTCATGAGATGTTAAAAAAAATATTTAGAAAACGAATGTCGTTTACACACGGTTATGATGCGAAACCAAGTATATATATATAATTTTAGACCCTTGAACGGAAGCATGCATCATATATATATACATATATAATATATGGTACGTGTATTTATCAGCCATGCTTTTTTCAAAGTTAAGAAATATTCTTACTCCCTTAAGTTACAACAAATGCAACGTTGCATTAACAATGTTTTGTTGTCCTACAATTAATGTTGAGTTTATTATTTTTTGTAGGAAGGTTGTATATGCATACCGAATCACAGTTGACTTATTTTCCAAGGCTTAAAACGAGGGTTTGCATATTTTATTTCAATTACATATAAGAATATGCATTACCACCAGTAAACAAATGAATCACGATTGCTTTAATATTATCCAATCTAGAAATGATACACTAGTCGATCGATGAAATTAAAATTCAATCATATAGTGTTCGAACATAAGGACAGTAAACGGAATCTTAGGATCGATTGTATCAATGATCCTTTGCCTTCTTGTACAAACATGTATAATCTCTTGTAGCACTCCTTTTCTCTAGCTTCTTGCTTGAAGTTATCAAGTATATTGTCATTCAAAAAAAAAAAAAAAAAAAACTAACATACCATCTCTAAGAATACTAGAAGAGTAAGGCAGTTGAATTAAACTAAAGAAATTAATCGGGTGATCTACTTCCTTTTTTGAAAACGGCAATTATTATAAGAAACTAGCAAGTTACTAGAGTAAAACAAGTTAAAAACGTACAGATCATACAAGATTTTATTCGATCACTAATCCATTCTATCCAAATAGGGATTCAGTTTCCCAATTCTATGTAGAATCCAAGAATGTGAGAGCACCTTAATTTCTTCCCTGAGAGTGCCTTTCCTAGGAGCATTTAGGTTGAAACAAACCCGGTTTTGACATTTCTAAATGATCCAAGTTGTAATTTCGAACGACTACATTCTATAAAATCTTGTTATTTTAGGTTAACCATGTCACTCCAAGATAAAAGATCTGTATAGTTTTGTGGGTAATCTAAGAGGCCCCACCAAGTAAAGATATGCTTCCAAAGATGGACAGCAACTGGACACTCAATAAAGAGGTCGTTTTGGAATTTTGGACCGAATTCTTGCTCTGCGTTCATCATCATTCGTGGTTCCCCTTGTTGATCCCTTTGATTTGGTTTTCTTTCTGCATACAAGCAAGGAGTCGACTTACATGCAAGAACAAGGAATCCAAGGTTAGTTATCTATAGTATTTGATATCTTTTACCTTAATGGGTTGTGAAAGTTATCTAAGAGCCTTTTTATTTTTATTTTTTTGAACTGCAATTTATTAAAAACAACTAGTATGATGCTAGAGAACAAATGGGTTACAGCGTGCAAATACAAGCAGTTTTTGATGAATTATCCAATGTCAATGTCAATTTGCACAACTAATGATGACATGCTAACATAAACCATCGAAGCCCCTTTTCAGGGTCGCTCTCTAAAAGGATACAGGTAACACGCTGATCGGGCAGAAATGATACCATTAGTGTTGTGTAAGAAGGAAGAATAGTTAATCAAGAAACTATGTAAATATTTTCTCACAACTGGTAGAGGATCTAACAACTCTACCCACCATATCCTCTTATTTGTTCTAAAAGGTCAAACAAAAAGGTCAATCCCATAAATCACTTGACATTTGTCAAACCTATCCAATCAACTTTAACTTGTATATTTTGCCTATTTTCAACTTTTAACTTCTGTGCAAGAAAACAAAAGAGAAAATAGAGATATGGTGCCAAATTAGAGTTGACTTAACACATGCAAAAATAGTTTTGCTTGTGTATATATATGGCAGAGTGATCTTCTATTTAGGACATACGACTTTCACTAATTTTTATATTATAAAAAAAGCTTGATCTTTATTTTCTCTTACCTTTTAAGCTTTGTAGTTCGTTAAGTTTGTCAAAGAATCTGTTGAATTGACAAATAGATCAAGCGAAATGGGAAGATCACCATGTTGTGATAAAGCGGGACTTAAGAAAGGGCCATGGACGCAAGAAGAAGATCGAAAACTCACGCAATACATCCAAATACATGGACCTGGCAATTGGCGTACCCTGCCTAATAACGCTGGTAAGTGTTGATACAAGGAGTTTGTTCTTTAATTTTCTTCATATTCTTGTACCTATATTAAATTTCAGTATGTTTCTATACTCAGAAATTAACAGCTTATTTTACGGTTAATAGGGCTACAACGCTGTGGAAAAAGTTGTCGCTTGCGATGGACAAACTATCTAAGGCCTGATATAAAGAGAGGAAGATTTTCTTTGGAAGAGGAAGAGACTATAATACAACTTCATAGTGTTCTTGGCAATAAGTATGTTCACTTCTCAAAAATATCACTTTCACATAACACGAATTGCCAAAGACTATATCAAGTTTACTCAGTTAACCAATTTGAATTGCAAAATATTATATTTCACTTTACAAGTTCGCTATGTTAAATAGTAACAAATTCTGTAATTGGTATATGTATAATTGGCATATGGTAGAATTATTTCATGCATCATCTATTGAAGCAATTTAATTGTTTCTCAACTTTTCGATCTAGGTCTAAATTAATCTTATCTAAATTTGGTTAAACGCAGGTGGTCAGCTATTGCCACTCGCTTGCCTGGGAGAACGGACAATGAAATCAAGAACTACTGGAACACTCATATTCGAAAAAAGTTACTGCGGAATGGAATTGATCCAGTGACTCATACTCCACGTCTCGATCTCTCACACCTTTCATCTATACTCAACTCAGCTCAAATCAATCTCTCAAACCTCCTTGGCCTCCAAACCCTTGTAAACCCCGATGTTCTAAGCCTTGTTACTCTCTTAGCTGCATCATCATCAAATCAAGAAAACCGAGAGTTGTTACTACATAATCACTTAGCCACTATGAACCAAACACCTAACATGCAAATCCGAAATTGTGCTTCCACACCTTCAAGTCTTTCAAGCTCACAAATTTTGGAAAAAACAAATCCCATGTTTGCAACTGATGGACAATACTTTTCAGGACACATGGTAAACTATAATGATCAAAATAGTCAAGTTAATTCGGTATCACTATGCTCGAGCTCGACTGATAATTCTGTATCCCTCCCAAGTTATAGTCCACAATTTAACACACAAAATTCAGAAAACTCGAGTTTCCATCCATCAAATGTAGAAAATAATATCCCCATTAGCAAGAATTTCAACTTTGATTCTGTTTTGTCAATACCGATGTCAAGTCCGGCACATGTGAATTCATCGTCAACATATATCAATAGCAGTGGTTCTGAAGAAACAAGAGGAAGTCCTTGTAGCAATATGTTTAAGTTCGAGATTCCGGAAAGTTTTGAGTTTGATGATTTCATGTAGATATTGTAGTAAACTGTTTAAGGATAGTTCATTTCGGATTTTAGTCCTTGTTTTTTGCTGGAACTTTTTCAGCTTGTGTAAAACGTATACCAGTTCTTTGTAAATAATATTACCTTGTATTATAAATGTTCTTTATAAACGTTGATTATTTTTATGGGGTAAAGGTTTCTCCTGTAAATGTATTACTTCAAAAAAGTGTTTAAATACATAGGATGTGTAGGATGTGGGTAAAATCCCTCATCTCAGCCTTTACATAAGCGAAAACAAAAGCACATTTGTTCTTCAAACCATACCTATCATAAGAATAACACACAAACTTATGAACCTACTATAAAAAACAACCACTAACGACAAGATTACATTTGACTCACAATTACAAAAAAAAATAACCCTATCGTTTTACTTGACCTCAAAGAGTGATATCCAACGCGTTACAGAATGTCAACTGTTGTTTGGTTAATCCAAAAGCTTCATTTTCGTAACCATCATAAACGTCATAATCTTCATCCTCAAGAAGACTTGTATCGTTTGCAGTACCACCAGCTTGTTTCGATACGAAAGCCATGAATCTAGTCATTGCATCATAACCTCCTCAACTTCATTGTCCGAACTTCCTTCTTGATCTCCCATTGAAGTACTAGGCATAGATTCCGATTCCAAAGTCACCCCTTTTGAATGTTCGATGATTGAACGCATGACCTGATAGTCCTTTTTCGGTCGTATATTTATCTTTTTCCCATTTCTATCTACACGACTCGCCTCTTGCGCGCTATGGGTTTTATTTCGGTCAATACCCCCTCCTTCGTCCATGTGCACCATGCATATTTCCTAAAGCTTCAAAAGAATTCGATGTAGCAGTAATAGTAATAATAGCACCTTTTTTAGCATTCTTTACGGCCCTTTGTTTTCCTTTGTGTCATCTCTGTCTTCTTATTAGGTTGAATTGGTCTTTAGACCATGTGAGACTTCAAACCAATATGAACACCACGAATCGCTTGCCTTGGTGACTTTGTATTCTTCAAAACATCCGAGATAATTTTCTTCGCACATTGGTCTAAAACGTGACCAGAAACCTTTCAATTTGAACATCTTAGTGGTTTCCACTCGTATTCAATTCGAATAGTGTTCAGAATATATCCATCACCCTTAATTTTTGAGATTGTCACCACAAGAATATCTTTCAACTCCACGTCAGCTCGTAAGTCAATCATGGCTCTCGCATAACTTGATCTACCCCATGACTTCGTACACATAGCTGTAGTATATGTGTCTAACATCAATGTGTACCAAGTTTAGTTGCACACTCAACCCATCTTCTGTAAACGCAGTAAATGGGACATCATGAAATTGAACACAAACGGGAACGTTAGACAAGCCCTTCTTTTATAAATTCACATTTGGAGATTACTTTTTCAGAATTAATGGCACATTACGAATTAACCATGGGCTATTTTCAAGCGTTGCATCCATCTCGTCCTTAGAACTAAACTTAAAAAAGAACAAGTCATTATAGTTCATCATTGTTCTAACACGAACATATTTACAATAAGTGATCTTGACATATAGTTAAATATTAATTCAATGCATAGGATTCTCGTGCCCCACGACTATTGACATTACATGTAAGTGATTTGATTTATGCGGTGGACTTGACTATCGCTACTACTATTTTCTACAGTTAGAAGATATTGATCTCTCACGGCATATTCAAAAACAATGTAACATGATTGACAGTCAATTAATCAGTATTAAATCTTTTATTCCATGCATTGATCGTGATCATTATCTGTATTTGTACATCAAAACTTATCTAGTATTTGATCTTAAAAAGAAAAGAAGTTGTCTAGTCTACGGAGTATGTTATCGCTTTTCAAAGCATAGATAGTAAATTTATTAATCGGCCCTACAGTAGAGGTATATCGCGAATAAAAACATACAAGGCAAGGGTACGTACACGTATTAAATCAATACTTTTTACTGTAACTTTTTTGTACCAAATAAATCACTTTGTCATGTTAATGTGATTTGTATAGCTAGGATGTTGCCATCGTATTGAATGTGATAATGTTTCCACTTATTCTCACCGAAGCTGGAGTATCGGAAGAAACTTTCCCAAAGATCTAGCTAGCAAATCCTCATATGATAACTTACCATAAAACGACGAGATAAAGATAAACTTCTTTTTCGTACAGTGTAGTTCAAAAAACCCTGTCATTCTAACCTCTATGGGTTACAAGTTTGAAAACATTTTTTTTTTTTTTTTTTTTTAATATGTAAGTGTCAGAGTAGCAATTTTCCCGCATATGGATTTTAATGTTTGCAACCAACTCTAGAACTATATATTCATTTAGTGGCTAATTTGCATCTACGTGTTTTTAGCTAATTCACATCCGTGAACATGTGATGAATGTGAGGTTAGAGCAAATGTAATTCTACTAGAACCTATTAATGAAGTCTTCCATCTACTATTATTGTTGAGAGTATTATCGTGGGTTGGTGAGAAAACTTGCTTGTGGTGGAGACATTCGTTTTTCTACTATACAAGCTTGTGGTTAAAGGAATTTTGAATAAACTATTTCAGCTCTCAACAACTTGTCATTTCAGTTTGACTCATTTCGATCTTTCTTGCCGTCTCACCTTTTGCTTCTGGAACTCAGTTGCTGATCTCCCCACTGGCCCCTTTGAATTCACTGATGTGTCCGTTTTTCATTTGCATTCGCGTAACCAGCCAAGAGATACGTCTCTATCAATTTGTATTTTCTCATCACTAATGTACAAAGTAACAAAGTGGTACAAGGAATGGCGTCTACATAGTCAATGCTTCGATGTGTAACCTTGTCTTTTGAGAGAACAAGTACTTTTCATAACAAAGTTCGTAATTACAAACATTTGGTCTATAAAAGTTATTACACTATTACAGGCCTAACTTCAGGATCAATCACACGTACGTCTATTAGTATACGATGCCATTCAATTGTGTATCCTACGCGCATCGATTGGATTTGTTGTTGAAAAGAAAATTAGGAGTAAGCCACATACCTTACTGACTACTGAGTAGAAAATCGGTCAATGACAAGGCAGGGTCAAATGTGGCAATAAAAACTCTTATAGACCACAGTACAAGCTTGAAATTGGAATAGCATGCACACCTCTTCGTTGTCCATGTTTCTATCTTTTTTATTTTCTTATGTTGATTCACGGAGAAAGTTACAGGTGTCAAAATAGAAAGATATTAGAATCTTTTGGAAATATATTTAACATTTGCATAAACTATGTATACTCATATATTTATGTGGTCTACAAGTTTTTACGGTTATAAAAGAATAAAATTACATCGCTCCTCAAATTCGATCTTCAGTAATGAAACTATTTTCAGAAACCAGTGATTTTATTGAGCAGCCAGCTACTAACTGGTGTCTAATGCCAATCACAATCTACAGCAAGCACAAGAATTTATGTATGGTTGTCAAACTATGAAGAGCACAAAATTTTTAAGGTAGTAGATTTCCGTTGTGTAGATGTTCATTTTACATGCAACTTGATTAAGCCCAGATTATGGTTTTGACCATTTGGGCTTGACTGTCATCAATTTGAAAGTTAAAGTTAGAGATTATTGTAACCTATGGGCCAATGGCTATTTATATACCACAATCCAGCCCTATATTTTGGTATTTGATTAGTATGAGTTTTAGTTGAACCATGAAAATAAACTTCTACTTATTTATGTAGTACAGAGACTCTTAATATAATGAGTTAATATAAGCTTCGTTAGTACTATCTACAGTACACTTAAACAAATTAAGCTGGCACAATCTACGTTAGAAATACTTGGCAAAGTTTGGTTTACAAAAGGTTATGCTTAATAATGGTTTTTTCCTTTTTCAATTTGAAACCAAAGAGAGTATGAAAAGGGTGTTGGAAGAAGGTCCATGGTTGATACGATTGGTTCCTATCTTTTTGAATGTTTGGACTCAGAACACTAAACTTACAAAAGATGATATAACTTTAGCTCCTGTTTGGGTTAAACTTCATAATATTCCGGTTGTTGCGTATTCTGAGGTTGGTCTTAGTTTGATTACAACACAAATTGGTCGTCCTATCATGCTTGATTCCTATACGAGTACGATGTGCATTAAGTCGTGGGGTCGTAATTTCTATGCTAGGGCCCTTGTGGAAGTGTCGTCAAAGGAAGCATTACTTGACTCTCTTGTGGTTGCTATCCCCTACCCTAATGGGTTAGGTCATTCATTAGAAAAAATTGATATTGAATATGAGTGAAAGCTGCCAAGATGTGAGACATGTAAAGTATTTGATCACAATAATGATGGATGTCCTAAGAGAGTGAAACCGGTCGTGAAAGATAAAATCGTTGGTTGATGAAGAGGGTTTCGTTGAAGCTTATAAGAAGAAAGGTAAAGATAAGCTTCAGGGTACTAATCGTCAGGTTGATGGGATTCGTTTTCAAAAGCCTAAAGTTTCGTATTACAATAAGCCGGTTACTAAGCCAAAGAATAGAGGAGCATCGTCTCAGCCTTTTGTCCAATCGAATACAAGTTCTCCAACGGTTAATGTAGGTTCTACTTGTAACGAACCTACTACTGATCCTACTAGTAGTACGGCTCCTACCCGGGATGACCTAGGTAAGAATAATAATTGGGTGGAGGATATCAACCTTGTTGATTTGAAGAACATTTTTGATGCTCTTAAGGAAAAAGATTCGGTTTTGGAACCTGTGATTGGAACTACGTCCCCTAAAGTTATTTCTAGTTCTTCCAAAACTACTTCTCCATCGCCTATGAAGAACACTCCTATTGTTGAGAAAATTGGCAAGCTTGAAAAGCTTATTATTGATGGGAAAGTCACCCTTGTGGATGATAATGGTAAACCTATTCCGGTGGTTGATGGTAAAAAGAAGGGCAACTCATTCTCTAAGGTAGGTGAAGTGGTTGTTTCAGATAGTTATGATGAGGTGTTAGAGCCAAATGATCCTATAGACAGTTTCTTTTCATCAGCAAGAGGAAATAACGAGCTTGAAGGCTATCTTTCTGATGATTATGCGGCCCAGGTTTATGACTTACCTAGGCAATTTGAGGAATTTAACAATCAGTTTGATTTCAAGCTTAAAGGCCGTTCAAAAAAGTAATCTTTTATTTGAATTTATTTATTTGTTTTGCATGTCTTTTTATGTTTTTAGTGGTTGTTCTAGTTGTTTGTAGCTAGTTGTTCATTTATGTCATATCATAAATGATCTAATTGTTGTTCAAGCGGTTGCTTGAGATTAATGTGACATTTCAGCCACATTTCATTGTAATTTAAACAGCTTTTTGGTTAATATATCTTACCAGGGTGGAAGATCCCTTAAAAAAAAAAAAAAAAAAAAAAGGGTTCAACTTTGAGAGTAAAGTTGCAAAAAGCTTTCAGATTAATTAACATGACAAATTTACAGATGCATAAACTAATTTAATAATATCCACGGTTGCTCACGAATGTAAAACATTTTACCAACAATTTTTGTTTGTACAAATTTAAGCTGAAAATAACCTGTAAAAGAACATTAAGCCATACGTCATCCGGTTCTACAAATGAGGTTTTGTCCATTTTTAGAATATTGTCGTTGACATGATAAATATGCAAAATGTTTTGAGGTTTATATTTCTTTTTTTTCTAAAGGCGAGTTATCAGAAAATTTAAAAGGAAGCTAGCTAGGTAGATAAAGTTACAACTAGTTTATGCATGAGATAACTGGATCACTAATACACCCTAAACAAACCAAAACACGTCTTGTACGATTGGAAATCCATGGATGAGACGTTAATTGCTTCAGATAATATGTCTTTGAAGGTTTCAAGTCAAAGCACACACGATTTTGATATCTATTTTGGTTGAATGACCACGTCGAAGTAATGCTTGATCGTGTCATTTGGATGAACCGTATCTTCCATGAAATTAAGTTGAGCAGAACCTTTGAGTAGTTTTGACTTTCGAATTCCCCACCGAGCTGTGCAATGCAACAGTATTTCGGCAATACAAACCCAGCATATTTTAGAGGGTGTTGCAGAATTTCCATTTGGGTTAACTATAGTTACACAATAAAAAATGAAATTAGCAAAAGAAATTATTGTGAGTTGCCAATACCAAAATTTTATAATTTTTAAAATTTTTTGTACGTCGTAACCTAAAATCAGGTGTAATCCGTGCCACACCTGACCCCAATGCAGGTCCGTCCTTGGCAACATGGCAATCAATGAAGAGGTGATGTGTTTTTTTGCTAGCTATCACCATCACAAGCCAACATCTCACCGAGTTTAAGTCAATCCCACCTTGTTTTAAACAAGTAATATTGCTATTTTGTAAAGAGTTAACCAAAAGATATTGATCTATTACAAGTACTAGTTATTGTTATATATTAGTAGTGAACTTAAACATAGATTAGGGACTTAAGTATACTTTGTAATTAGATTAGGTGTTAGACATAAATTCTGATTAGGTAGCTTAGAGTGCAAGCCAAGGATGTTTCCGATTCTACTTAGGATAGATTTCTACCCCCTCATCTTTATAAATAGAGATAAGAGGGATGCTAGTTATTTATTCTTCTTTCCTCATTGTAATAGCTTTATTAGGTTTTTAATAAAGGGTTCGTTGAGGGGTATAACGTGTGCGTATATTCTTGTCGATTTCTTTGTAGTCTCTCATGTTTGCTACTTGTATTTGATATAACTCGCGATCTAGTTTTTCGCGATTGAACTTCAGGTTTGTTGTCAAGGTTTTCCCAACAAGTGGTATCAAGAGCCACGGTTATTGTGGTCTTGAAGTTCGAGTGCTAGTTCGAGGTTTCGAGGTTAGAGTAAAGAAAACGGTTTCGGGTTTCGAATCATTTTCGGAGTTGCAGGTTTTTTTAATCGGAGAAGAGGAAGTGGACATGATTATTGGTTTTTCAGAAACCAAGAATATTAAGATTATTTAATTCTATTAATCACGTGTGAAGTATAGTACAATGGTAACAAACATATTTTGTCTTTTTCGTGAAAAAGGGTTTCGGATTTTAGTATAATAAATTCGAATTCAAGTTATCGTTTCTTTTTTAATTCGATTAAAGCGAAGGTTCTTGTTTGTGGGTTTTCTTGTGGTTCAAGTTAACGATCGAGTTTGCTTGTTCGAGATCGAGGGTTTAGGGTTATTCTAATTAATTCGATTTGCAAGAAGGGTTTATAGCAATAAGACGGAATATTGCACACGGCTTGTGAGATTTGTCAGTAAAGTTGGTTAAGAAACAACTTGACAAGGTTTTTAGCAAGGTATATGAAGAATGGCTAGTTCTATAACTAGGTTTGACATCGAGAAATTCGATGGGAAGAATGACTTCGAGTTATGGCAAATAAAGATGTGTGCTTTAATAGTACAACAAGGTTGTGATGCTGCAGTAGAGACATTACCCGCAAACATAGAAGCAGGAGAAAAAGCTGCTTTGACGAAGAAGACATACAGTACCTTGATTCTATGCTTGTGAGACCGGGTTTTACGGGAAGTTACCAAGGAAAAAACTGTTGCAGGAATTTGGACGAAGTTGACTAAGTCCTTAGCAAACAGAATATATCTGAAGAAGAAGTTGTACACGTACTATATGAGTCCAGGTATGAAACCGTGTGATCATATAGATGAGTTTAATAAGTTGATACTTGATTTGGCGAATATTGATATCAATATTAAGGATGAGGATCAAGCACTTATGTTACTTACGTCATTATCATCATCTTATGAAAACTTTGTGGAGACATTGTTGCATGTGAGGGAATCCTTGACAATGGAGGATGTTTTGGCGACTCTGAATTCAAAAGAATTGAAGGCACAAAGGAAGAAACTGGTGACGGGTTATATGTAAGGGGAGGGTCAGATCATTCAAGGAAAGCTCATTCTGGTGGAAGTTCGCAGTTTAAGTCAAGGGGTGGAACTGGTAAGAAACCGTATGATCACATAGATGAGTTTAATAAGTTGATACATGATTTGGCGAATATTGATATCAATATTAAGGATGAGGATCAGGCACTTATGTTACTTACGTCATTGCCATCATCTTATGAAAACTTTGTGGAGACATTGTTGTATGGGAGGGAATTCATGACAATGGAGGATGTTTTGGTGACTCTGAATTCAAAAGAATTAAAGGCACAAAGGAAGAAACTGGTGACTGGTTATATGTAAGGGGAGGGTCAGATCATTCAAGGAAAGCTCATTCTGGTGGAAGTTCACAGTTTAAGTCAAGGGGTGGAACTGGTAAACTCAATTGCTTCATATGTCATTCAGAGGGTCATCTGAAGAGAGATTGTCCGAAGAACTCAAGTGGGTTCATCAGGAATGGTAAGCATGATCAAGATTCTGATTCTTCTGATGACGACGATAGCGCCTTGGTGGTGGTCGAGAATGATGAGATGACTGAATTAGTAATGGTTTCGGGCGGGTCTTATCATATGATACCTAGGAGGGATTTCTTGTATGACTTCAAGGATGTTGATGGTGTTTCGGTTCAGTTAGGTGATAACAGGACATGCACTATCAAAGGGACAAGAAAAGTGAAGATACTATTGCATGATGGTTCAACCTTTATATTGGAAAATTTCAGGTATGTTCTAGGGTTAAGAATAAGCTTGATTTAGGCACTCTTGAAAAATAGGGTTATATTATGAAGATGCAGATGGGTAAAGTCAAGGTAATCAAAGGTTGTCGGGTTATGATGACTGGGATCAGGAGTAATAACTGTGTGTATAATTTGGAAGCAAAAGTGAAGACTTTTGGTGTACAAAAGCATGGCGGTTTAAAACAAGTTGGTTTCGAACAACCTGGTCATAAACAAGTTGGGTTCAAATAACTTGGTCCTGGTGTTAAAATAGGAGTCCATGGAGTATAGATTGGTAAACGTGTTTGGTTTGAGGTGGAACTGCAGGGGGCTTAGGAAAATTATGAAGCTGAGGTTATTTAGGATAGTTTGATGATGCTACAGTGGCTTAAAGAACGTTAGAGGTTAAACAACTTAAAGAAAAGACAAACACGGACTGCTTGGTAAAAGAGCAGGAAAAGATACACCTTGGTATAAAAGTGGGGGAAGATATTATGGTAACCGGAGTACCTAGTCAAGAGGGTGCAAAGGGTAATGCTGCTGAAGAGAAGAAAGTGAAAGAGTCTAAAGAAGCTAATCATGGAAAATTACTAAAGTACAATGCCTCGTCGACAAGGTGGTCCCCACTTCGATGTTCCAGTACAAGGAAAAGGTGCTAAGTATCGGTTACATTTAAGTGTTACTCCTAAGGTGAAAATTATTGTATATTATTAGTAAACTTAAACATAGATTAGAGACTTAAGTGTACTTCATAATTAGATTAGGTGTTAGACATAAACTATGATTATGTAGCTTGGAGTGCAGGAGTGCAAGCCAAGGATGTTACCTATTCGACTTAGGATAGGTTTCTATCAGGATAATAGCTTTTTAATAAAGGGTTCATTGAGGGGTATAACGTGTGCATATATTTTTGTCGATTTCTTTGTAGTCTCTCGTGTTTGCTACTTGTGTTCGATACAACTCGCGATCTAGTTTTTCGCAATCGAACTTCGGGTTTGTTGTCGAGGTTTTTCCAACAGTTATAATACCCGTGCATGCATGAGTTTTGACATAAAAATTTAGTTACGGATTGCAAAAGTTTTGAATTAATAAAACACACACGATTATAGAGCTAAGGGGGAAATTTCCTCTTGGAATGATTGAAGCTTTAAATCCAAGTAGTGCTTGCAACATCTTAATTATTTATTTTTCTCTCTATTTATACTCGTATGCGCGCACGTGATTTTGACATAAGTCGTACTAATAGGGTTTCTCAAGATATGTATTTCAAAGGCGACACATTGGTTTGTAATATCAATCTAAATATCCTCATCGTGTTCGTCATATGACTCTAATTTAATAGTTGACAATAATAGGTATATGTTAATATAGAGCTATGGTCTCATATTTCTTTTGAGCTTAAAATTAAGTACTACATCCATCCTAAAATATATGTCCAATTTGATTTTTTTAAACGAACTTTGACCGTAAATATTTTTTTGGTATTATAATGAAAATTATACTAAATTAAAATACATATAAAACACTATTCTTTTATATATTTTGCATCAAGTTTTATATAATACAAACAAAAATATTTAAGGTTAAAGTTTGATTCAAAAAGTCAAACTGGACATATATTTTAAGACAGAGGGAGTAGTTAATTTGAAAAATGATTTACAAAGGGATTCCTATGTTGATGGATGATCAGGTTCACATATACCTGCAT
Organism: Artemisia argyi; assembly: GCA_030686995.1. Classification (NCBI taxonomy): domain Eukaryota; kingdom Viridiplantae; phylum Streptophyta; class Magnoliopsida; order Asterales; family Asteraceae; genus Artemisia; species Artemisia argyi. The sequence continues at coordinate 159,838,329 of CM060699.1, read as the reverse complement.
AACAATAATCCACCAATTTTTTTAACATACTCGTACATTGCACACGCAATCATGACGTGGTCCAAGTCTCTCATGGGCAGTGGCGAAGCTTGGATTTTGTAAGTGGGGGGTCGGGATCTAAATTTTTTTTTCCTAAGGCTATATTTCAGGTATACCGAAATTTTTGGGGGGTCGAAACCGAATATACCGAAATTTTTCTACACGAAAACTATATACCCCATACATCGCAAAAAAAATTTCGGGGGGTCGGGCCCCCCCCCCCCCCCCGGCCCCTATGAAGCTTCGCCCCTGCTCATGGGTAAGTTTGTTATTTGCTCTTACATAGTGTTCCAACAAAAGAAAATGCTAGCATATGTTAAATAGCATATCACTTCCTTTACATTTAAAATCAAACATTTTAGTTACACATGATTATCTTTGCTATCCAAAGATACCAAGTTAGCACAATTGCATCTTAGACTCTAAAGTTGCTCAGCAGGTCTGGAAGATGAGGATCGGTAAGCTTTGTCCTTTTAATGATCACTCTCTTATTCTTTTTCGGTTCATTTTGCTTAACACATGACAGTTTTGAGCCACTTCTTAACTCTTAGCCATGTATGTAGTCAAGGGCGGATCTATGTAGGGGCAGGGGAGGGTCCCGGCCCCTCAAAATTTGTGGCACCTAGTGTAAATATTATATAGGTTTTAAGGGTAATTTAGTTGAGGTTACAAACAAATCTCCGATTCGGACCCCCCCCCCCCCAAAAAAAAAATGTTCTAGTTCCGCCACTGTATGTAGTAGGCTTCATCTCAATTTTCTGCAGATCCGCTCAACATCCAATGTGTCACGTTGCAATTCAGTTCCTAGAAATTTGTTTTAGTTCATTGTAAACGTTGATGGACACTTCTAAATTGTTTCTCCCACTTCCAAATTCGACCTCCAGCTTGAGATGACCTGAATTCTTAACATAAGATGTACATGTCGTGATCGCATATACATGCATATATGCATTTGTATGTATACGTGTAAATATGGCATGATTGTTGGACATGTATGTTTAAGATCAGTGACAACAATGTCGTCTACATATTCCCTTTATCATGCATAGAAGCAATGGCGGAGCTTAGTGGAGGTATAAGAGGGTTGTGGCCCCCCTAGAGATTGGACTCTTATGCTTAAATACATGACTTCTTTGTTATGTAAACACAACTTGTAGTAGGAACTTGTGAGTTTGGCGCTCCCACAATTGTTTATATGCCTTTTGGCCCTCCTAAAAATAACTTGAAGTTCCGCCACTGCATAGAAGCTCTTTTTTTGTCTTTAACATTATGCGTGAATTGCATATACAAATTAAATTTATTACTTTAGAAATACACAATGTCAATAAAAGTTCAAAATTTCACAATCACCTACTATATGATTCATAAAATGACTCACTGGTTTCCATTTAAATTAACTTTTGGATTCTTCACCCAAAACTCAAATATATCTTTGTTGCCTTTGACATCAAACATAAGCTGTTTCATTTATTTGCTCCGCAGTAAAGAATTTCCTTGACTGATGTTGATGGTGTTATTATCTAGCTTCAAATTTATAGTATCGAATCCTTTAGACTTTCACCAGCACTCACAGCCAATGTATCGGGTTTAGGGTTTAAGGTTAGGGTTTAGGGTTGAACGTATAGTATAGAGAGTCAGCAAGTTCGGGTCGCTCGCTAGGAGCGATGGATCCTAAGTGTCTAACTTGTAGTTTTAATTAATCAACTGCGTTTGAAATTCGTTGATTATGTATTTAAGCTAATAACTAAAGACAGAAAATAAAATAAAAAGAAAGTTAAATGGTAGAAATGATCAATAGGTAAGAATGTGCTAGCCGAGCTACTACTCCTATGTCTACCTAATTCGTCTACAATTGCAATGAACTACTAATACATTCGTTGGTGATTCTAAAGCAAGCTAGGCTAGATGGTCACGGTTATCTAGTCTTATGAATATCAACTTGTCAACCCGATGATCACGGTTCTAATATGTCTCAATGACGCATTGTGCATGTCAACTACTCTATATGATTTATCTTGGTAAACCTAATGGTCATAGTGCTTACCTAATCTCTCGCAAATGGTCATTTATAAGAGATTAAACACTAACTTACATTTTTTTAGTTATGTTTCTTCTGATCTAAGGGTTTGGTCCACCTCTAGTCCTAATGAAAATGCTAGTGAAGGTTATCGTTATCACTAACCCTAACCACTATTACACGGATAACAAATAATAGAATGGTCATCCAATCATCTATGATCTAGCAATAGATTACTCTTAATAAACAAGTAAACAAACGGATCTTGCGATAAACATATAAATTATCCAACAAATGTTTCATTAAATCTAAATGAATCATAATAACATAAAGTCGTAACTCAGCTAACATCAAAGGATGTTGGCCCATAATATCATAAATCATAGGAACAATAATATAAAATGATGGATGAATGGAATTCATAATGAATCAATATGAAAACCGAATTAACAATGATGTTTATGATGATTCAAGATCTTCCCCTTGATGTTTGTAACCTTCGAGATGGTGGAAAAGCATCCTTGGGTCGACCAAAGTCGACCGGTGGTGAAGGGATATATCAAAAATAGGGTTTAGGGTTCTATTTATATAGTTTTGTTGAACAGGCCGCCCATACGACATATATACCATTCATGCCATACGCCATATAGTGTGCATACAATGTATGAACCATTGACCCCATACGTCATATGCCTTTTCTAATGTGTTGATCTTTTTCTCTCTCTATCTCTCTCTCTCTTTTTCTAGACTTTTCACCTAAAACAGTGTTCGTATGAAAGAGATATGGCTCAAATACTACAACATCATAAAGAGATCTTGATTCAAGTTTATGACTTCAACTCTTCAATGCATTCAGCGTATACAAGGGATTGGTATATGCCGTATACTTTTCAAAACTTGGTAGATTCTAAAGGCAATATGTATACGCCATATACTCTTCCAAACTTGGTAGATTCTAGAGCAATATAGATACGTCGTATACATGAAATGGGGTATATACGGCATATTCTTTAGCTGTAATTTGTGGGTAAAAGGTCAAAAGACCCGGTAAATATATTACTCCAAAAAACGTTTAAGTACATAGGATATAGGTGAATCCCATATCTTAGCCCGTTACATAGGCGAACTCTTACATAACAAGAAACTATCTATTCTCCAAAAGGAAAAGAAACCAATACTCAAATGATGATAAAAGACAATGAAAAAATAAATTACTTCCTACGACCTTGAAGCTTAGTGCCGTACATGGCATTAAAAGCATCCAAATTCCTTGGAAGATCATAAACCTGCTGCGCATAATCATCGTAGTCATATCCATCAGAGTCATATCCGTCATACTCATATTCACGTTCGTGACCCCCACCAAATAGATTAGCGGACTCATCAAACGTGTTAACAAAATCATCATCATCACTACCAGTCACAACAACATCTCCAACTTTAGAAAATGGGTTAACCCTCTTAGTAGACGAAGTAGATGGAGAAGAAAATGAACTAGGCTTAGAAGTCCCAGCCTGTTCCTTTGCAGTCGAATCACGCACAAGGGGTTCTTGTGATGTAGTAGCAGCCTTTAAAGATCCATCCTCATTAGCCTCCTTAGTACTTCCAGACATCACCTCCCAGGTCACGTCCACAGTAGGAATACCAAAATCATCAGTATGAGCCATATTAAGTGCATCAAACTTATTTGATGTAACAATCTTAGCTTCACTAGTACTCGGCATATAAGCATTTGATGCGTGGGAATCGCAACAGGCTTTACCTCTCGAGGGATCTCGAGAAGCTTACAACCCCCACCAGGCAGTGTACCTGATCGTTGTAGTATAGTATAGTGACAAGTACCGGGGGATTGATCGTTCAGCTTAGGAATAGTGTCGCTAGGATTAGAAAACCTAAATACTAGTTCTAAAGGTGAGGGATGATTATTTTTGTGTTTTTATATTTTATGGAAAGCAAGTAAAAATCTCGGGTATGAAGGATTTTGGGCGGAATTAGTTGCTATTCAACTAACCCAATACTAAGATGCAATCAAAATAAAATACTAGAAATGAAAATAAACTAATTTATACTAAAGTTGTGAGCAGTAATTGGAGAAAATGTGTTTACTTAGATTTCACTACTCCCTAGATATCTTTTACACGTTAATTACTTGTTATAATTGCATGGATGACGGATTGTATTCCTTAATATCATTCATGGGGTGGCACACATAACTCCCCAATTCTATGAGCTCTTATCTCCTCCTACACCATGCCCAGCACAACTATAGGGATTGTAAACAGTGGCTCATGCATTAAATACAACCAATAAAGACCTAGTGCGCTTTGGTTCATGTTTCTTAAGACGTTCAAGCATGTTACCAATTGGAGATCTGCCAGTTTTCTTAAGCCTAACATATAAATCATTCATCCAAGACAAGAATAAACAAGTAATCAACACATAATCAACATCTGGGTTTCATTAGATCTAAGCAAATACAAAAGAGATCTAGCCTAGCATGATAGAATTAAGACAAGAACATGATATAGACAACCAACACATAGACATATTGATTGAATTAAAAGAACACTTATCTTGATTAATCATGCAAGGTATCAAGGGGTTGGAACCCTTGAAAAACCTGTAAAGTTACACCAAAATCGTACTTAGGGTTTCTCCCAAAACTTCTCTCTCTTAAATGTGAAAAATTAGAAAACTATATATAGAAAAATAGGTTTGACGGCGTCAAGAATAAACTTGTGACGCCGTCACCTCGCCGCCAAAACAATCCTCGGATTGCCTAGATCTACTTCTGACGCCGTCAAGACTTATACACTTCCAGGCCGTCATGACTCTTTTACTCTTGACGCCCTTCCTACGTGACGCCGTCAAATCTGTTCTGGGTAGTCATGGAAATTCATGAAATTTGCTCTTGACGCCGTCAAGGTTTTGCTCTTGACGTCGTCACCTACTGTTCCCAGCATGGAAAATTAAGACTTTGGCGTTTTCTTCATTTTTATGCTCCAAAAACGTCCGAATTGCTTCCTTTTCCAGATTTCTCTCCCAAAGTACCTAAAATCACAAAAGAAACGATTTAGGGCAATATTTGATCAAATAAATTCGAATTCGGGCTTAAATGACCCCCTAAAAACGGATCATTTTTCGCCTCATCATATACCCTTACACTTGAGATTTGCTTGTCCTCAAGCAAATGCGCTTTTATTCTAATCAAAATACAAGTTAGGGGTCATTTAACACTAATATAAAAGTAATTACAACAAATAGTCGTTCCACTAAAGACCAATAGACAAGCACGTAGGTCATACACAAGCACCTCACAAATAGTGTTTAGATACTCACATCTCTCGGGTGTAAAAAAGTGTAAATTACAATATGGAAACGAAAGATATCTTTCACTACCTGTCATAGCAAAATAGATTACCATAGGCTTGGGAAAGGATCAAACCTCAACCACATGGCGTACGCACCTAGGATAAACTATCAAAGAGGTCTTTTAATGGATTGTAACGTTAGGTGTAGGGATATGAAATACACGGTTTTGTTGGATAAATGAAGTTTTACTGGTGGCGAGTTAACAATCTTGGTTAATTACATGTACAATATGGCGTTGCTAAGCCAAGACTAGACTCGACTTAAGCTAATAAATGAAAAATAACAAAAACATAAAATGAACATAGAATGAAAAGGGATGGTAGTCCGTATTTTATTATTTTTTTTTTTTTTTCATACACTCTTACCCTACCATCCAAAATAATACATCATAGGGGATGAACATCTCCCTTACACTTGAATTTTTACATACTTTACAATCAACTAATCTAATGACTCGAATTAAGAAAATCAAAACACTTGGAGCACTTTTAAGATTACGTACATATGGGGGTAATAATTTGATGTTCTTCCCCATTACTCCATAAAATAAGTACTTACCCATGAGTCCCAATCGTCCCAAAACAATATATACAAGGATATGACTCGACTTAGCAACCATGTAATCAATTAGAAAGTTAACTTAGGGTTTAACAAATAACAATAATGCACTAAAAATGAGCGCATACACGGAAGGCTAAGGCGATTTGGTTGTAAATTTAAGTGGGGTGTAACAAATTCTTCCTTTAAGTAAAATGCTTAAAGTTAGAAACGAAAAGATAGGCTCGGAGGGGTGTACTAGGGGTATCGTGTACTAAAAATGAGTACAACGCTAAGGGTGTGGGAAAAATTAGTTGACTTAACTAGCCAAGTAATATGACTTAAATGGTCAAGTAATTATGATACGGGTTTAACACAAGGGTGATCCTAATGCCTCTTATCATGTAGTAAATCCTACCACACGAATGTAGTCTCACTAGCGGTCTCGGGATGCATCACTAACGCAAGTTCTAGAATCTAAATGCTACCGGTACACTCATAAGCACTAATAATGAATGCTTTTCCTATCAAATCTAAAGGTGAACCTCACATTTTTTGGTGGAAAATTTTTCTGAATATACGGTTATGTGCTAGTCATACAATCTCCTATCCATGAGACGCTTGCTATGGCTAAAGTTTCACTCCTAAATGTTGTAAAAAATTTTAAATTTGGCGCTAAAATTGCACTAACAAGTATTTCTCATAGTTTTATTACACATCTACCATTAAACAAAAACAAACTCAAGCGAAAGTGTATATGTAAGGTATCATCTTTTTACCCTCCCCTTACACTTAAGATGAACATTGTCCCCAATGTTCAAGTAAAGAATGTAAAAGTGAAATAAGTAAAAAGAATGAAATTAAATACTCCCCTGATTCGCTCGGTATGGATAATAGGATGGCCAGGTTAAATCTTCCTCCAAGAGAATGAACAATCAAAGCTTCCCTTCCAGAATATAAATCATCTTCTTGTCATATATAACCCATAAAACCTGACAAAATAGACAAGACAGCCTCGCGTAAAATCGGCGGCATCCTATATAAGTTTCTAAATCCTAGAAAACAAGATAAGATATAATGCTTATGGAATGAAGTTTGCAGATCTCCTGGAGATTATAAAACTTAATAATTCACAAAAACCATAAGACTCCGTTAGAAAAACAAAACCGGTAAAATTTCCAGATTTTTAACTCCTGACGCCGTCAAGAGTAAACCCCTGACGCCGTCAGAATGGACCTGCAGAAATTCTTATGTTAAGTTTCCGGAAAATTTCTGGAAAAACTTGGTCATACTTCCTGGAAAATCCTGCAAAACTTCATTATGACTCAATACAAGCATTTGACTCTAACAAATACGAATATACATGTTCATTTAATATTGTGGAGAATCATGATCGGTTTGTTTCTTAAAAACATATTTGGGGTTTCCCCTTACACTTATCTTTTGCAAAAATACCTTTAGGTGGAGTTAAGACTAGGCCAAAACAACAAAGTAAAGTATTTCCACTTTTTAATTGAGAAACATGATCTACCAACAATAAAAATTAAGCATGCATACGGAAGCAAATAACAAACAAACAAAATCACACAAAACATAGGTTGCCTCCCAAGAAGCGCTTGTTTTTGTTCGAGTCACGAGCCTGACTCTACCCTTATTTAACGGAAATAGGGGAGGTTTTCCCTACACTTAGGATCAAGTGTGGGTGAAAGTAGCGATACACACCCTTAGGGTGGAAATATGCCTCGTGAGGAAAGTGTGGTGGATGAATTATATGCTCAAAGGGGTGTGCTCCTATCATCATAACCTTACCTAATTCAATCGGGTTAATGGGTGGATTAAGATTTTCTCCTAGAAAGGAATCATTTTCAATCAACTTCAAGAGAGTACTAGTTGGGGACCCATCTTGTCCTAATAAACCCGGTTTAAACCCATAATGTGTCTTGTGATCAATCATGAATGAGTGATGTAAGTATGTAAGGTTATGTTCTACTCCTATATTGGCTTCCTCTCCACATGGCTTAAAGTCTACCACCTTTATCCTAATACTACTCGGACTACATGGGTTGATGGGTGGTTCGGCTCCTCTTTTGTCTCCTAGATGTATATCTAAGGATGGAAAGTTGTGTGAAGATTGAGGTTCTGGTTCATCAACACTAGGTAATTCCCTAGAACTAAGAATAAGGTTATCACTAGAAGTATTCAAACCTATATCCTCTAGTGGTTTTTGGTACAAGGGCTCTACCTCTATTGGGGCTCCCATAGTCTCTTCTACATCTTTCGGGTAAGTCACGGGTGGTGTGTATTCCTCAAGTGATGATGGGAGTTGTGGGGTACTTTGTAGGTTTGTGTTATTTACCTCATCCTTCCTTATCTCAATATCATCTATATCCTCATCACGTGTTTTTGTAGAATCTAACCTAAACATGTTCCTAAGTATCTCAAATCCTTCTCTAGCCATTTCAAGTTCTAAGTCTGATTCATAAGAACCTTCCTCAATAACTTGATTACAATGTTCAGTGTGCCTAAAGGATTCATCTTTTTGCTCAATATGATCATGTTCGGCTAAATCCTCCTTAATTGTTTCCTCAAGTTGTGATGTATACAAACCCATCAATTCATTGAACTCATGGTTCACGGTTAGGAGGCTTTCCTCAAAATTTTTCCAAAGGGTCTTACTAAAAGGAATTGATCCTAACAATGATTGTTTAATATAGGCCACACATGCGCATAACTCATCAAACCTATCAAACTTTACACCCATCTCCTTTTGTATATAGCTAAGATCACTTAAAAATTCATTGGAACAACAGGAAGCAAATCTATCTGAGTAAACTAATTGTTCCTCTATTGTTAATGATCTAAATAGAATCTCATCCGCCATGAAGACAAATGAAAATGGTTTTACAAACAAAGGGCACAAAGAAAAAGATAGACTAAAGAAACCTAAAAAAAATAAAAATAAAATCTTACTAGAAAGGAATCTAGCAAGTAGACCTAATAAAAAGAAATTCTAACCTAGACAATAACTATTCCCCGGGCTGCGGCGCCAAAAACTTGATGCGTGGGAATCGCAACAGGCTTTACCTCTCGAGGGATCTCGAGAAGCTTACAACCCCCACCAGGCAGTGTACCTGATCGTTGTAGTATAGTATAGTGACAAGTACCGGGGGATTGATCGTTCAGCTTAGGAATAGTGTCGCTAGGATTAGAAAACCTAAATACTAGTTCTAAAGGTGAGGGATGATTATTTTTGTGTTTTTATATTTTATGGAAAGCAAGTAAAAATCTCGGGTTTGAAGGATTTTGGGCGGAATTAGTTGCTATTCAACTAACCCAATACTAAGATGCAATCAAAATAAAATACTAGAAATGAAAATAAAATAATTTATACTAAAGTTGTGAGCAGTAATTGGAGAAAATGTGTTTACTTAGATTTCACTACTCCCTAGATATCTTTTACACGTTAATTACTTGTTATAATTGCATGGACGACGGATTGTATTCCTTAATACCATTCATGGAGTGGCACACATAACTCTCCAATTCTATGAGCTCTTATCTCCTCCTACACCATGCCCAGCACAACTATAGGGATTGTAAACAGTGGCTCATGCATTAAATACAACCAATAAAGACCTAGTGCGCGTTGGTTCATGTTTCTTAAGACGTTCAAGCATGCTACCAATTGTAGATCTGCCAGTTTTCTTAAGCCTAACATATAAATCATTCATCCAAGACAAGAATAAACAAGTAATCAACACATAATCAACATCTAGGTTTCATTAGATCTAAGCAAACACAAAAGAGATCTAGCCTAGCATGATAGAATTAAGACAAGAACATGATATAGACAACCAACACATAGACATATTGATTGAATTAAAAGAACACTTATCTTGATTAATCATGCAAGGTATCAAGGGGTTGGAACCCTTGAAAAACCTGTAAAGTTACACCAAAATCGTACTTAGGGTTTCTCCCAAAACTTCTCTCTCTTAAATGTGAAAAATTAGAAAACTATATATAGAAAAATAGGTTTGACGGCGTCAAGAATAAACTTGTGACGCCGTCACCTCGCCGCCAAAACAATCCTCGGATTGCCTAGATCTACTTCTGACGCCGTCAAGACTTATACACTTCCAGGCCGTCATGACTCTTTTACTCTTGACGCCCTTCCTACGTGACACCGTCAAATCTGTTCTGGGTAGTCATGGAAATTCATGAAATTTGCTCTTGACGCCGTCAAGGTTTTGCTCTTGACGCCGTCACCTACTGTTCCCAGCATGAAAAATTAAGACTTTGGCGTTTTCTTCATTTTTATGCTCCAAAAACGTCCGAATTGCTTCCTTTTCCAGATTTCTCTCCCAAAGTACCTAAAATCACAAAAGGAACGATTTAGGGCAATATTTGATCAAATAAATTCGAATTCGGGCTTAAATGACCCCCTAAAAACGGATCATTTTTCGCCTCATCAGCATTCTTCTCTATTGGCTACTTTTTACTTTTTACTGGTTTTTCCACCTTTTTCGCGAGAATTGCTCCAACGCTCAAAATAAACACTAAAATACAAATAGATAGCAATTTAGCATCATATCTTATAAAAGTAAGGTAAATAAGATAATTATCGTGAAAATTTAATAAATAAAACATATAAAAAAGTAGGAGTTATCAGATATAATTAAAGATTTAAAATATTATCATAACACAACTAAAGATAAACTGTTCAATGATCATCTTTATGTAACCATGAGTTAATGGGTCAAGTAGGGCCAAGCAAAAACATTTCATTTTAAATATGGGAAGCATATGATTATAAACACTATATTACTACAATCCAATTGAGTGTCAATATGTCTGACCCGACAACTTTTCATCTATTTGACCCTTATAATAAAACAAGTAAAATTTGCAACATTTCTATATTTATGTGCTGCGTATGATTATATACACTATTTCAAAACACTCAATTTCACTTTTAACATGTGTAACCTATTCGTGTTTAAGTCAAATCCATTAACTTAACCCATTTGACCCATTATATATATATTAATTTGTGGTGCGAAACGCTGCCGTTTAGACACTGATTTCTCCCGCTAAAAAAAAAGCCATGTTGCGTGGCCCATGTTGCTAGCCCTGGCCCATGATACATGCTGGCCCATTATATTATAATACACCTATAACTAGAAATCCATATCTGATAACACAAATCCAGAAATCCATCGCCCCCATTTTGCTTCTACTCCTTTCTAGAGCTCGCTTCCCGATCTGATAACACAAATCCAGAAATCCAGAACATCAAAACCACCTTATACCCACACACAACATTCTCAAAACATCAATGAATATCTATTATGGATTTAATGGTTCTTAATTTCGTAATCTTTTTTGCCCTAATTTTAAGCGGGCCGCATGATGTGGTATTGATTTTGAGGTGCACGGTGATTTTAGGTACGGGTGATATGAAGCAACAAGTTGCCTTACAAAATCGTTGGGTGTTGCGGCTGCACAAGATTTAGTATAAGGAATAAGGAATAATCTACCATCAAAACCAAACGATTCGATTAAACAATTCCTGGGATGTAAGGACTTTATTTGTTTATTTATTTATTTTAAAATTTTTTTTATTTGTATAATCTTAGGATTTGAATCGAATTGGTTGCAGCAAGAGGAAGGTTAATTTGAAGGTATTAAAGGTTCTTGCAATCGGACAGAAGGTATCACAACAACTTTTTGATTTCATTTTTAATTAACGATTTTATGATATAGATCTAACGTAGGTAGTATTGACTCATAAGAATAGAGATAATAGTTGCACCCCAATTTGTTAGCTTGACAGAAAAATGGCCATTGTTTAGCTTATAAATCTTTTTATCCTCATGTTTTGAGGCACTTACACATCCCCATAATAACACAAAACTAAAGATTGTGATGAAGCAGTGGAAAACAGCTTGGCTTTTGGACATCTTTATTTGGGCATGTACTGTGATGGATAAGCTTAAAGAAAACTAATGGTGAAAGTGTAAATAGCAACTATGAGATTATAGGTTTACGTTCCAACAAGAGTTGTATTTTAAAATTCAAACCTTGATATCTTTGACTTTAGAACTCTCTGAAAAGTATAAGTAATTACTACAAAATGCCTAATTTAAGTTACTATTTGCTGGACAGGTGGCTCCGTTGGACGAGTAAATACCAACTGCAGTTCTCATGAAAATGATGCATGGACGCAACGTACTAGCCAAGGTAGGACCGACGTACTGCCAAGGAATGACGCCTAATAAGGTGAGCTTGACATGGGTTCTTTCTGTATTTGGGCAAAGTGGGGCGTCTGAGTTTGGTAAAATTGTGCATCGTTATATTGAGAGATATGTCCTTTTCTCTATATGTACAAACCACCGCTTAGTCTTACAAAGGCGAGCCCAAATTAAGGAACCATAAGGTTTATCAGTTTCCATACACTTTTGTGTAAAATTCTACTTTTTATAAGGACAATTAATAAAGTTTATTAATTTGGTTCGTTTGTGTAGGTTTAGAGCTGTTGACGAATATATTATAGACGAAGTATGGGTTGTTACGCGACTTGGATAAAAAGTCTGCACGCTACGACTTCTGAACTTAGGTTTGTATATAATGTCTATGAGGATATATTGTTTAGGTGCATCTCTTATCCTGAACATAAAGCAACAAGACCAGAATGAAATTCGTTCGCTGTCAGCACGGCTGAGGGAACAACCGCACCAGTGTGTCCTTTCAGAAGCATGGGTGGCCTACACAATGTAGGCAAATGTGTACATTTAAGTAGTATGGATATTAGCATTTTGAAACAGTTTTATTGACACAATACACGGACAATCACTTGAGTTGTACTAACTGTCGGCAACCTTATGTTATTGCAGTCAATTATCAAATACCAAAAAATGATTTTGGCAGTTTATGTGGTAGCAGCAGTCGAAGATCTTATATGATTAAAGGCAAGTAAATTCGTTGAATGTTGAATGTTGAATGTTTTAAGCTTAATAGTTTACCTTTTAAGTACCTGACTATATTATATACGTGGTCCTATTGCATATTTACTTTGGTTTCAAATTGGTCAATAATTAAAATCTTACAATGTTGTATGTTATATGGTATAGGTGGTTACAGACCAAGGCTAAAGATCTTGAGCTAAATGGGTATACCGACAACGTCGACCGGTCATTCAGGTGTCGCGATGTATGGTAAGGTTTGACAACATACTCACTCTCCCCGATTTTGTATTACTCAAAGTACTATCATATCATGCAATATAGTTCTATAAAAAATTTACTGGCACAATGATTGTATCGGTTTCGTAATGTTCTGTTTTGTAGATACTTGATAGAGAATAAATTTTCAATCGCCTGCTAATGTTTACACAGTTACTGATGAACGAAAAGCACAGAGGTTAAGTAGTACACGTGCAAATACCACGTTCATTGACTAATAGCAAGCCAGTTTCATATTTCTTATACAATTGGTTCGTTGCTTTTAAGCTATAATTTTACCAAAATTTTGAAGCATACGTTAGATTTTTTTACACTTCTTTTTTAATGTGCATAACTGCCTCTTGATTATGTGTATTTGGCCGTTTGTGATCAGGTTTGTCGACATTGTGGCACGCTGCAAAGTCATTCCACAATATCATCGCTGCTGTTTAGGGAGCCGAGTAGTTTTACAGGTAACAGTGATCAGGTTTGTCGCCATTTTGGCACGCTACAAACTGTAGTTTTGAAGAATCCGGTTTCCTAAATACATGCTACGGAACTAAACGTTCTGTTTAGACGAATCGGTTGCCACAATTATCATCAGTTTTAATTATAGTGTCTGTATTGTATACTTTTGACATATAAATTATGGAATACTAGGGATGTTGAACTTGAATTAATAACACCTATATTTTTTAGTCTCTAATTCAACATTTTTTAAACTCAACTTTTTTTTTTAAATATCTACGTTTCTTGGCTCACTTTTACATCTATGTATATGTTAGCTTGATCAAATAGTTCTTCATATATTGCCTCCTATATTACTCTATTTTAGTTTACAATTGGCATTACAGTTACATATATCCTTCCAGAATTTGCAATTGGTTTTCTTGGATTATGCTCTCACTGTTATTCGTATTCTTGATATTTGTATAATGTCTTTTTTCGCCTTCATGTTTTTCTGTTTAGGCAATACCCCAAGTAGCTCGCATGACATTAGGAAGCAACACATTGATAACTGTTCTATGCAAAAAGGTAAGAGATTTGTGGCACTGTGGTTTCTGTATATGTGCAGAGCGTGATCACTTATGCTGATACAATATTCATTTTTTTCTCGGCTGTGTAGATGTAAATGCGCAAATGACCAGCGAACCGCCACGGGCATCAGTCAACCGTTATAATACACAAACGTTTACTGAAGGTTGGTTGTTTTGCAGGCTTAATTTTTTTTATTTTTTTGCTTTTTCTTTTATGATTGTATCGATGCATTTTTGTAGTTTAGAATTTCTGTACATGTGCAGACTATGATCGTTTTTCCTGATTGAGTATTCGTTTTTTCTAGGATGTATAGATGTAAATGAACAGACAACTACTGGATCCCCGCGGCTACCAATCAGCTGTGATAATGCTCAGCCGTTCACTAGAGGTTAGTCGTTTTATTGGTTTAATTTTAGCAGACTCTTGGTCTTGGATATGCTATTATTTCTTTCCGCATTTTATTTTTGAAATACCTGCTATGATGGTGGAAATTAATTTAGTGTTATCTGTCATTGTTACAGCTGAAGCTAGCATACCCAATACACGTTCCCGTAATCCAACATGCGTTCCAGGCGGTCTATAACTGTTCGACAGGGTCTATATATTTCACCTCATTCCAAGCACCTCATGCTGTCACTTAAAGAAGAGAGAATAACCTACTTTCTTTCAGCGATCTTATAGTCGTCTACAAGCGTGGTTTCAATGGTTCAATAATACACAATCAGGTAATCTTTTATCGTTTCAGTATTGTCTTGGTTGCTTTGAATGGATTTGTTCAGTGATTCGCTTCAAAAAATAAATAAATAAATAAATTGATAATGAACCTTTTTGAGTTGTAGTTGCAAAGATTAATGATATGCAAGACTTGATTAGGTTCTAACGGAAGTTTACATTTATGTTTCAGGTATACCAGTCCCTTCTTTTAGGTGGTTGAGCGGCACAACCTTCGGCATGTTCATCTCTGTCCGATACTATAGGTTTCGTGGGTCTTCCGTAACAAATTAAAATCACCGACTATTTACGTAAATGAGGTTACTATAATCAATAATGTTGGGTTTTTCTTTATAAACTGCCGTAACACCAATTTGTTATACAAAATTCATTCTGATATGTTATCGACGGGTTTTACGTTAGATATGATGGCAAAAAAAGTAAAGTAATTATAGTTTCACTCAGCACTTTGGACTATGCATCTCCCTAGCTATACCTACTCATTGAACGTCCTTATTTTGCCCAAAAATAAGGAGACATGAAAAGCAGTTTGGATTATATAAGCGCTTCAATCTGCTTAGCTGCTGAGAAGTAACCATATAAGCAGGAAAAAAAAGCAGTCCAGAGCACGCTCATAGAGAGTTAGTTTTTCATATAGTATTGGGTGTGATGATTGTTGGTGATAGTTTAGTTTTATATTGATGTCTGTTGAGAATTAAGCAATCCTGAACACCCTCATCGAAGGTGATTGTTTACAAATCATTTGGGTTACATTCATATAGCTATGTCAGTGTTTTTAGACTTGATGGATACGGTTTGTAATTGATTTGTGACTTATTTGCAGGTTCAAACACGAAGATTGCTATGGTGTTCTTGGAAGTGCTTTTGACTATTAAGGGTATATGGTTCTTTTTATGTTGCTTTTGACTACTAAGGGAATTGCCGTGATTTGATGAATGGCTAATTTTGTTACTAATTTTAGATTGATTGCGTGATTTGTGAAATGGCTAATTTTGTTACTAATTTTAGATTAACAACCCCTTAATCCATCAATATAACATGGGTTTAATTTTGTTTGTGTTTCTAGGATTTGATAAGTGGGTTATGGAAGAAAGTTGAACTGGAAGTGGGGGCGGGATGGTTTGTGGTGTTATTTCTGCGCTTAGGAGCATCTGAAGGTGCATTCGACTTGGAGCTTTTACGTATGTGTAGATACTCATTGTTGTGATTGTGGTATACAAATAATACTCTCAACTATATTTATTGTTAACATTGCTTAACTGTTGATGGCTAAACTCATTTACTTATATTCCCTTCTTATTTTCTTTCTGTTCTTTCTTTTCTTTTACTTTTTTGTGCTTAGTATATAAATTTCCGCATTCTCTTATTCATGGACTATGCTGGAATAAAAAGCAGTTATATTTCTCCCTCAAAGGAGCAGGTTGGTAGGATAGTAAAATATGTATAATTGATTTTTGCAAATTATCATTTTTTGAAGCTGCAAGAATCAGATGATTAGTTCCATATTGCATAAACAGGCCATATACGAGCCAACTATTCTTCAGTTTGATCAACTTAAATTTGGAGAATATTGGATGTTATTTCACACTCTTAAGCAATATGGTACATGGACACAAGTACATACATCAGGTTATGACATTAACAGGAATTCACTAACATAGTTAACGTACTAACTTTGCTCGACATTTTTACCGCGGTATTTAGAACAGCCAAAATACTCATATATATTTTTACGACATAACCTCTGCTAAAAAACAGGCCCGCCTGCAACGCGGCGGGTCATCGCCTTTCTAGTTAGAGTTAAAATGGCTGAAAATAACCACCTATGAATATTACCATGCACGATCAATAGAAAAATGAGGACACGTATAAAAACCAATTGTACCTCAAAGAGTACATTACTCACGCGTTTAACTGGAGCTTTGATACGGCTCTTCCTTACACTATATATAAGTTGCCACTTCTTTGTGACATCTTTGAACTTAACTGCAGACAAAATTCTAGGAATATCAGTATTCATTGTCTTATTTCCATGGGATCAAATTAAACATCATAAAAAGTCCGTTAAGTATCAAATTAAACAAAGTAACTAAAGGTAGGTAGTTGTTACGATTTCGTAACAGCCTTGTTCCATTCAACCAACTACTAAACACAAAAGACAGTATTTTTCTAGATTGTGTTATGGTAAAAGTCATTCGTGGACAATTTATAGTTATTGGCGGTTAAAGATGATGGCAATGGATCGGATATGATAAAGCATCTAAACATCATTTTTATGAAAATGAAAATTCATCAATAAACAATGATAGTTTTGTTGATTAATCAACATACGTCATCAGCATTACAATTTAGATGTGTGCATTGTTCACCATTACCAAGTGTTCAAACCCAAATGACTATATAACCTGTTATAGAGTGTTGTATTATTGGTTTATAGTAAAAGTTTCCTAGAAACTATATAAGATATAAAGATAATTATTCCAAAACAATTAGCACTTTAAAGTATGATTAAGCCAAAAAAAAACGCCATCAATGTATTTTTTGTTAAAAAAAATAAATAAAAAAAAAAAAAAAAAAAAAAAACTCCCGATTGTTTAGAAAGCGCTCATATTATATATATATATATATATATATATATATATATATATATACACTAAATGTGGGGAGGATAATAGTGCCGACCACTGTAGCTGCTACAGTGGTTTGCACAGTAACTTTTTTTTTTTTTTTTAAGTAGTAACGGTCGTTAGTTATTTAACGGCCGTTAACTAACGACCGTTACTTTAACATTATAAAAAAAAATTGTACGCACTTTGTCCTTCATCTCAGCGGTTCATTGCAAATTTAATCCTCACATAATTTACATAAATGGTCCTTCACGTTATACATCAATTGCAAAGTCAGTCCTAGGTAACTAACTTCACGTTAAGTAGCTAACGGCTACAAAAAAATTCCGCAGCAACGCGCGGACACCAACACTCGTTATATTCTAAGTGCCCTATTTTGTCTCAAAAAACACATATGTGTTATGTCTTAGTATAGCCGTATAGGTTTATGACATATTGACATTAATTCAATATATTGTCTAACTATTGACATTTTCACTATCCAAGATAAAATTTTATTTTTCCTGCAACCATGACAAATTTATCACAAATAATATGAGAGAAACCTCGTGAAACATCAGTCTTACAAATAAGATCTACATAAAAAATTATGGATTCTCTATCTACTACCATACATGCAACTGAGAGTTAAAAGATTCAAGGCCGCAACATAAAGAAACCAATTTACTATATTACCTATCATTTATAATACTCGTGCACGCATGGGTTTGTGTATAATATTATTTTTAAAAATCACTTTAATATAAAAGACCATCTTGATAAACCTAAAAAAATGGGTTATTAAAATAAATGAAATCTGGCATATCTTCTTTTAATTAAATATATGAACATTGAAATATAATAGTGTTTGTAAATATGTTTGTAGTATAATGTCTTTTGGTTCTAGCTGCACCCAAAACCCACCCGACCAATTTTAATATATAGCAAAAAGTTACTTATTTTGACCCAAAATTCATGTCGATGGAACAACATAAATTAATATAAAGCTAGAAAATTATTAGACAACCTGAAATTCATGTCGATGGAAGAAACAAATTATGAACCAATGATATCACTACATTTTAAAATATTCTTTATAAGATGTTTTTTGCTTAAACATTTAATCAAAACGAGGTCTTTACGTTCGGATCCTACCTAAAATCGTTTTTTGTCTTTGTAAAGTCGTGATCGTAAGATCAGATTAGGATTTTAAAATCCTATTATAATGTCATTTTCTTAATAGGCTTTGTAAAATTATGCAAATCCACGTATTATTATATTATATATATCATGAAATATAGGTCAAACTTATGATTATGAAATGTTTAGTAAAATTATCTTGTTGTTTTTCATATTCTACAAAACTTAATACATAAATTTGTAGTTTTTCAACTTTTGGTTCGAGAAAAGTAAGATCGGATCGAACGAGATCTTAAGATCATATGTTTAAGATCGAAATTTCTATTAAGATCCTATCTCACAAAAATACTACGTAGAAATGTGATCGTTTTTGCTTTATAATATCGTCGTAAGATCATAAAATCAAAATCAAGTACCAAACAACAATAAATCAAACACTTGGTGCGCATAACAACAACTTCAAGATATTATTAAAAGTACTAGTTGGTTCATGGAAAATAGGAAGATGCCTATTTGAACAGATAATACATAATACCATCAAGTAATTTAATGGACAAATGTTTAAAGGCAAAAAAGATTGAGATGAAGATGTAATATACATTTTAAGGAACAAAATTATAAATTCTGACTCATGGGTATGAGATTTTGAGTTTTGAGGAACAATTTGATAAAATTAAAATTTGATAATGAGACATGAATGGTAGGATTGTTGGTATGCGTTTCCTTTTAATTTAATTTTATACTTTAAGTCCAAAATATACAACAAAATGTCTCACAAGTACATGTACATGTATTGTAAGTTTTTTTTTTTTTTTTTTTTTTTTTTTTTTTTTTTTTTTTTTCATATTCATTGAAAAACGAATTTACATCGAACTTTTGCCAAATCGGAAAGATTTATACTTTTTTTAATTAACAATCGTCAGTTTTTTTTTTTTTTTTTTTTTTTTTTTTTTTTTTTTTTTTTTTTTTTTAACCTTTTTCCCTTGATCTTTCACGTGTGCGTTGACTGTTAAGTAGGTGATCCGATAAAGAGATTTATCGGATCACCTACTTAACAGTCAACGCACACGTGAAAGATCAAGGGAAAAAGGTTAAAAAAAAAAAAAAAAAAAACATAGATAATCACATTTCATTTTATTACTAGTACAATATTGTTTTGGGTTAAGTTTATTTATTAACAATGTACTTTTATGACTTTCTAGATTTAGGTAACGTGAACTTTTTTTATTGCTAATATAGTCATTAAAATGGGCTAATTTTTTACTATATAGTAAATATGTTCACAGAGTACCTGGTAAACCGGTAACCAAGCTTATTTGGCATTTAATTTTTAATTTTTTATGCTTAGGTGTTAGCTTATGTTGCATATTTATGCTTATCTCATCACCACAACAAATTCTCTGACAACCACCATCTTTTCTGGCAATCTTCATATTTTCCGGCTAACACAATTTTCCAACAAACACTACAAATACATCAATAAAAATACAAAAAATTATCACACGAATAAAAATACAAATGGTAAATAATAGACTTGATTGCTAATTAAATTATATATAAGACTGCTGGATCTAATGAAACAAATATACAAATCAAATGATAATACTCAACATACTCGCTTTGCAAACCCAGTAATCAACTGAAACCTATATCTTCAACAAACCATTTTGTTAAAACATGTAACTTGATCTTTTGTGTGAAACAAACAAAAACTAGCTATGATTGTTGCGATAAGCGCATGTAAATCACAGGAATAAGCAACGAGCAACAAAAAAAAAGTGGGACATTTTTCTGGCGAGTCGTATCCGACCAGATCCAGTGATGTGAGTGTGTGTGTGTGTTTAACCCTCCACATCTAAAGATCCGAAGAGTGGGAGGTGGGACGCTTTTCCGGTGAGTTGTATCCGACCAGATCCAGTAATATGAGTATGTGTTTGCATCGACACAAACACCCCTGAACCCTCCACTTCTAAAATTCTATCAAAACCTACATCAAGTAATCATACCCTTTTGATCATATGTAAGTATTGGGTTTTGTTTTAACCATCCATTTAAAACCTATTACTAGTAGTCAACATTTTGATCTTCATGTAAAACATTATTATTATGGATTTGGTTTATTTTTATTAAAAGTGGTGTTTCTTGATCTTGTGATGACAACATTTGTATTTTTGGTAATGAAAATATGAAAAATGGTATGACAAAAAGTGTGGAAAAATGAGTGTCAACGGGGAAATCTAAAACTAATTACTTATCTAGTTAGAAAATAGCAGGTCATTTTACTATATCGTAAAAAATTAGCTGGTTTCAATGACTATATTGTTATTAAGAAAAATTTGGTTACCTAGGTCTCTAAAGTGGTTAAAGTACGTTGCTAATAAATAGAAGAAAAAAAGTATGAGAGAGAGTGGAGAGAAAAAGTGTATTTTCAAGACTTGGCAACTGTGGGGCATGGAACATAGATAGGGATAAATTCCATCGTCGACAAGATTAACAATGGGGTTCAACAACAAGTGGTGCTCATTCCTTTTCTTCAATTTCCCGGATTGGTGGGAGGTCAAGAACATGTGGGAGAAGTTTAAGACATATGGACAATTAGTGGATATATACATGGCAAGAAATCAAATGAGAAATGGGTCTAAGTTTGGATTTTTAACTTATAAAAACATAAGTGATATACCAAACATAGAAAAGAAGATTAATGATACTTGGGTGGGATCATATAAGATACGAGGTTTTGTAGCTAACAATGGGTCACAAAGAAGAAGCGAACCAGCGAAGATAAACACAAATACATGTGGTTATAGTTACCAGCCGAAAACGACTCGAAGAGATGTAAGATCCTACAAACAGGTTATTGATGGTGACAAACATATGGAGCAGAATGAAAACAAACAAAAGTACCCAGATGAAACTAAAAAGGAGGGTTCTGTAGAGTCAAAGAATGAAAAACCGATGGATGACAAAGGTTGCTCAATCGAGTTTAAGCCGGATAAAGGGCATGAAAAATATCTTGAAGCTGCTATTGTAGGGGTCGTAAAGGACGTGGAAATTCTAGAATCAATTGGCGAGGTGTGCTACGCAGAAGGATTAGAAGACTTTGAAACAAAACTTCTTGGTGGGCTACAAGTTCTCTTCAAGTGTATAGATAAGGATGTGGCGAAAAAAATCGTAAACGATCCTGAACATTGCTTACATCAGTGGGTTCACAACATCAAATTATGGGAGAATGATTGGGAACCACAAAACAGGCTGTGCTGGATAAATATCCAAGGTATACCGGTAAATGGGTGGAGAGAGGATCCATTTAGGTGTGCCTCGAAAGAATGGGGAGTACCACAAGAATTCAGCAATTGCAATTTTATTGATGCATCGGACGTATCAATGGGTAGAGTTTTAATTGTTACTAACTGTTGGGAGAAAATTAGCAAATGTAAGTTCATGGTTTTCAATGGAGTTAGAAGATTATTTAAAGTAAACGAAGACTATAGTATGATGGGGTGTCAACGTATTAAGATTAGCGAAGGTAAGCGAGGACAATATTCTTCGGAATCGGATGAGGCATGGTCGGAAAAACAATCGGACGGAGAAGAGGTATATGGAGAAGTGACTCGGGAGTTGAAAAACGGATTACGAGAAAAAACATGTTACGTGGAATAAACGGGTTCCAAGAAAAGTGAAGTCTGTACAAAAAGAAAGTAAACTGTCAGGTTGTGGTGACAATACACCTTTCATCGTTAAAAGAAAAGATGTGTTAGAAGGAAGACTACTGTGACATAGTACAACCGCCAAATATAGAAGATGGAGTGATCAATTCTATATGTAAAAATTCAAAAATGTTAGCAACTGATGTGTCAAAGGGTACTGAAAATAAAACATGTAATGGGCCTAAGTCTAAAGTGTGCAATGGGCCGAAAAACAATGTGGTGTATATGACAAACAGAAATGGATGTGGATCTAGATGGCTATCATAATGGTGGGCCAAATAAGTCCATTTGTAATATAAAGAATTCAGTAGAATGGGATTATTTGGATACTGTAACAGGTCATGAGAACAAAAGAAACACAAATGGGAAACAAGCTGCTAGTGAGACATCCTTTTTAAAGAGAAGAAAACAGAAGACTACAAGTTTTAATGGAGAGCAGATCAGGAAGAAGATGGGCTGGCAAGGCAAGTTAAGTTTCCATCTACTGAAAAAAAAGGACAATTTCGATGCATCTGAGTCTCCTTAAAAGTTCGAGATCAAAATCTAATGAAAACCTTTTCACTGAAACTAAAAGTATAGAAGAAATAGTGGTGAAAGACACGGCCACAGAATCAGAAGATAATAAAAATATTAAAGATGGAGCTGCTAACGGCCCAACAATGGCTAATGATCATGATAATAAGAAAGATATTGTACTTCAAGTGAATGAAATTAGTGAAGATGATGCAGTTGGTTGTACGATGATGGTTAATGATCACAGTGGCGACGGTTAGGATGTGGTTGTGGAGACAAACAAGCAGGGAGATACACAGATGGTGGCCGCCACATCTCAGAGGTCAACATCCTCCAGTGGTTCAAAAGAAAGTGATAAGGTAAGATTTATTGG
>CM060699.1:156842968-157089532 GCA_030686995.1 Artemisia argyi | reverse complement strand
TGATTAAAACAATATAGGAATCATAACTAGGCTAGCACCAAAGGTGCTTAGTCGATCATATTAAATTCAACACTCGAAGTAATGTTTACGAAAGCCATGAATTCGAAATGTAAATGCAATAATAAAATGCTAAAACTTATGGTGATTGAGGTGTGATTTCTCCCTTGGAAAGACTCCGTATGCTGCTGTAGAAGGGCCTCCTAAAAGCTCCCAACAATCTCTGACTTTGTGTGTGAGAAAGTGGTATATCAAAATGCGGAAATTAGGGTTGTATTTATAGGCCCGTCGAGAGTTACGGCGTAACTCAGAAATGTGTTAAGCCGTAACTAGTGTAATCTTATCCAGATCTGAAGGTTATGGCGTAATTGATGAAATGTTACGCCGTAACAATGATATTAGGGTTCTGTCTACGTCGTAATCTCTATGTGCGTTAAGCCGTAGATAATTTCTCGAATCTCAGATTACTCTCATAGTCTTCATTACGTCGTAATCCTGTGTTATGCCGTAAGTTAATTCTTGATCTAGGACTACTCTCGTACACGTTGCTACGCCGTAAATCCAAAGTTGTGTTACGGCGTAGTCTTCAGATCTGAGGATTCATAAGACTTGTGTTTGTTGCGGCGTAAAACATGAAATTGGTTACGCCATAAACTCTTGATCATCGTTGACTTGGTCTACTTAGTTGAAATCCTAGCTATGGCGTAGTTGAGAGATGATGTTACGCCGTAGCTTCTTCCAGCATACTTGGATTTGTCTATCTTTGCATGTTCTTTCCAATTTCCTCGTCTCTTTAGCTCCTATGCTCACTTGTAACCTGGATGCAAAATATAAAGGAATCAAAGTATATATCCACATAATTAGTAATATAAATGAGCATAATAGGGGAAATTGACACTTAAATATCAGGATTATTTGATGTCATCAAATATGCCCCCTACT
Organism: Artemisia argyi; assembly: GCA_030686995.1. Taxonomy (NCBI): domain Eukaryota; kingdom Viridiplantae; phylum Streptophyta; class Magnoliopsida; order Asterales; family Asteraceae; genus Artemisia; species Artemisia argyi. The sequence goes on along the minus strand of CM060699.1, from coordinate 157,088,593 downwards.
TGAACTCTACTTGCTCTCAAGTTGACCTTATTATAAGTATTCTCAAAAAGATATCCCCCAATATTGCTCGAGAAATATGAATTTAAAAATATCCTATGCTAGAATTTCTCAAAGCCGAACACCTCACGAAAAGGGGAACAAACACTCACTCTCTCTATATTCTAAGTGTCAATTTTCGAGGTGATCACTCATTGCACAATCATAGTATGTATTCTATCATAGGCTTGGCAGTTACACAAAACTCCCCCACTAGAGCTAAGGTCGGAACAACCCTCGAAGGCAACATTGGGTGAACACATATAAGGTTAAGGGTGTAGTGTCGTTACTAACATGCTACGGCGAAAGCGAGAAAGGCAATGGTACATGACCGGAACGCCAGGCAAGACACCAAGACCTGCTCGATTCCTTCACCTAAGCATGATTCACGACTAAAGGGTATGAATAGACATGGGATATCACATAATGGGTGTAAAATGAAAAATAACAAGCAAATAGTCTAAACCTACAACTAAGTCATCACCATTTATCGTTCGCCCAAGGTCTAAACTTCGAAACGCAAGAACTATATCATAACAAGTAAATGTGCCATTAGAGGACGTCATTACGGGCACAAAACTTGGTCTTCATGTTGGTGTAGAAACAATCACCAACTCATATCTTCAATGTGACCGAAGTGGCCACTTCGATACTAAATCTTGATGAGCTCATAATCAGGGTGCTATACATTGGTGCACCACAAATACAAACTATCTACAAACATAAATTCACATTTTTTTTTGGAATCATAACTAAAGTAAACAATATGTTCGTCCCCCCACTTGAGATGAACAATATATGAGGACTTCGGGGGCCTTCAAATGATCTTCAATGATGTGTCTTTGACGTAAGCGTGATTCCCGAATTCTTCCACTTAGACCTCGAACTAGGGCAAACAATGACTTCCCAATCATAATCTAGACTACACGGTAGGCTAAGGTGTAATGGTGTATCGAAACAATATATATGGGTGAGAAACGAAAGAAATGGCTCAAAAGGGTGTACTAGGGGTATCTTGCACTAAAAATGAGTGCAACAAAAAGGGTTTACACGGGGGTCGAGAAGTCGAGGTGACTAATCGATAAACACACACATATAAGGCTATTTGGATGATAATCCTAAAATATTGCCTTCTATAATTGTCCCTTCCAAATGTGTCTAGCACATTACTCGTCTATGGTTTCGAAATGATGTAAAAGCCAAGTTCTAAAGTTTACAAAACTACCGACACACTCAATATTTAGGTGGATATGAGGTAAATTAATAGAAACGGATAAGGCTAAATCTCACCATGGGAATTCAAGGGTTAAATGCGCTCGGCTAAGGTTTATTCTAGTTCGATTAAGAAAAACATGTCAAAAGTTTTAAAAATGACAAAAATTTTCAAAATAAACTAGAAAAATGAGGACAAAATAAAGTTCAAGGTAATTCTACTCCCGTCCCCCACTTAAAATGTAAAAAGTCCCTTTTGTACTAAAAATGAAGTAAATGTGAAGAGAAGATAGAATTAGAGCGAGAACTTCCCTGAAATTTGCTCCAAAAATGAAAGAAGGATCACGAGAAATCTTCGTGCCTTCAACTAGCCTCCATGAGCAAACTCTGTTTCCCTGAAATCACGTCACTACCACAAGCATAAATCTATAAAAACAAAACTAAAAACAAAAACAAAAAATAGAATGAACCGTCTTTTTTTTTTTTTTTTTTTTTTTTTTTTTTTTTTTTTTTTTAATTTTTATTTCATAGTTAAGCGGACCTAGCTCTTATACATCTTGTTGGTAATCAAAGTTCAAACAAATAACGAAGTCGACAAACGCTGCGGAAGCTTTATTCAAAGTTATCAAAACAAATACAAAACCAAATTCAAATGTATCAAACAGAAAATCCTAGTTCAAGTTACAAAAAAAACTAATGTCATTAATCCCTATTTATAAGAAACCAATAACCTAATTGTCAAATTTTAAACCGACTTAAATTGAAAAAACATACCAAAAACTAAATACAAAATTTATCAAACGCGTCCTAAAGTTTATGTCACTTTTCTTGTTATGTGGCTAAAACACCTTTTTTTTTTTTTTTTTTTTCTCATAAATTTGAAGTTGTATGTCATTTGTTCTCATTGGTAGCTTTTTCTTAGAACCGGTAAGGATTTGATGACTTAACATCACATTAGAAAATAAAAATAAAAAGGTCAGGTACCCATTTTAATTTTAATATTTTACATATATTTCCATAAAGAAAAGAAAATTGCGCGTGCCTATTAAAAAACATGAACAGATTATAAGGAACAAAGTGTTCGTCGGTGCACCAGCCGGGAATCGAACCCGGGTCTGTACCGTGGCAGGGTACTATTCTACCACTAGACCACTGGTGCTTTCATGTCTATTTTGGTCCCCATATAACTATATACTCTCTGTGAAAGTGACCACAATTTCATATAATCAACAGTTCTTTTTTATCTTCTTATGGAATTAAATTACAACATTTTCACAAGAAACTCATTAGCTTCATTAGTTGTTGCTCTTCTACAGTCCAATACTGTTGTAAAAGTAAGATGCTAAAAACGCAAATCTATACTACATATAAAGGAAAAATGGTCAATCTTGAAAAATGAAAAATTGAAAAGTCAAGTAATGTGAAATCTTAAAAAATCTTATTAAAGGAAATTATGAAATGTAATTAATACTCTTATTAAAACACCTCATTACTTAAAAGTACAATAATTTATTCACATTGTACAATTAATTAAAAACATATCTACCAAATTAAATACAACCAATTAATACAAATCACAAACCGGATTGACCCGGGATGCTTCAAACCCGACGGGTTGAACCGGTTTAATTTGACCCGTTTTCGACCCAACCTAGCAATTTGACCCGTTTTAAATCGACCAATTTTTTGACCGGAACGGTTCAACCGGTTGAACCACCCGGGTCAAACCAGGTTTCAAAACATTATGTTTAATTCTCAAATCTTCAAACTTTTTTTTTATTATTTTTCATTCATATATAAACTTTTTTTTATGAATAAACTATTTGTCGCTATAAAATCCCGTTGTTATGCACGGGTACTCGTCTAGTAAATATAAAAGAATAATTATTGTTCACCAAGTATTTGAAGAACATGAAAAGATGAATACGAAGAAATTTTTTTCGAGATGTTGAAAATGAGGATGGAAAGGAAGGAAAATGGTTGCTCTCCTAGCTGGTTTCATGTATGGAAAATTTATAATTATCATCTCCAATTCTAAAAAAGATAGTATGTAAACAAACATCTTATTTAGTAATGAAAGCTTTACTTGATTCCCATTCCGACACACCAAACACATATTGTACGTATATATGATACTGTACAAGCTTTAAAAACATGATATCCAAACGGACTAAACCTGTGTCATCACAGATTGTCTTCTATAATGCAATGAGATTGTACAAACTACAGATACTAAGTTGCTTATTAATCTAAGCATCTAGCATGTAACATATGGTCTTTCATGATGCAAATTATTTTATTGATTATTGGATATTTATATTATATTATTTGTTGTATATTGAAGATAAAGAAATGCCAAAAAGGATTATTAGAAGTAAGAGCTCTTCAACTTGTGATGAAGACCTTGGAAAAAAAGAAGCTGGTGCCCACTTATGGAGTTCGAAGTCGGTAGCTTAATGTCATGGACCGTGCTCTTGGTTAATATATATGTCGTACAATCTTGTTAAGTGTCTATCTGCAATTCTACTTCATTTAGAAATTAGACATCAGCTTTGCTTTTGCAAGATTGCTTTATGGTATATTTCTGTTAAAAACAATTTAAAGAATTACTAGTGATTGTTAAGCTATAGCAAATTCTAAGAACAAATTTGCTAGGCATTATTCATTCTACCATCAGTCCATCCCGAACATACAATGCTAGTGTTTTAATCATGTTGTTCAAAGTGGTACATATTTACCCGTGGCGACATAGTCCAGATTTAAGATCATTAAAAACCTTACATATTGGTATAACCTGTATTATGTTGAATGTTGTTTAATAAGTATCTACATAAACTGGGTAGTGTTACACATGTAAAAGATGATGCATATCAGTTTAAGGACGGCAAAATTTTGTCTCAGATATGTTTACTACTAGTACTTTACTAGTATTAGGCCCATCAAATCGGCCAAAATTTGTACACTGAAGTAAATATACAAATACTTAATAAGTAGCCATATGTTGAACAGATACGCAAATTCCAAATGGCTACAACATGCTTACCAATCTCCAACTGATTAATTGACTACATGCAACCATACTTTCCATAAACCAAATCAACCAAAAACGTCGACAAATGTGGCACAAAACAAATACCAAACCTCAATAACTTTAGAAATGCAAACACCTTTGTTTTGGTTTAATCGATAAGTTTGAGAACTCTACAAATACTTAATAAGGTACCTACTTATTCTGTAGCTATCTCATGGCAAAATCCGTGCCTCCATACACTTCGGTTCATCAGCTCTGAGATCTCACATCACCATTCCTCCATCAATGGTAAGCACCTACAAGTCATGAATGTGAGTTTAAAGGTGCAAAATATAGTAAACATATATTCAAAGAATTAAGCTTAATAAGAACCTGTCCAGTCATGTAACTAGATGCAGGATTGAGAGCCAAGAATTCAACAAGCCCAGCAACTTCTTCAGGTTTGCCATACCTCCCTATAAATCATATTAAAGAGTCAATTATACAACAACAACAACAACAACAACAACAACAACACCACACACACACACACACACACAAAAGTTTTCATTTACACTGGTTTTAACATTTACATCACGAAAACACACAAATAATGTGTCCCAAGAAATAGATTGCTATGTTTAACTTTACACATATTTGAAGAAATTGTTTGACGAATCAAATTTCAAAAATGCCATACATAATTTAAGGACTACCAAAAAATGTGAGGAATCAGACAAACAAACAAACAAACAAACAAAAAAAAAAAAAAAAAAAAAAAAAAAAAAAAAAAAAAAAAAAAGGACTAAGCGAGAAAGAAACAACTCACCCAAGGGGATTGTCTTCAAGATCTGTTTCTCAATGTCTTCACCGAGCTTAGCAGTCATATCAGATGCAATAAATCCTGGGGCAATAGCATTCGCCTGTAACAGAGAAGAAAACACATTTACAACAATTCCTAAGGGCGACAATTTCAACCCATTTACCGATAACTAGGCTGATTTGGGTTGTATTATATCTCCAACAAATCAAAAGGGGTATAGCTTTAGCTAAAAATAAAAATGGTCAAACATAGCCCAATTGATCTTAAAATTTATTGCTTTATTGAAGAAAACTATATTTTGATTCGGGTTTTGATAAATGATTTTATTTAATACATTTATTATTTAAAGAAATTTGACCAAAAAGGTGTTAGTGGGTCAGACCAACTCGAGCAGGCCCATCTCAAGAAGTTGCTCGTTTTGACTGAGTTACCCAACCCACCCAATTTGCAACCTTTAAGCTTATGAAGATATAGCGAAAACTTACAGTTATGCCTCTGCTCGAGTACTCTTTCGCGACGGTTTTAGTAAATCCAATTACTCCAGCTTTTGCCGCACTGTAATTCGCTTGGCCAACATTGCCCACTTGACCAACAACAGATGCTATATTGATGATTCTTCCCTGAAACATTTACCATTTGGTTTGTGTTATTATACGAATGGTGAAACTCGAAAAGGTAAAGTAATGAGGTACTAAAAGACACTTGATCAAACTACCTTTTTCTTTTTCATCATAACCTTGCAAGCTGCCTGAAAAGAGAGAAAATTCAATAAAAGCAGTGTGCATAAGTATACACCAGTGAGATTCAGATTGATGACAGCTACAAAAAAAAATTGAGTGTGTTTAAGAATGAAACCTGTGTGCATAAGTATACACCAGTGAGATTCAGATTGATGACCTCCTGCCATTGCGCAAGCTTCATTCTCATCAACAAACCATCCCTTGTAATCCCTGTAACAATTAGTTGAAACTGAATTAAAAAAACAAACAAATTTTAAAAATAATAAATAAATAAAATAAAATAAAGAAAGAAAAAAAATCCTTGTAACCCCTTATCATACACGCATAGATTTGATAGATGATAAACATGAAAACGAAAAGTATAGAATCCTATTCCTGACTCTTCATAGAATGTTGACCAAAATGGTATTATTCCAATCAAACTTGATAAATATAAGAATACAGTATTTGAATAATTTAATAACTTATTTACCTCAGTCGCACTAAATCCTTCTTTTTTTAAAAACTTTTTACTCAGGTTTTACATACTCAATTACTGTTATAAGTAACTTGTTTGACATAATTATTAATGGGACAGCTGTATTTTCTTAAGATCTCTACTTTTCCTGCAAGTATTTCCTACCAAACAAACCAAAAAAGTAAGACTAAGTGAACTGAGAAGGAGGGTGGGGGAGATAAGAATAGATAACCTGCATTGTTGACCAATACATCAATAGTCCCCCATGCATCAACTGCCTGTAATATTTTAAGAGTCAGAAAAGTTTCAAATGGCTTTTAAAAAATAAACAGGATGTGACAGCTTATTGACTCACGGTTTTGATCATAGCTGCGACATCTTCTTCTTTTGAAACATCTCCTCCAAATGTAAGTGCTTCACCACCAGAGGCCTCAATCTGAAATAAAATAGCCTTTCCATTATAAGCAATCGCATTCAATTAGGAGGGGGGAAAAAAGATTAGCCGGACCCTTCTACAATTCTCAGTTTCAACCTTTCCAATTTGTGTAGAAACTTAAACTTATTAAATACAAATTCAGAGAGAAAATAGCTAAATGAATAATTCAATTGTTATTCAGTGGTACATGAACCTACTCAAAGGTCAGAGCACGAAAAAGAACCATAACTCATCTTTTACCACGTAATGAGACTAATGTAAATGAATAATAGTATAATTAAAGCACAAATATCCAACTAAGAAGAAACTGGAATACATAAGAAATGCACCTCTTTACAAACTTCTTCAGCCTCCTTAGAAGACCTTGCATAATTAACTAAAACCTGCACAATCAAATCCATGCCAACCATAAGAACAGAATTCCGCATTTATATTTCACAAAAAGTCATCTTTTTATATTGTCAATGTAACGAGAAAAGATCTTTGAAAATATTGATGATATTTGTAATAATAAGGGTGTAAACAAGTTCAATAATAATTAAACATTTTCTTTCTGACCTTGCAACCAGCTTTGCCTAAGGCTAGGGCAACTGCTTTGCCGATACCTCTTGAGGCTCCAGTAACGATAACAACAGGAGCTTCCACCTTTGGTGTTGCTTCAACACTTGCATGTTCAACAGTAGCCACCTGAGTTTTTACTCCTACAAGTCCCATTAATAAAGAAATTTCAGCCTTATATAGCACCAGGAGTCTGATCAAATCATACGAAATCTCTTGTGCAAATCAATTATAGCAAAACATAACTGACCGTAACTTTATGTCAATAGAAACAAATAAGCAAGTATATAGTCACAGTTATCCCAAAATAAACAGATAAGCAAGTTCTTACCTGCCTAAGTTCCTCAGTATAAGCAGAAGCAGTTTAGATTAACCAAATACTGCAAACTGCTTATACACAAAAGTATTAGCAATCACATACACCCAGGGGCAGAGCCACGTTAGTAGTAGTTGGGGGCATCGCCCCCCACCTAGTTTTTGCGGATACACAAATATACAGGAAAAAAAAGTAACAGCGATGGGAATAAATTCCAGTGCCCTCACTCTTAAAATCGAAGTGCCCTTGTCGCTCTCAGCTTGCAAAACAATTAGGCCAATGGATATAATACAACTGTGAAAGGGATATGGGATAGTGGTAAGTAGGCCAACGGATATAATATAATATAATATATAATGCTTTTCCATTTCATAAACGCAGCTCGGTATTTGGTTGGGTAAAAAGGGATATAATTTGGAAATTTTGGGTTTTAACTTAGAAACTGCTAACTACCTGTGACATGAGTAGCATGTATTCCTAGTATAGATTTGTAAACGACATAAGTAACCTTATGTTTATTTGCCAGTATCATAAAATTTCTCAAATACTTCTTATAGTTATAGCTTTGATATGGTAATCACATTTTTTTCTAGTTAAACTATTCGTAAACCGCGAGAACTTTGTAACAAGTTTTATGACACTTGGTGTGTTAATTTTTCGTATTTGACCAGTGTATATATTATACAGCCTAAATGAGTTTATTTGTAAATAAACTAGTTGAAATCACCAACCAAATTTTATTTTATCGACACCTAAACTTATAATTAGTGTTAATTGCATCTAGTAGATCACTTTTGTTGCCTTTACATTAGACCAGGCCCGACCCGACCCGATTTGTTTCAAATTACACTAAAAAAGACATCTCCAGACACGTTATTTAACCCCTCACTCAATGCCCCCTGTGATCACATTTCCTGGCTCCGCCACCCTCTTAAAGTTAGCATTCTGTGTTTGTAGCAACATTATCTTACATACTACTATATGTTTCCGTTGCTCCTACATACCTAACCAGTGGAAATCCTTTCGATCCTGTCATCCTACTTGAAGCCATATATATCAAAAGCACTAACGCAGTCACTTATTATATCGCTAAAGTCCTAACATAGTCTATAAACGCAAAAATGAGTTTATTAAGTCACTGTTTTATGAATCATCACAATGACTAAAATTCAATTCTGATCAAATCATAATTTAGTTTTCTAAAACTAACAAACTATAATTTAATAACACCTAATTCCTAAAACAATAAAATGAATAAAAAGTTATATACCAGTTGAGGAAGAAAAGGATCGGCGGCATTTGGAGAAGTTAAAAGCAGCAGCCTGATTGAAGTGAACAGATGACGTGGCAGCAGTTTTGCCGAGTTTCCGGTCAGCGGTGGATTTGAAAGCGTTAACAACGGCGGATCCGGCGAAAGAAGCGGAAGCGGCGGCCATTAGAGAACGAGATGAAGGGAGAAGAGAAGAATAACAACGAAGAGAATAAGCAATTGTTGATGGTGGTTTGTTTGTTATACTTATATATATGAAGAAGGCGATAATTAAGTGAGTGAGTGAGGGTTGTTAATAAGCGCTTTGGAAGCTCCGATAAATGGCGATATACTCTATGTTTATTACGTTGGATTGTCATTCACTCACACCACATTTTTCTTTCCAAATTTTCATTTCACTTTTTTTCCTTTTTTTTTTTTCTTTTTTTTCTTTTTTACTTTTCATTTTTGTTAATATTTTTCAATATTTGATGTGGAAACGGTGTTTAGTTTGACAAAAAAAATGATGAGCTGTGATTATTTTTTAAGAAGGCTAATATTTAAAGGCTCAATGAAGTTTGCATTTGGGAGTATTGAATATTTAAGAGCTATTTTACATATTATAATTCATCTATAGTTATTTTATTAAATGTTTTTATTAAAAAATAAAAAAAAAAAAAAAAAAAAAAAAAACTATTCACTGATATTATAAGCTATTTAAAATCTTCATTTGCTTGACAAAACTTATAAAAAAGAATTAATATTTTCGTAATCTCTTTATAATAAATGTTACTTTATTTTTTTCATATTTGGCGTCGCCACTTGTGCGACGTTCGTCCCTTAACTGCTCCACCAACATGTTGTATTTCGGGGTTTTTTTCCCAATTTTTTAACGTTATAAAACGGGAAGAAAAATAGGCAACTATGCAAAAAATAAAAATAAACCCCTTTTTTTCGTCTATAAATACATACCCACTTTTAACTAAAACTTTTCAAACATTCAACATAAATCACAATTTAACTACACTTTCACATACAATTCAACTTTATCTTCCAAAATGTCACAACAAAACAACGATTTTCTTCTTAACAATATTTTTTGCGTTATTTGGTTATACGTTTAGTTGTTTTCATGTTTTATAAGTAGATATATTAGAGATTGTTAAGCCAAATAATTTTAATTTGAACAACCAACCGCTTCCTAACAAACTTCCTAACCAATCGGCTTCCTAACAAATTAATTTTGAAATCTTTCCATAATAAGCAAGAAAAAAGTCTGAATTTTAAGTCTTTTTAATTATATAATAATCTCAAATGCATTATAATGTAGTATAGATATTTAATCCGTCTTCTTCGTCCGATAATTCTAGTTCCTCGTCGCACGCTACACCATCATCCGCCCATTGTATTACTTCCCATCACCCGCAAAACCCGATACCATCATTTGCGCAATATGCAAACCCTAACCAATTATTTTCACAATATGCTTCCCAACATTCATATTTCCCACAAACCGCTTTTACACCACAAAGCCCCGCTACAAATGAACCAATATCATTTTAACTATATGGCTTTACTCCAACTTTAACAACAATACCCATTTCACAACTTCAACCAAATGGATCTCGGTAATTCTTCACAACCAACACAAATGATGCCACCACCATTAACTTTACACGACTCACCACCATACTCACCATCACAAGCTTCTCAAACCGAGTCGTCTCCTGTCTATAAAGGAAAGGGGAAAAAGCCGAGGCCAAAGAAAACCGAAGTCATTCATACCCCTTGGGGAAGGAAAAAAATAATAATAAAAATAAATAAATAAATAAAATAAAAAAAACTTTTGGTAAAACTTACATCCGAGGACCCAAGACTTAGTGTGGACCGAAATTCAAAATAGTTTTCGCAAAAAGTTCAAAGTGAATACAATCACAATGCATCGTTTGAACGTACCAAGGATATGATCACTGGAAAGTGGACAACGTTGACACGTGATTGCAACAAGTTCGCCGAGATTGTCGACCAACATCACGAATGAGTGGTGAAAACGATTCCGTTTGGCTAAATCGTTGTTATACGAAATTCCAAGACATTCGGAGGGTTTACACATAAAGCCAAATAATTTTACTCACCACTGGAAAATAGGAAAAACACATAATTTCTAGAAAATATTTCTTTCTTCTTGCTCCAGTTCAACACTTTTTCTTTGTTGGAGTCATTCAAGTACAAATTACACCATAATGGATCGGTATGTATGAAGAACTTTTGGAAAGCTGGGCCATAATTTCAAGTACAAATTACACCATAATGGATCGGTATGATGCCCCTCTAGAATTTTGGACCCCGGGCACTGGCCCAGCCTGCCCTCACAACTAGGCCTGTTTATTTTATATATGTTCACAAATCTTATTTTTATACACATGTTATGCGATCTTATTATTTTTCGGCAAAATATTCAACTTAATTTTTATGATTTCTTAATTTAGGTTGTGGGTGTTCAAAAAATATCCGTATTCGGATATTTGAAAAATTGATCAGAATTTGGTAAAAAAATTGTGTTCATAAATGCCAGTTTTGGAACTCATATAAAAGTTTTCCAGAAATTATAGATATTTAGGTATATAAAAACTATTATCCGAAATTTCAAATATCCGAATTAAAAAAACTTAGCTAAAATAATAGGTCCAAAATAAAACCGTCATTGAAAATTTTGGATATCCGAAAACCGAATCAAAAAAAATAATAAAAAAGAACAATAAAAATAAAAATAAAATAAAATAAAATAAAATAAAAAACCCCCACCACCACCATAAAGCAAACCAAACTTTTAGTGCGGGAGGGTTGGAAATGTAGCTTGATGGTAATGGTGCAATTAAAAGGTGAATGTAAGTAAAGTGTGTGCTTCATGAGAAGTGCCTGAAAGAAGATAAGCTTGATATGTTTCTGCTATGGAGTATCTGCATTATCTGAAGATAGCCTAGTTTTTTATCAGAAATTGTAATAGTTGTCTGATACTGGATAGTATAGGCATATCGTATCAGTTTTGTTTTTTTGGGTTTGTCCAAAATTCATATTTTATTGTGATAAGCGTTGTAAAATTTTGGAGTATTAATATAATTCACCTTTTGCACAAAAGAAAAACTTTTAGTGCGGGATTTGGTTTTAAAAAACATAAAACTGGATTTTTGTTCGGAGTTTGGTTTTAGCAAAAAATAAATAAATAAAGCCCTAAACGGCCCATGCTTATCTCTAATTTCATATGCACATTTTAAATTGTTGATAAATGACAACAAAAGAACAAAGTATTCAGTTTGAAGAAATAAATGGTCTACCTCACTCTAAGTTATTGTGGACTTTCTGAGAGTTCAACTTCCTCGCTTGGTTTACCATGTAGCTACGGGTCACTCTTCGTTGACCAATATTGGCGCATGAACTATGGTGATCTTGAGAGTTGCTAAGCTCTTCAATAGGGTAAGCACAGACTTACTAACCTTGTCAACTGGGCAATATTGAAAGTCACTGGCCTCTTTAACTGGGAGATCTTGAGGGCCGCTGACCTCTTTAACAGGGCAATCTTGATGCATCAATGCTGAGGATCCACATCCGATTTCATTCTTCAAATTTTTCATTCTCTCTTGACTAAATACAAGTTTTAATCATGTCACCAATTTATTTCAAGAGCTCCAAGGATGAACATTTCTCACTGGAAGAAGCAGTTGCGAAAAAACAAATAATCAAAGAAAAAGATTGTGTTAATAAATTCACGTGAATTGACACAAGCAAAGGTATCACTCTTACGATTGTAACTTACTATTGACTTGAACACTTTCATCAGCTCATGCCTCTTGCAGGCCTAAAGCAAAAATATGAAATGAGGTACTAAATTCATATAATTAAAGGACTTGTCAAGAATTAGTCATATAATATCACTAAATTTACATCATGATAACCACAACGTGTATAAAATGATTTATGATTTATCTCAAAATACACTCGCTTTTATGTTGACCCATTATTTTAGCTAGGGATGTTTAAATTTGGATGTCCAAAATTCTGGATGACTGTTTTCTATATAATGAGGTACAAATATTTGAATATTAAAAAAAAATTATATATGACTTCCAAAACTAACAAGATATATATATATATATATATATATATATATATATATATATATATATATATATATATATATATATATATATTATATATATATATATATATAGGGAAGGGATCCGGTACGTTTTTGGATTTTAGTGCGGATGTACGGACGAATCTCAGCCCTACATCTAGTCAACCATCTAAAAAAAACGGAGTGGCATTATCGTAAATATCCCGACTTTTTTAAAAATCGTTAATATCACAGTAACTTTTTTTATTGAAACAAATTCAAAAAAATCTGAAAAAAATTAAAAAATAAAGAGAACAACAAATAATTATAAATCGCTGAAAAAAATTTCAAAAAAAAATCATTTTCATCGTTAAAGGTATTGTGATATTAGCGTATGATTTTGACTTTTGCAAGATCTGATCTTGACAAGTCAAGATCAGATCTTGACTTTTGTAAAAAAGTCAAAATTAGATTTTGATATCACATAAACTTTTTTTTTAGTAAAAAGTTTAATATCACAATAACTTTTTTAATATCATAAAAACTTTTTCTTAATAAAATTGTTAATATCACCGTAACTATCATGCTTTTCTTAATATCAAAGTTAATTTTTTTTAATATCACCGTAACTTTTTTTAATATCGTAATAAAAAAACAGTGATATTAAATTTTTTAATATCATAAAAAAAATTTCTTAATAAAAATTGTTAATATCACCGTAACTATCATGCTTTCTTAATATCAAAGTTAAATTTTTTTAATATCACCGTAACTTTTTTTAATATCGTAATAAAAAAACAGTGATATTAATTTTTTTTTACTAATATCAAAGTAACTTCTTAAGTAAATTATCGTTAATATCACGGTAGCACTCATAATATCCTTAATATCACGGTAGCACTCATAATCACCAAACAAAAAAGTGCTCAGAAAAATCTGAAAAAATAAAAAAGGTAAGGAAGATAACAATAGTAAGGATCGCTCAAAAGGAAAAAAATTAAAAAAATCTTTTCAATGGTCAATTGATTAATTGAAGGTTGTGTTGGATTTTGACTTTTTTACAAAAAGTCAAGATCAGATCTGGATGGGCGGCCCAGATTAATCTGTACGTCCGCACTAAAAAAAGTTATCCGCACATGATCCTCACACACACACACACACACACACACACACACACACACACACACACACACATATATATATATATATATATATATATATATATATATATATATATATATATATATATATAAGTTATTGAATAAATTTTAATCAAATTTTCGGATATCTGAATACAGATATATTTTAATAACCCTAATTGTACCATTGTCCTTTTATGTTAGTTATATTAAGTTTTACATTTCTCATTACATTCACATCAGCACTATACAGGTATTTACGAATTGTATTATCTACTTCAAAAAATCCTAGAAAGTTGGAGGTCAAGGCATAAAACTTGATATAAATATGGTTGTGTTAACCCAACCCTCCCTATGGTGTCACATCAAGAGAGTTTGGTCAAACCGTGCAACCCGTGATGTATACCGTACAACCGGATGATGCATCCAATCATTACAAACCCTCCCTATAGGAGGGTGTGGATAACTCAACCCTATAAATATATGTGCTTAGAAATTATAGGCCTTAAATAATTAAAGCCTAAAGCTTAGTTTTAGTAGCTTTACTCTCGAGACACACCCCTTACTTTTATCATTTGATCGAGATTTTGTCAACATGTGGATGAATTGAGCATGATGTATCTGATGGAAGCTACCAGAATATGCATATTGAAAGTTGTATACTATGTGTTACAACTCGTGGTTTTATAAGTTGAAAGCTAAAGCGTTGCACGTGATCATTGAATTATTCAATAGGAAAAAATTGGATTCCTGTTACCGCTACTTGTATTGATGCGCTTTTTCATTCACTTGGCATGAAGTGATATACGTTAATCACTTTCTAAGTGTGTGTGATAAATTTGTTTAAAAGTTATTAGTTTGTTGCTTAATACCGTTTCAAGCTATTTGATTAGTTATTGTTTTCTTCTCACACGGTCGTATACACTATCAAATTCAAAAAAATGAAAATGGATATTGTACTTGCGCATTATTGGTGGTTCGTGGAAAAAAGAACTAAGATCCTCTCAAGTTGTGTATACAACTTGAGTCACGTGATGATAACGTAAGTACTGCAAGGTTTTTTTTTCCCTTCTTGTTTCCTTCGTGATAAACAGATTTGCTATAACTTGGATAGACGCCATAACTCATAAGTTGCATTTTGTGTTACACGGAGTTTGGTTTTAAGTCATTAGAGTTATGTAAATGTGTCGAAACCAAAAACTTTTTTAAAATCTTTTATTAGATTGCTTGTATCATGAACTAAGTTATCAGTTAGTTATAATTTCATTGTGTTCATAATTGTAAATAAAGTTAAGATGCAGTAAATGGAAGTATGTGTGTTTGAAGCACATGATAGTTGGGTACATTTGCTTGTTATTGTATAAATTTCTGTCTAAATTTGTAGTTAAACTCGTTAAACAATATAAAGCGATTAGCGATTCATGCAAATATTGGCAGAAATCTTTTATATAATGAAAGAAAATGTTTTGTGACAATCTTTATTTTATTGACTAATAGGAGAGCTCACTTTTAAAACTGAGTCTTTCTATTGGCAAATAAAAGTCAAAATTGGCTTCAATTTGATCAAACTCATCTAAATTTCGTCCAGGAATATAAATATCTATACTACATTATAATGATTATTCTATAATTAAGAATGTTTAAAATTCAAACTTTTTTCTTGTTTATTACGGAAAGATTTCAAAATTAATTTGTTATGAAGCAAGTTGGTTAAGAAGTTTGTTAGGAAGCGGTTGGTTGTTCAAACTAAAATTATTTGACTTAACTATCTCTAATATCTCTACTTATAAAGCATGAAGACAACTAAACGTGTAACCAAATAACGCAAAATGTTGGTTGTTCAAACTAAAATTATTTGGCATAACCATCTCTAATATCTCTACTTATAAAGCATGAAGACAACTAAACGTGTAACCAAATAACGCAAAATGTTGGTTGTTCAAACTAAAATTATTTGGTTTAACCATCTCTAATATCTCTACTTATAAAGCATGAAGACATCTAAACGTGTAACCAAATAACGCAAAATATAATCACACGATACCCGCCGCCGCATTGCGCGGGTACCGTTCTAGTGTATAAAAACACATATGTCGATTTTGTAAAGAAAAAAAAAATACAAAAAGTTGGATAATTATTAAAACTTTGGTTGTTAAATTTTCTAATAAACTTATGAGTTTATGAGTTTTCATGTTTTCTAATAAATTTATAACTAGACTTTATATTTAAAAAATAAAAACATATTTAAAAAAAAGGAAAAAAAAAAAACATTATCCTATTATTTATAAATATTATTATAAGTATAGATCAAATTTATGTATGTGCACGAGATTATAAATATCAAAATAAAAACACTTATACGAAACGAAAAAAAAAAAAAAAAAAAAAAAAAAAAAAAAAAAAAAAAAACATTATCCTATTATTTATAAATATTATTATAAGTATAGATCAAATTCATGTATGTGCACGAGATTATAAATATCAAAATAAAAACACACTTATACGAACAATGCAAGTTATTTCTTTTTATAAGTTTAAGTAAATATATCAAAAAAATATTTCTTTTTTACTATCTGCGTTCAATAACGACTCATGTTTATTTTGATAAGTTTACCCACACGCACATAATTAAATATGGCTAAAATTATTATTAAAGAGAATGTAAATATCAAATATAAGCACGGGTTATTATGATATGAAAATAAATATAGGAGATTGTACATATAACAACGACCCCTGTAATTCCTATTTAAAGTTTAGGTAATGATATCCCGATAAACATTTCTTTTAACTTTATCAAAGAGCGTTAACTCGCATATTGTCTATAACATGATATCCAAAGTTAATTTAAACAACAAACTCGACATTATGTCGGTGAAACGAAGTCAAATCCTTCGTCTAACAAAAAATTACACAAATTGATATTAATAAATAATAGAAAGTGTGTAAAACCCGTAAGTGTACGAAAATTATAAGTAGTTTATTAGTCTTATGCAAATCATTCCTCAAACAATATTGTATTTTTTTATTTTTATTTTTTATTTTCTTTTATTTTTGTTTTTTCCTGAAATGTTCACACTTTACTCTAAACAAGTAAATATTTTTGGAACCAAATTAAAGTATACCGTGTACAGTAAAGATAGCAAGTTTGATCTAAGCACAAGGCTAATTCTTTTTAATTTCTTGGTTCTCATTTAGTGGGACTGAATATATCTGCTCTGATGTCTTTGACTTATTACTAGTATATGAAAGAACAAACTACAATTACCTTACAAAGCCAAGGAATAATCAAAGACAACAAAAGAAGAATAATGTTGTGTGTTGTTTTTTAATTCATTTACAAGGGTTTCACAAACAATCAACTCGGGTTGCTCACTAAATACATCATAAATTCAATATATATGAACTTACTTTCTCCGTGGTACCCTTGATATGTATAGTACTTTTTCACGTTACAAAATTACAAGTTTCGCCAAAACCTGCAGGAAAGTCGAATGAATAGTCAGGTTCTCTATCAAATGTTGAATGTATCAAACTGGTTAAAACTCACCCAAAGTTTTAAAAATGTAAAAATCCTATGTATTGATAAAAAGAGGCTAATTAAACAACACTTGCAAAATTACGGTTTTTGGCTTTTTGCAACCATATCTAGAATGCTATTTATTTAAAAATTTTCATTAATAAGAGACAAAAGCGTTTATCTGTCAACCCGACCTAAACCGTTTTGACCCATTACCCGTTCTGCCAATTATGTCACATCTACTCATCTCCACAAGTCCAACATAGTTATATAAATGATTTTTGAGTAGGCGTGAACTGCACTACTCTTGGATTACTTACCATGAGATCATCCAAGATACTTTAGCAAGACTCCATCATTTCCTAGCACGAATCCTTGTTTGTCATTGATAAACCTGCAACAGGAGATAGGGAAATGTATGATTAGCATGAAACATGTTTGTTTACACAGTTAACTCTCAAAGGTATAGAAGTCGATCGTTATCATGTTTAAGAAGAAAAATGGCCTATAAACTCACTTTACAGAGTAAAGATTGGCAGCAATATCATCAGCTGCTTTGTCACGACTCCATGTCTTTCCACTATTGGTAGTTTTCAAAAGGATTCCACTTCCTCCAGCTGCCCATGCTTCATCCTGCATATTCAAATTGCCAAAATCTCAGTTACAGAAACATACTAGTCGCCTAATATAGTATCCACCTTTCTAAGAAAAGGTTCTATTCAGACTACGAAATCGAACTACTTGTTCTGAATAAGATATATATGGATCAAGATATTAATTTGCTACCAACAGTTTCATTTCTACAAAATTTTTAGGATCCGATAGAAGTTTTATAGTTAAATTGTCACCTGTGTGATTATTCGAACTCAAATATGATTCCAAGAATTATATAGTTTCAATCATATAATCTTATTTTTTGAATAACCTACTGACCCATTCGAACCGTTTCCTGTTCAGCTAATTTCTACTTTCTAGTTTGACCATTTTGAACCGTTCATATAACAAATCCAGATAGACTGATTTATAATTGGTAAACATTGCCACCGCACGGTCACAATAATAATTTGGAAGTTTGTTAAGAAAAAACACTAGGTGTAAGAAATGCTCTCAGCCAGGATTGGTTTGCGAACCAAGCAGCAATGTTATTAGTTATTACCTGTGATCTGTAACCAACATCAAGAATGCCAAAACCACGACTCTGTACTGGAATTTCTTCAAACTCCTCGGTTATCTGGAGTAAAAGAGTTCAGGTTGTTAAATAAAATGTCAATGAAACGAAAAAGGCTTATCCCAATCTTTTTTCTTATCTCAGCCTACTTTGGTTTATCAAATATGGTCATGCTTAAAAAAGAACTGTATGCCGTATATTTATACTTACCCCTGTTCCTTTGCTAAGATATAGACCCCCACCACGTACAAGCAGCCACAGGCCACCATCCGCTCTCCAACCCATATTTTGGATTCTTCTAGCAACCGCCCTATTGTGTGGTTGCCAGTAAGGCTACAAAGTTGCAAATTTACGATCTAATGAGTTAGCAATGATAAACCCTCAATCTTTCACACATGAACATGGATGAATGCTGACAGAAATACATCTATTACTATCACAGCTAAATAATGTGAAAATCTTTAACATACAAGAAAAGGCCTTACCTGCCCTGGTTCCCAAGTGAGGTAAAAGTTACCACGGCTAGAAACAGCAACATAATTTCCTTCAGGTGAGCGATTCACAGTATTGAAGGTGCCTGTATAGTAACTAGCACCACTAATACCACTAGAAACTGTTCTGCAATTCAGATAGAGTATTATAACCGTTAGTTTTGACAACAATTTGACTTTATCCTAAGGTTAAAAACTATGAAATAATCATGTTAACTGAGGTAGAGGAAGAACGGTGATATGAATCATATTATTATTTAGTTATTTTAGTTATATTTAGATAAATATTAAGAGTTGCGGTTTCATTAGTATTGTGCAAGTCTTTTACTTATCCTAAGGACTAGGTTATCTTTTATTATAAATAGGGCATTAGGGATGTAACTTTCATTATGTTGAATATGAAGTAATTGATTTGGTTATCAATTGGGGAGTCGGTTTATCTCACTAATATAAACCATTGGGGGGTTGGTTTATCTCATCAAAATAGACCATTTATCTTGTTTATTCGTTATTTTCATCTATTTTATCGATCTAGTTCATATCAAACGGCTTAATTTCTAATAGTCACTCGCACAATGCATTAAAGTTCAGTATAATTTGGTTCTACTTAAGCAACAGATGAAATACGACTTGAATAGATCACCTGTTAAGAGTAGCTGAAACAGTTTCTTGAACAGCAGCTTTCCAGTTGTAACCTTTGTTTGAAGTAATGTAGATTGCACCTTCATCAGTTACCATCTCCGCGCTGTTTTCTCCTGTTGCCTTTATATAAACCTGCCATTAAAATGTATCCTTTTAGCTTTTATGAAATGCTTTTACCGATTGCCACAAGAAAAGGTGGAACCTATAAATACAGTATATTACCATGTCCCCTGGGAGTTCAGCACTTAACGGAATACGCTCCCAACTATCACCAGAGTCCGATGTATGCAACAGAATTGCTGGTTTCCCAACAATCCACCCTTCTTTTCCCTTAAAAGTGATGGCATTAAACCTGTAGTTAAAATCTTCATCTTCAGCTGAAGATATTGAGCGGGAAACCCATGTGCTGCCACCATCTTTAGTCTCTAAAAGAGTTTGTCTTGTCCCCAACAGAAAACCTAATACAAATCACCATCCAAATGTTCCTCAAAATCACTCCAACACGTTGCAAAAAAATAATCAAAGTTTAGCAGCTATACATGCTGTTTGGGATTACTTTAGAGTACTTATCTGCTTAGGACGCAGAAACATGCTTATTATAAGTTCATATGCATTCAGCACTCAGCAGTTTCAAGTATATGCTTATTAGCTTTATAACAATGCAATTAGCAGATTCACACTTTAATTTTTTCCAATGCTGGGAAAATGAAATTTATCTCTACCCAATTGGAGTGAGACTTCAATATTTGACTAATTCAGGAGTGAAAGCTCGATTTTAGAAATTTTAGTATAAAAAATAAACTCGTTACTTACCATTTTACTTAAATTTACCTTAGAAATAATACAAGACCACAAACATATAACAGTCTCACAATAATACAAAATATCAAAGAAGAGCTAAATGCATAAGGTAAATGGGTAAACTTTTCCTTGTTGAGGTTCTTTAACTCAAATGTACGCGGCCTAATCAAGTTATGTATCAACCCTTTCCAGCCCATGCACCCCTAAATTTGTAGCTAGTGAGGTTTGAACTTTGGACCTCTAGTGAGGAGGTTAGGTGTCTTACCACTTAGGCCAGTTGGTGGTGGTTAGCTAAATGCATAAGCTAATACAAATATATTAACCTCAAATACACTCATTTCTTATTACTCGGTTCTCAAGTTTTGTGAGTAATGAAAAGTAAAAACATATGACATTTTACTTCAAAATTAACCGAATCAACATTTTTTTAGTCATTTGCATTTTCTTTCCCTCCGAAAATGATAAACGAGAATACAACTTTTTCTGTGTAAAGAAATTAATTACCGTGAGAAGGGTCATCAGGAACAAAGGCGATATCAAGAAGAACAACACCAGGATCAATAGGAAGATAAACACGCTCCCATTCATACAAGGTATCAGCTTTAGCCTTGGAATTATTATCACCCAACAATCCTATAACCGGTGCTAGCGTAAGCGCAGCAGCAGCGGTGGCAGTATCAGTAATAAACTCACGTCTGTTAACTGCACAAGCTTTTATAGTAGTACTTGTAGTTTGCTGGAAAGTGCGGGAATGTGTGAAACGATGGTTGAACAATGAGTTGAGGATTGAGGATGGTTTTGGTGATGTGATTGGGTTTGAAGGGTCTATGAGAAGCTTAGCTGATGATGATAATGCCATTTTTAGAAAGTTGTTGTTCTGCTGGAAGGTGTTTTTTCACACACAGTTTTGGTTTCTTATCCAGAATCTGGAACACGCGGGAGTGTTTTATTATTGAGTGGATATTATTGGATAAAGTTAATTAATATGCTTTAAAATAATTTATGTAATGGTTAGATGTCACAAAAGGGGATGTAGCTCAGATGGTAGAGCGCTCGCTTAGCATGCGAGAGGTACGGGGATCGATACCCCGCATCTCCACTTTTTACCCTTTTTTTTATAGCTTTTGGGCTCTCAGTAGTACAAATCCAATTTAATGATAAAAATGAGGTCTTTTCTATCCACAAAATAAATGATGATGTATGGTGAGCCACTTCTAGTAGCCTCCAAGTTACATGGAAATCCTTTGGAACCAACATTGATATAATCGTTCCTAGTAGCACCATAGGTAATGATAAGTCTGGACGGTACATCTACTTACAAGGTATAGGAACTTGGCATGAGTTCAGGTACATCAACAACACACACTCTCAATAGATCCCACAAGGTTTTACTTTTTAGGTATTCATTACTTGTGCAATAATCCTCATTATGCATTCATACATTATTGTACTCTCACGTTGGAGCTTAGTCATGATCACGGACTCGTCATTTGTGCAGAGACTAATGATATTATCTTATTGTAGTTAGAACCTTAGCCCGTCAAAACCGAAGGTTCAAACAAGCGCTAAACCTTATTAGCCTGATTTCAAAATATTGTAATAAGAGACTACTTTTAATCCATACCCAACGGCAAACGCCTTCTTAGATTAGTAAGGATTAAAAGTAGTCTGTGTATGCTTGTGGTCAATCCCTCACACACAACCTTTATAACCACTTGTTTAAAAGGCTCATTTAGTAGTATAAAAGGTACAACATACTCAGTCAAAACAGACACAAGATTAAACCTTCCTTTGCTCCAATTGCTATCTAAGTGTGTATTATCCCGTGCCAGAAAATTACAATGCTAGTACAAGTTCTTTTATTTCCCTCCATATCGCCAATTTTTATCTATTATCTCAAAATAATACCAATTCAATACAATATCAGATTTCGTATAAATAGAGACAAAAAGGTAAACATATTACTAATCACGAGCCGCCTTGTTCTTCCGACCACTTGTCGGCTTTGGCAATCCATCAAAAAGTGGACCTGTGATAGCAGATATAGATAGCCCTTGAAGATCTGTCTTGAAGTTCAACATAGACGTTAGCCAAATTGACGATGGAGGCGGGCTATTGTTACTGTTATTATTAGTCTCAGATTGTTGAAAGGTTGGCGCACTTGAAGACTTCCTCACCCCACTGAAAACCTGAGTCATTGATGAGTCACTTGATCCTAATGGGATCATGCCAGGTGCACCTGGTTCGGGTTCAGTAGTTGTGAGATTAGCAGTCTTTGGCTGCAGTTCTATGCTTTTAAACAGTGCTTCTTGATTGTTAAGGTCGACCTCTGATTTACGCCTTCTTACCAACTTCTCGATGCTCTTATCAGGCAAAGCTCCTTTCTCGTTTGCAGTGGGAACTTTATCTGTTCTAGAATTCATGGAAAACCCATTAGCTTCACTTTTTGACTTCCTGTGAAGACCAAGTGGTTGGGGTGAAGTTTGAGCCATTCCAAAACCTTCACCAACACCATTTTGATCATTTGCCGCAAGACCATAATAGTCTCGTAAAGAACTGATAGATGATGAAATGTTCCGCTGGGGCGAAGCTGATAATTTTAATGATCTAATTGGACTAAATGAATCAGAATATCTACTGCTTGGATGCTTCGTCTCTGAGCTGGTTTGTCTGCAAGAATACAAGTACATCAGCACGTTAAGCAATATATCAGAATATGACACAATTATGTACATACTAGAAAGTATTCAAGTATTGAGGATTATTCTATTTTACAAAAGTCCAAATTAGATAGAAACAAATCCAGTTGCTGTCACAATCTGACTCTCAAAAGCAGACCAAACATTTGTTTCAATTCTTTCTTTCGTTTACTTTTACTATAACCTTGGTGGGAAATATAAGTTTTAAGCATAACGACAACAATAAGGTCAAGATTTAGCGCTAAAGTGAAAGATCATAAAACTAGAAAGGCCTTTCAACTTTCCAAGTACACCTATTTGACGACAGCATATATTACCACAAAGTGGATGAGCATTCTGTGCTATTTAATATCCAAGGTTTGACCTTCAATCCCAACTAATCCACAAAATCCATTAAGAAACACCCTATACATATGTTTAGGGAACACGTTAGGCTGCTAATACCCTAATGGGGGAACATGTGTGAATAAAGCAAATAAGCAATACCTCTGTTCTATATCGTATTCGGTCTAAAAACCCACTCAAGTGTCCAGTATGATGTGTGTTTAGGTCCATGTATGTACTTATACATGCACATACATAGTATACATCATACTACTATACATATAAGTAATAGCTCATGAATAAAGTCTCTCTGTCGCATTTTGATTAATATCAAATCCTTCCCTCCCAAAAAGTTTAAAAGTTTGATTTGACATTTTTGTTAAATGAAAATCCTAGAGTGAAATACCTAAAAAGTGCCATTTGAATGTTTGATAAGACAAAAGTGTGAACCGAGACATAATTGGAAAATAAATTGTGAACCAAAACTAGTTAACCCAATAATATCTTTAAATGGTTGTCAATGGTCAAACTCAGCAATTTTGGACACGCCAAAAATGGAAAGTACATCATTTTAGCAAACACACAAACAACCGTAAGCAGTTCCATTCAGTTACAAGATAAACAGTGGATAATGAAATGATAGGAATATGAGAAAAACTACTCATTCAAAACTCAGGATATCATCAACCACAAAAAGTAAACAAAAGCTGAAAACATGCATACCCTTGAGTATGGCATCCATTTGAAACAACAGGAGACGGTGGAAACCTCCCTGGTGAGGGTATTCGTAGTGACTTGCGAGAAAACATCTGTAAATCGGACGTTAGGCCATTCATCCTCTTGATGTCCGCCACCTTCAAGATTAAAAAATATAAAACATCATTTCCTAATCCGAATGCAACAATAAGAAAGCATGAACTCATCCAACCATTTATAATTTTCCTAGAAACAACTAAATAAGCTCATAAATCATTTACAGTACTTTCTAAATTAAGGTGGTGTTTGTTTTGGCTTATGGCTTATTTGGTTTTGGGATTATGTTTCATAAGCTCACTTTTTGTGGCTTATTTTGAAACTTTTTGGCTTATATAAGTTCATTACGACCTAATAAACTTATATAAGCCGAAAAGTTATAAAATAAGCCACAAAAAATGAGCTTATGAATCATAAGCCTAAAACCAGATAAGCCATAATAAGCCATCATAAGCTGGCTAATTAACAGATAAGTAAGGAAGGTGGTACCTCAACACCATATTTAATAGCAACACCAGCAAGCGTATCAAATCTCGTAACAAAATGCTCAATACCACCACCGACACTTGAATAACCATTGCCGACACTCGAACCACCACCACCACCACCGTCATACGAGGATGATGAATGTTGCATTAATAACGAACCTGAATACAGCTTCGAATCTTCCATTAACAACAACATAAATCTAAACAGCTAATCAACACTCTTAAACCTTAAATGACAGCTGTCCGTAACTTATTTCAAATAAATCAAAATAGATTTATCAAAATCAAAGCTGATTGATTACGAAAATGAGCTGAATAAGTAAGATCTGATTGAGTGTGTGTTTTCGTGTGTGAAAGTGTTAGTGATTAAGCCCCGTCATTGATGCTGATGACGGTCTCTTATACTATTAATTGTATGGAGATGCTAAAAATGTACAGCTCTTACAGCAGGATGTACAATCTAGGATGATGATTGATGATGACTACCTTAATTACCAGTTTCGATCTGTTAAAGAAAGGTATTCTATTTTTATACTACGTAGATTAATTCTGTAATAAATATTATTAAAATAAATCAAAAGGTTTGACTCTGTACACATGGTTGATGGAGCCGCGTTATTCCTGTGAATAGAATATCTCTCTCTTCACTTTTTTACTCGTCAATCACTATTTTATTTTATTTTTTATTATAACATTTTTTTAAAATTCTATGAATATGTTAATATTTCCCCGCATATATATTAACTCCGTGTTTATAACATGATCTATACTACAAAATGATGCATGGTTTACAACACTTTAAAGTAATCAATTTTCATAATTACAACAACTAAAGCATTGTGTACAACAAAAACTAGCATGAATCGAAATTCATGCCACTTTCCTTAGAATTCTACATTAATAGCATTAAAAACACCCCTACACCAAATATTACGATCATTTAAACACAATGTACAACCCTCTATCTTAACCTAGACATGAACCTGTGACCAAGACTCGACTCAATAAAACTCGACTCGATACACAAAGTTGTGACCAAACAAATTTAGGTGTAGGAATGACATCCCGTAACATTTTTAATAATTCCATTGAAAAATTTTATTTCAGGGTACCCGCCGCTGCAACGCGCGGGTACCCTGCTAGTAAACAATAATACAACTCCCACCAAAGTGGGATAAGCGGGAAGTGAAATGTTGACAGATGTTACCCTTATTCCTATAATAAACTCGACAATAGAGAGACTGCTTTTATGTGATCTCCCGGCTGGTGTAATTGTGCAGTTAAAAGAAGATCAAGAAAGAAAAATGAGCGTGAAAATGCAAAAGCAAGAACATAATATTCTCAATTTTTTTTTTTCTCTTAAGCAGTGATCTCTTGGAGGTTTAAATTAGTCATCATATATAATCAAACTGAGTAAAGTCATTTATTTTAAGAAAGTGTAACCATTTCATGGTTTTTTACACCTAGCAACCATGAATATTCTCATGTTAGTAAAAAGGTATAACGTGTTCTCTTTGATCTCAAACATAGTTTGTATTAAATTTTGTAAGACAATTTGATTTTTCATAAATGCATCTAGTAAATAATTTTGTGTTTTAAATCCACACGATCATGAAAATGCAAAATAACTAAATAACAAGAAAGCAAATAACAAGGAAATGGAAACGGATGTAAAATCAATTAGATAAAGACATGATCACCTAACGACTCTATCCTATCAATGACGTGAAATGAATGTGTCATGTTCAACCAGCAACATCTTGGTGAGTCATTTGTAGTGTAAGTCTAGTTCAGGTCGCTGGTCCTTATACACCTCATCCTATAACCATCTATCTTGTCAAACGAGGGTGATATTGGATTATGATTAAAGCATTAAGTTCCTCAATTAACCTATATGACCTTGTTTTTGTTGTGCTCGTCACGCACTTATTTACAAAGTAAGTTGCCAATTTACTGTTCACTAAATCTTAATCCCTATCGTCTATCATTTTAAGCCATTAGGTCAATGAACAATATCCTAACCACTAAGGGATACCGATCAGTATATTATTGATTCAAGTACTTCAATTTTCAGAATCTAACTTACTAATAAACTACTCTCAGTACGTAGCCGTGGTAAACTCAAAGGCTAAGTCTTTACCGCATATAAATTATCCAAAAAACACTAATTAAACGTAAACATTCATGTCATTAATAAGAAAGATTTATAACAAGGTAATTACATGAGTGATAGCCTTCCATAACACAAGATAAACAAATGCTCATCACATTCGAAAGATTAAAAGTATTCATAACAATAATACCGAATTGAAACAATGTTTATGATGTGAAAAGTATTGATCCTGATGATATTTGCAACCTTGGAATCCTTGTGGAAGCTTGGGAATTCGCCTGGTCTTCAAGGGTTATGAAAACGTACCCTAATTGTGTGTATAATTTGGTATTTAAGCTGAAAAAGCTCAAAGCCCATCTTTGTATATGGTGCATACACATAAGTGAGTATACGCAGTAAACTCCTCTTATGCACTATCCATGTCATAGGGTCTTCAGGTGTATACGGCGTATACATGTAAAATGGTATACGTCGTATACTCTTTAACACTTAGAATAATCCGCCAGGTATATATGTATGTGTATGTATAAGGCGTATGCATAGGATGTCCTATACGCCGTATACTTTGATTGTAACATTTCTTCACTTTTAGCTTCATTCATGTTCTTTTCCGGTCTTTTCTGCGAGAATTGCTCCATAGCTCTTGAATAATACTAAAATGTAAATTAATAACAATTTAGTAACAAATATCATATAAATACTATAAAATAAGCAACAACAATCGTAGGATATTGATAACAAGAACATGTTTTTATTTGATGCTATATGTAAAGATAAATTGCTAAAAAACAAAGATATAGATAAAAGATGAATGATTGTGAAACAGGTATAAATGTGATTAGTAAAGTATAGGCAAAGAATAAGTGGTCGTGACAAGAGTAAATATGATAAAGTGCGTGAGAGGGAAAAATTGATGTAACGATAAAATGAAAATAAGCAAAAAGGGTTTTAGTGCACCTAGTTACATGTACCAATTAGATGATGGAGTAATACTTACTACAACTTCAAATAGCATCTATCATCATTAACATAGTCATTACTTAAAACACGCATTCAAATACCACTTGCGATTAAATTTGCATTTAAAATGATTTGCTAACTAATAGGTATTCTAATGGGTATGTAAAAGTTCTCCAAGTTTACCGTTACATTTGCCTTAAATTGCAAACTTGGTACTAGTACTATTTACGTTAATAGAAAAGAACATTGTTATGTTGTCGCAATTATCGGGTTTCATACATTAGAAGACAAGATTAGCTTCTATTTCACTTATAATTTGAATAAAGGAAAAATGAAAAAGCACCAAGTTGACTTCACTTGTTTACTCCAAGGTTTGTTGAGCTGACTCCTTATTTTATACGTATTTGCTGACTTACAATTAATGTTAACAACTTGTTCAATCTCAATCTAACGCATCATGTTTCTTTAAAACTCATTTTACATCTCTCTCATTTAATGTTATATGATATTATAACCATTTATACAATTGCATACATCGTACATATCAGTGTTGTGCATCTCAGATCAAGAACAGACCTCGAATTTTAAATCGAATTGTTATGGGTGTTTGATCGTATACCATCAAATGGATGTGTTTCTTCCACTCGTCCGAAATCTTATACAACATTATACCATCAAAACAGAGTTTTTTGTTGGACTCTTGTAGTTAGAAAACATATATACGCAATAATGGTACTTTGAAAATTAATTACAATAAGATGATATCTTTTTCTTTTTTCTTCAAAATCACAGTAATCATGTACAATTCTTAGCTATAACCCACAAAATAATTCACCGTAATCCTTTTCTTTTTCATTTCTTTTAACGATATCACATTCTACAATTGAAAGCCTTGAGCAAAATCTTTAATCTTTTCATTCTAAAAGCATGTTTGAAATCTTTAATCTTTTTTAAACAGGAATTGAAGATAAATTTAACATGAGGATGTAAACTTATTTGGTTTAACTATGCTTTAATTTGTTTCTAGAATTGGTAAAAAAAATCTTGACAGTAGTAAACTTATTTGTAGATGTGTGAAATCGTAAAAGTTTTAAAAAGAGAAAAGTAAACATTTTTTATTTGGTGTGCCTCTCTTGATCGCATTCCGAATATGGTCCTTCTCGCTTATTGGAGCCTAGATTTTGGGTCGACTCTATGTCCTTTATGCTTCGAAGCGCCGGAATCTACTGCTCACATGCTAGTCGATATAGACAGGTCAAATTGTTGCGGTTGTGTTTTGTTGGGGTCTGTTTCTCCATCTCGGAGAACATGTATTTTTCTTGTTGTTATTCTCCTATACTGGTGCTAATTATATTGCAGCTTTCTAAAAAAATAAACATGAAAAAGAGAAAAATACTTTATTTTGTATATTTTTCTAAAACTACTAGACTTGTGTATTATTGTTTTCAAACTACAAGAGTCAAACAAAAAACTCCATCAAAACACCGTACCTTATTTTCCCGCACGAGTACCAAAACCAAAAGTACTCTGTACAACCACCGTAGTTGAAAGTTGTTTTGTGATACGTATCAAGAAAGTTAGGTCCGAACAAAAAGAACTTGGTTTAGTTAAACATCATTTTACTAAAGTTGGTCATAATATCACTAGCTAAATGTTGAAGTCGTGTCCATGATACAGATTTGAGACCGAACTATTTCGAACCCAACTCCGAGTTTACTTCTTTTCCATCAGAATCTTTACGGACAAACTACCGTGAATCTTTTTTAAGTCCCAAAATCATCGTCCATGATAAAACTTTGTCCTAATAAATTGTCCACTAATTAGACACGTAACAAGGTGGGTGTTCTAATTTGCCTCCTTTTTTTTTCTTTATTTCTGAAGTATTCCCTTTTTAATCTCAATCTGAAGATTTTAGGTTCACATTTTCAAAGTTGACTATAGTGGCCGATCTAAACTCAAAGTCAAAATCCGATTATCATTATCAAAGCTCAAATCAAATCATATAATTAGCTACAACAATATAGTTAAGGTTAATAACTAAGGCTGGCTATAGTGGCCGATCTAAACTCAAAGTCAAAATCCGATTATCGTTGTCAAAGCTAGAATCAAATTAAATAATTAACTACAACAAAATAGTTTGAACTCAAGAAAAAAAAATGAAGTAATTCTACATCCGATCCTAAAATATCAGTTTGTTATTTTTACCTACGTTCATGATCGACTGGTTTTGCATTATATAACAGTATAATATTCAAAGAATATGCATTAAACAACTAACATATTGAAATAACATAATTAGTATTTGCATAGAATTGGGAAATATGTACAAAAGAAAATGTTTCAGATGACAAAGTTCTTACTTGTTTTCATGTTGCCTTTCGTGTTCTCTCTATAGACGTCAAATGCATTTTGACTTATCGTGTTATCCAATCCCCACATGTATAGCTAAACATCCAATAAGTTCAACATTTTGTTCAAAGCATCAGTTCGTGGAACCCAATCTTCAATACATCACATGTCAATCACCGATTTTTGTAAGATAGATTCGCATCAACAAATTAGGACTTCAGCAAGTATCTTTATATAATAACAGATAATCCTAATTCCTATCAAGAACCAAAACAATCGGCCAATATAAATATGATCTTTCTACTTCCCAACATTCAAAATTTATAACAAAGTTACTAGTGAATATGGTTATATAAACCAAGGACATAGAACAGAAAGCAGTTTTAAGGCATCACTCAGCTTTCGGATTCAAAACCCACTACATTGACTATATACAAAAAAGTTGCAAACAAGCATTTGACCTTAGAGGTGTATGTGAGCACTTACTGTTCACAAAATATACAAACAATCATGACTAGAATTAAATAGAGCTACAGAAACCCAGTGTGGACCATTCTTACCTGAATGAAAGAATTGCCTTAGGTGCATGTCAGTGACCCTAAACAGATTCAACTCAGACGGTTTAAGACTTTAAGTTCCAACTGAATACACTCTATACTTCAGAATTCTGCAGATACATCACCAACCAAAACCTTGAAATGATTTCCACTTCAATAAAACCTTTATTTACATACCAATCTTCACAGCGACCTCATATAATGGAACCATTCTCCGAAAACCATTCAAGAAAATAGACACCAACTAGTTGCATGTGCATTTTTTATCACCATTTCAAGGAAAAAGATATGTGGCCCAAAAAAAATAAGTTGTTATTGTTAGTTACCAGTAAATCATGTTTCCAGTATCTATATTTCTAATCATAAGCTCGCAAATGGACTACCAAGCCACTAGTATAACATCTAGAGCAAAAAAGAAGGGTTTGTATATTATACTAATACCATTGTTTGGCAAATTAATTGAAGGAGTGCTTACAGATAGATGTTGTTGTGTGGAGACATTGTGCTTAAGGTATATTAATATATTTCAGCTGCTATACCCACCAGAATTCAACATTTGAGTAGTTTGATAGATGAATTACAATAATAATAGGAAGCAGATCATGTTGCAACCACACTCACAGTGGTTTCGGCACGTACATGATGCAAGGGGAAAGAAATACCAAAAAAGGCAACTAAAAATATATAATATTTACTAAGTGCGTATAAAAAGTTTCATCCCCTATCAGAAGGGAGCGGAAGGTTTTTTTTTTTTTTTTTTTTTTTATTATTATTATTATTATTATTATTATTATTATTATTTTTATTTTTATTTTTTTGAAACTGTACAATTTTGTGAAAAACTTTTAGGTCCGTAAACTTATTAAAAATTAACTCACTCTCATATATTTGTCAAACCAAATTTTGTTTTTTGGTCAAAACTGGAGCCCCACATCGGAACTTTGGTATGTTTGATTACCTTCTGGAGAATTTCCCCGGTATGAAATGACCTTTTAATATATAGATTATACCTTTATCAAATATACATAATTGATACATGTTTATCATATAACAAATTATTAATTTTAAGTATAATAGATATAATAGGATACTACTATAGTTGAAGTAAACCAAATATTGATGTATAAATATTTATTGTTTTTATTATCCATTAATGGATGTAATTATTAAAAGGTTTTAATTAATTAGAACTTTTGATAGCTATAATAAAATTATACATGTAACTAATAATAAAGGAGAAATTGTCATAAAAAGTAACCAAAGATCTCAAGTTTAGCAATGGGACATGAGAAATTTTCTCCCGCCAAAATGAGTTAACTTTTGATTTTTGTAAATAAATCGAAAAAAATAATAAAAATTTCAGTTATAAAATAACAGATTAACATAATCCACATAAATATTAAAAATTTTAAGTTAATTAATAGTCTAGTATACACATTGAAATGTATGCATGTCTAAAATATTAAAAGCAATCGCAGAAATGTTTTCCTGCCGGTCTTCAGAACAAACCCATCAACGACCTGTACTTATGCACATTGACTTCACTTAACAACATCCAATAGACATCTAAACCCGCTATATTTAAAAAAATAAACCATAACCAAAACCAATTAATGCACCAACCTACTTTGATAGCCATGAATAAAGGAAGCAGATGAAAGCAATATATCACAGGGGGAAATAAGAAACGATTTAAAAACCACCATAAAAGGTGATCCAATTTCTATTTAAGACTAGTAACTCATTTTGTTCTAAAAATAAAAGATTTATACCATGTAGCTAGTTTACATTAGTTGAATGGGGATGTATGAAATGAGTGATGCGGGCTTACACTCGGTAAATGTATCTGGAAGCATTCGCTAGAGAGAAAACTACAATATACAATCCTGCAAAGGGCCTTCACACCTCCAATAACAAAAAAAGGTACCGAATCTTCCAAACTTTATGACAAATTTCTACCCAACTCCACCTATAACTGGATAGATAAAGAAAAATATACAAGTAAGAAATTTGAAATCGGTTGCAGAAAAATATCGGACATTGGGAGTGGAACTTGCAGGAAAGTATAAGTACAAACTGCAAGCTCTGTTTTGAAACCTAAAAGAGATGCATTTAAATTCAAAATGTCACTTGTGACCACAGACCAAATTAAAAATGAAATTAGCTTAGAATGTCTGATTTTGAAATAACATGTATTTACCCAATAATCTCTCGTCAACCCACAACAGATAAAAAAGATGTGAACACACCTCCAAATGCTATTAATCTAAAACTTCAATCTAGTAAGCACAATTGCATACTAGTATAAAATAGAAGAGAACAACGAATTCAAAGAACAGCCCATAATAGGTTGACATATACTTGTTTTTCTTTTTCATTGTAGAGAAATCAAAAGTGGTTTCTAATTTAAACAAAAATGTATTTGGTCACTTCCCATTTCTAGAACTTCTAGAAACAAAATTAACACTAATAATTATAAGCATGAATAAAATTTATTGTAAACTTTAAGAATATAAAAATTCAGGCATTTACAACGCTTTACTTTTCAAACAGTCTAAATGGTTGTACATTCAGAATTCAGACTGTCCCTCTTAACAGTCTGACATATAATATTCATAATACATTCTTTGGCACTTTAAAAAACCAAAGGCACCCAAAAGGAAAGAAGCTTACAGAATTCCAAATTCTCACTGTAGCTTCCTTAAGATGGCCTCCAAGTATTAAGGGATGACAAGTCTGGTCTACATGGCACCATCAACGAACCACTATGACCTGAAGACAAATAAACAAGAAGTTAAATTTCAAAATAATATTATTAATGTTTGATAAATAAATAAAAATTACAACCACCTATATTTATTAGCTAAAATAACCTTGGTGAACAAGAAACGTGATCCTAAAAGGAAGCTAATCAGATAACAAAGATAAATTAATATCTAAAGATACTTGCTAGCAACCCTTTACGCTAAAATCTAATTAAGCAAAGATAGACAATAAAGATCACCTGGAATTAGAGCTTTAGCTGGAACTATATTCGGGCCTGCGGGTTGAAAATTTGTTGGGGGTCTCTCCATAGGTGGTCGAAAATAACCTGCCACAGTGGAAAAAAAATTAGTGTGCAAACTTAGGTATCTGCAAAACTTTCAAGTACGCTCTACCCAACATAAACCAGAACTGTACTCTACCCAACACAATTGTCAATAGATGAGTAGAATTAGCCACATCTATGTCTTAATTCACAGCATATCCTACAAAGAGATTCATCGCTTGTAGCCTAGCGGTAGTGAGAATGTGTAAAATGCACCCAAACCAAATGGTTGTGGGTTCAAGTCTCTTTTGAGAGAAGTATGCAGAATATCTGTAACGTATATAGTATGAAAGTTTTGCCTTCCTAAAAAAAACTATATATGTTATTTCCTGTTTGCCCAACAAATTGTATAATGCATGCCTGGCCCACCAGACAGAAAAGGTAATATTGGTCAATGTAGTAATAAGCTATTATATTGATTGCTATATAGATAAAAGTAGGCTCCGTGAGAAAAATGTGACCATAACATGAAGAAACAATTTCTGGAGAGTATAATTAATGGTTTTTAAAATATATTAGTACATCAATTCTGAATAACATAGGGGGTTATCTGCAGTTCTGATGCAAAGACAAGACCATTACTCAAAATTGCAAAAAGACAAAAGTACAGATAAACTCTATTTATTTTATCATGAGGCGATCTTAATATCAAATTGAGATTTTTCTGATCAGCATTGACTGCTCAAACAGCACAAATTGACTTATAATCGAAGTGCAAAGCATTAAGAACTATCTTGGTAGTTATCAAGATGACCATTAGCCTTAGTATTGCTACTCTGTAATACGTAGTAGTAACCTTCTTCTGATAGCTAATATGATCTGGTGCTTCAGACCTCCTTTGATGGTATATTCATCAAGGGTTATGAGGTTTACCAGGGATATATGTGAAATTAACCCCATTCAAAAAAAATTGAGGTGTTAGCTAGACCACAACATTACTGAGAAAAATAACAGTAAATGGCACAAGACAGACAGGCCTATGTGAAATTGTGAATACGTTGATTCTGCATCAAGCAGTGTAATAATGATCTTGCTAGGGATGCTCATATAGAATTGATTAAACTAGGTCAGAGCTGAGGCCGAGTTTGTGACAAAGTTTTTGCCAGGAGATGTGGATTCACATTACTGTAACACTGAGAGACATTGCTTGCCTTCTTGTATATCCAACAAACATTTGATGAAACCTCCTATAAATATATAACATTATGACCTCATTTGTAACAGAAATGCACAATTAACTACGATGCTTATGGAACTACAAATCCTAGGGCTATTAACATCTCCACGGTCCACATGAGTAGGACCATCATGAGTAGCTTCTGAAACTAACTAGTCAAAGGAACAAGTATGTCGCGGTAGCTTTCATGTTCAGAGTGTTGCAGCTAACACATTTATGGGATCTATCACAGAAATGTCAGTCCACCCTGGCTTTAAGACGACTAGTTCCAAAAGTCACTATAATGCATTGCCACTTATATATGTTTTTTCTATCGATTTCTATGGACTGGTTCCAAAAACTGTTCTTTAATGAGCCTAAAAAGTAGCAAGTAACATGTTTTTCCCACCAGCACGCAAGTGCAATATCTAACATAAACACTAGTACAGTTTAGATTCCAAAAATGAAACCTTAATACAACACACGCAAAAGTCACCTATAGTTCTGCCTAACATGTGCTCACTCTGATTTCTTGATCTCAAAAACTATAAAGATCCATAATCAATACTACAGGTACTTCCTATGTCATGATCAGAGGCATGCATGAGTATATCTAGCCCCTGTTACCCGAACAAGATCACACCTATCACGATATCCAATCTGTAAAGGGACGTATGTAATCCTAGATGCTTCAATAAAACCAATACAAGACAATCACCCCGCCTACATCCATCAAAGCTTCGGAAACAAAAAAGAACAAACACATATGCCTTAGATACGATTATATAGAAGGGCCTAGGCACATACAACCCTAACCACTCGTTTGCTTCACTTGAAGCATTTTCTCAAGCCATACTATACTAATACTAATTTTTAAAACACTTTATCTGCACAACTCAGGCCCAAAGACTTTGCAACAACAAAGATATAGGATGCAAAATTACTTGATGGAACTTCCTTTTTAGGAAATTAAATGTGAAATCATTTGATGCAACTTTTTGTACCTTTTTAGTTTACTTACCTTCCAGCTATCATAAGTCATAACAGCCCATTAACAAATAATGACTTGCGTATCAGGGCAAAAAAAGAGGGTAAACTTTTTCCCTGTTAACATGTTCAAACTATATATGCTGCTTGCTAGCCACAATCCATTAGCGTTACGTTCTAAATATTCAGCTTAGGTGGTGAACTCCTTCCTCGAGTGTGTTATGGATCACTTCCCTAAAAACTTAATATGTTCTTCACTAGCCATATAGCAATTCCCAAATAGACACACATAGGAACCAAGAAACGAAATAAATAAAACTACTCATAATAATGAAGGGGTCTATAATGCCTTAAGAATCTACGAACTATTACCTCTTCTATAGCTCCTCATGAAAATGATAATTCACATATATCATCCCTTTCAAACACTAGGTTTATATAGCACATATAAAAGAAGATATTCCAAGTAGCAACCCTTGCAAGATTTGTAAATTCTTTGGCAACCAACATTCTTACAAACAGTTGCCATAAGCACATCCAAGATATCAAGTATATACATTACTAAACATCAATAAAAGTCAAAACCAAATTTGTGTACCTTCATGAGCGAAAGATGGGCCAGAGGTTAATGAATTCCTCCCACTACCAATCCATGCACCACGCTGACTATCACTGCCAAACTCATTTGAAGGTGGCCTCCATTGTTCATCAGCAACATATCTCCTCGGGCCATCGGGAGGTTTTGATAATCCAAACATAGAAGGGTATGGATGCCGCATTCCGGGATTAGGGTATTGAAATTGACCGGGAGCAGTTTGAGGTAACATTGTAGGTTGAAATGCTCTTGGAGGCAAAGACACATTGGCATTTTGGAACTGCTGGTTTGATAGAGATCCTTGAGGATTTGTATATGTTTCATGTCCATAATCTACAGTCCTCGAAGAATTAAACCCAGAAGGTTGCTGAGGGAACATTTCACCTCTGACTGCAGGATCAACATGAGCTCCAAGACGAGCATTCAAAGGTACCTGAACAGATTGTATATAAAAAATATAATATTAGTCGGTGTATTGCCAATAGAAGGTAACACAAAAATACCAAATTTGCCAATGTGGGTTTTTGGCTCCTAAAAAGGTAACATTAGTGAAAAACAAGAAATTATGGATCCTTTATTGTTCAAATGTGAAAAAGATAAGAAACTTATGTTACCTTTTGATGAGCAAGAAAGTAGTTGATACCCTAAACTGGCAAATTTGGCATTTTATGTTACCTTTCTTGGGAATAACATGTTATCATCAAAGTAAAAGTTAATTCTTACATTGGATGGCATCGGGGACTGATATGGGTGCACATTTTGAGGTGTTGAGGGTTGAAGAAACAACACCTGTGGTGAACCTGCTGTTGGTTGGTGAGGAGGATATGTTTGTGACGGAGGTAAAGGCATAGGAGGAGGTGGTGGAGGTGGGGGAGGAGGTGATGGAGTTGACGGTGGTGGTGGAACGATGGGTGACAGAGGTGGCGGTGGTGAAGAGGGCAAAGGAGGAGTGCGAGGGGGAGAACCAGGAGGCAGCGGCGGTGAACTCGGGCGAAGAGGGGATGCCTCATTTGAATTATCTGATGATGTATCCATTGTCCGGTCAAACGCTTCGTCCTCTTGAAGAGTCTTATAGGATGAACCACTTGGAAAGATTTTGTCATCTTTGGAATGCCCGGATACATCTTCCATCTCCAGTTCACCATCCACATCCTCCAAGATGCAGTGACGTCTATCGTTTGAAGTTACTGAGCATGTTTCAATTTCTCCTGTCGAAGGGTTCAAATCTAGTGTGGGTTTACCGGCTTGCTCTTTAAGTGAAAAGTTAAAAATGTCATCTTCTTCTTCTTCATCATCTTCAAAAACGTGTGACGACAACAATCCAGGCAACTGAAACGTCGCATTGCTGAAAAACATTCAAAACACACATATTAAATGGTATTTCTTCAGATGCTTTAATGCAACTCGCATACAGCATTCATAAACAGTCCTACACAAAATAGATCAATGCAACTCGCACATAAGAAAAAGACCAGCATATACAACTGCAGATCAGGTTGCCTGTGTATTCGTTCAGAAACAGCTGTTAAAGATCAGACTGGAATGAACAAATACAGTGACTTCCCAAAAAACTCTGAACCGAGGAGGCAAGCTGAAATGTACACACAATACTATGTTTAACTGAAAAATGAAAGTGGGAGAACATAGTTAACATTTGCTAATTGTCGACCTTTCTGAACATACATACAGAAGTGTCATCAGCAATGACAATTTATAAGTATAAATATGATGGCATAAACTGCCCAAAAAAAATAATAAAAAATAATAAATAAATAAAAATAAAAGGTTTTTTGTGTCTTCCAGATTCAATGTAGTAACAATTATTTTGCTTACTAACACACACATGACTGTATAATAACAATATCATAAGAGAACAGATTATTGGTCACAAGAAAATCCGAGGTCAATTCAATCGTAGCATGCTCAATAACTATGACTATGTAAAATGTTTCATACCTCCCATATTCATCAACAAGCATCCCTTCCATTCCTCTAATAGGATCATCCACAGCTCTTTCTGATCGAGATGGACGCTTGGAGAAAATTCCAGCAGAAGCATCATCATTTGAAGTTCCAAGGTCCTCTATGTAGCCCCGAAGTAAAGTATCAGGTAGAATTTTCCTCTCAAGCCACAATTTTAGAACCTAGAGAGTATAAATCAACTCAACTTCTCTTGAAATCAAAGCAATAAGCCAAGTTATTGTATGCAAAAAACGAGTAATCACCTTTAGGCATTGCTTACGATTCTCACGAGCATTGGCACCTGGGGGAGCAGCAGCTCCTAAAAGACGAGGCAATGCTGTTTGAACAATTGGGATATAAGAAGCTCCAGCAATGCCTGAATAAACATTACAACTAATGATGCCATCACAAATCAAAGAATTGCTTATTCAGGAAACACGATTCTTAAGTATCAAATCCGCAGAAAACAATATCATTGTCTACGTCGCTACAATATAACTTAATGAACTCCCAAAACAGAATTGACATAGAAAAAAGGATGAATTTCATGTCTCCCCCTACTTTCATGATTAATTTCATATATACCCAAAATACAACCATTGAATACATAATGTACAATGTTTTTAAAGCATGTTTGGGTAAATATGAAATTTCCAAATTTAAGAAGGGGCGATATGAAATTGCCCCTAGAG
The DNA here is from genome assembly GCA_030686995.1 of Artemisia argyi. Classification (NCBI taxonomy): domain Eukaryota; kingdom Viridiplantae; phylum Streptophyta; class Magnoliopsida; order Asterales; family Asteraceae; genus Artemisia; species Artemisia argyi. Next base: position 157,049,158 of record CM060699.1, on the reverse strand, counting down.
AGAGAGAGAATAAAAAAAATAAAAATAAAAATAAAAAATAAGAAGAAGTCCAAACATTAGTAAAAGCAAGCAACCTTTCTGTGAATGGGAGCATTGTGTAATGGAATCAACCAGAAAGAAAAGATCCACTCTTCGATGCAAGCTGGATTCATTTTCCAACTTTCGAGTAAGAAGCTCCACAACCTAAAGAAGTAATCCAACTGATTAAACATTTTCAATAATAATTATATAGCTATATTCTTGAAACAAGATATGTAATCAGGAACATGGTGACATATATAATGACCACTCATTCATCACATTTTGATAAGCAGAAGCAAGTAATGTACAGAAAGCACAGTTAACTATCATAAAGAATTTTTTTTTTTTTTTTTTTTTTTTTTTTTTTTTTTAAAAAAAAAAAAAAAAAGAAAATCTTCGTAGTAAGAACTTTGAATACAACACGTTCAATCCAATAACTACTTAAGTAGGCACAGGGAAGCTAAACTAACAGAATTAAAGTATACGACTTCATAGAACACTATATGCATCATTTCAAAGCATCATCAGCCTATTCGACTTTGCGACAGTAAATCCAATGGTTTATGTTGATTAGGTAGGTACTGATCAGCATAAAATGTCAAATCTGCAACTAAGTCTCAAACTGTTGCCAAAAAATCTCTCACTCATTAACCAATTATCATATGACATCCTATTCCCCACATGCTGTATAATCTATATAGGTTTAATAAACAAAAGCCTCCTCTATTTATAAAATGTTAAATAATTCCGTCAATAACAAAGTCAAAGATTCAAGCCACAGGGAGACAAAAGAGATCACTGTTTCATGCTCAGCTAGAGAATCTGAAAACACGGGATAGCCTCGAAAGTCGAAACCATTCACCTAGTTCCAGCAAGGAATTATAAAGGTAGTTGACAGACAAAAGTCATTACAAGGAAATGTCTAAATGCCCAAAAAAAGCATACAGGCTTACAAAGCTGCACAATATGAAGTGACTGGATGATTTAAAGACCATTCTTTTTCTAACCATCTCACAAAGTGATAGAGTTGACGTAGATATATTCCAAGCAACAGGTGTTTCATTGATCTAAATGAAGCATAATGATGGTTGCAAAGTGCCAAGATGATGAGGTATGCTCAAGAAAGAATTCCCAAATAACAAACATTAGTGTCACTAGACATGGAAAAAAATCATTGCAGAAAGCAATTAATATCTTTCTATTACCCATACCTCCTACCATCGCAGAGCCATATGTCTTGTGCGTGGGGCCTTAACCAGTAAATCAATATCAACCATTTCGGGTGCGTTTTTGGTTTGTAGGGAGGAATGACAATGTGTATGAGAATAGGTTTAGGAATGAATGAGAATGGGTATGGATCTATCAATTAGATTGTTTAGTTTGTAGTTGGGTTAGGGTAATACATAAAGAAAATAAAGGGAATCACTAAACCTGCCATTTCAGTGGGGTATGGCCAAACCCGTAGTTTGTGGGTTTCCAGAAACCTATCCCCACCAACCAAACATGTTATTTGATTTTCATTCCCATCCCTGGTAGCTTAACCCTCCAACCAAACGCACATTTAGACCCACAAAACAGCATCATTATACTGCTATTATCACATAGCTTCGGATAGTGCAAATATGTCAAGTTTCCTACTACATATTGATTAGCATGAAAGAGGCTTACACACAACAGGGACAAAATCACACATAGACAAGAGAAACCTACCTCATTTGCAATGCCCTGCTTTGCACAGTCAATTGCATGTCGTGTTGCACGTCCAATGCTATCTTTAGTTCTTGATAGTGTTTCTATCATTCCTTCAAAAGTGTCACGAGCAACAGCAGCCTCAGTTCCACCGCTAAGAGAGCCTCCTGCAGGGCGATGTCCTGAACTGGTCCTCCTCTCCTCAGAATCTGCAGGATCAGATTGAGCATTTGATTCAAACTGTCCATCTGTTTGAACCTTGATTCCAGAACCCACTGTCTGAACAGCTGAAATAGAGACAGGACTTTTCCTCATTGCTTCAGTGGTCGTCATATGTGATGAAGTAAGACCGTCATGCGCATGGTTTTGTGATTGAGCTTGTTTTCTTTTTGCCTGGGCAACTGCAATCAGATGCCTCATTGACTTGGTTGATTCTGCATTTCTTGAATCAGCCAATACAGTTGTTCTATCCACCTCAAGAATTTCTAACCTGTATCAACCAATGGGACAATATTAGCACCAGAAAAATTAGTGTGTGTGCACCATATAAAACAATACAACGGCATATTATAGCACACCTTTCGCTAGATAACAAGTTGCTATCACTCGGATTCCTCAACACGGCTGCAGTATCTATAACTCGTGAACTTGTTTTTGAAGCAGACTTTGGGGTAGACTTTGAATTAAATTTTGGAGTAGATATTGCAGTAGATTTTGGAGTAGATCTCGGCTTATCACCAGAAATTACAGGCTTACTTCTCTCGTTTACTGCATTATTCTGAGAATGATGTCCACTATCATAAATTCCAGTCGAGGTCTTTAATGACCCTGATTGACCCTTCTTTTGTGGAACATTACCAGAAACCATGCCTAAGGTCTTGTTCCCTTTAAGAGGTTCAACCATTTGGTTGTGAGCATCAAAAGGAGACTTGCTGGGAGAGACCAATGCCTTCATAACCTCTTCGGATGATTTCTTTTCAGATTCTACTACTTGCTGAGAATTAGCCACAACCCCTTTTGCAGGCACACTTCTATTTCTCGTACCAGGAGAATCTTGAACGGTTTCTGTCACTACAACATTTTCTTGAACAGACATTGAAGTGTGTGAGACTCCGTCAACTCCTTTAGATGATGACCTTCCATGCACAGGAGTCTTCGGCACAGACATTGAAGTGTGTGAGACTCCATCAACTCCTTTAGATGATGACCTTCCATGCACGGGAGTCTTGGGCACAGACATTGAAGTGTGTGAGACTCCATCAACTCCTTTAGATGATGACCTTCCATGCACAGGAGTCTTGGGCTCATCTTCATCGTCATCACATATGCGAACAGCTCTCCTTTTCATAGGGGCTTGCGTAACAGATTTAACAGTATCTGCCTTTTTAGCTGGAATAGAGCTTTCAGCTATGCGATCATCTGACATCGTCTCCCTACGACGGCGTTTTGCAGGTGGTAGAACATCTTCGTCACCATGAGCTCTGCTATAAAGACCATCTGTCTGCACCTTTGATGGCAATTGGGTTTTTGGTTTCATATTTGGTGTTGATTGTTTATCTTCATCGTTGACTGCTTTCCTAGGAACTCCGGAATCAAGACCATTTGTCTGCGCCTTAGATGGCAATCGGTTTTTCGTTTTCAAATTAGGTGTAGACCTTTTATCATCTTCATTGCCTGCTTTCTTAGACACATCACTTTTCCTGTATGATTGGGACTTCTTGGATGCATCACCCAAGTCCTTAGGCCTTTTTGTAGGATGCGAAACTGCATTATTAAGAAGATTATCTTTCCCTAACTCTGGTTCAGACCTCATTTTCTTTCCAGTAGGTTCAACACTGTTTCGCCCTCGCCCTTCAGCAGCCTTCAACAAATCATCAGACCCTCCAACATGTGTTCTATCTTTCAAAGGTTTCTTTGATTTTTTTGAAATTCCGCCAGAATCAGGGCTGACCACACCTACACTAACTTCATTCTTACTCCCATGCGAGGAACTCCTTCGAATAACATCATTTGAGTTCCCACTTATGGTAGGTTCAGTGTGACTGGTCTGAAATGCAGTATTATGGCCTGCAAAACATAATGACAATTGAACCACTAGAATCCAAATCTTCATCAAACTTTCTAAATGTCAAACTTACTAACAAAGATAACTCCCAACTAAGAGTAACAATCCCCCCCCCCCCCCCCAAATCAAATCCTACAAAAAAAGCAAGAAAGAAAGAATACCAGCATCAGACGTGAAAGTTGCATCATCATTGGATAGTTCAACTTGTTCTTCAGTGACAGGCAATACAGAATGATCATTAACAATACGTGAGACGTTGGGCTGTTCATCCTGGTAATCCATTTCCCTTTGTGTGCGAGAACACCTTTCTAACCCAAGGCCATGGTTTACATTATCATTAGACGACGTTTCACCACTGGGAGCATCAGTTGTCATCTCTTCGTCCACTATCTCTGTAGAATTAGCATCAGGCTGGGAAGTTTGTCCGTCATTACCATCATATATTTCACAAATTTCCTTCACAGCTTGGGAAAAGTATTTAACTGTCTTCCCTTTACATTTATTCAGCACTTTGTCTTTAGACTCGTTCGTAAATGGCTGAATATCGGCCGGAGCTACAAATGCTCTGCAATAGTGAAACGTGTAATAGATAATTTAACTGCTTTCGGATGATTTATCAAACCAGCAATCAATTAATCAATAAGTAACCTAATTAGTACTTCCTCAACAAGTTAATCTTATAAATTGAAAAACCCTATTCAATATAGCAGCATAGTTCTAAAAATGTGGTATAAATTCAGTTGCCTTTGACATCATCATTTATAAACATGTAGCAAGTACTTACATTTCTTCAGTACCGTAGAACTGTACAAAATATTTCCTTGGATCAGAAGTTTTTCCCCAATCTTCAGGTCTGCTGATCTGCATAAAGAGAAAACAAGTAAACAAAAAGCTTTTAGGATACCCGCTACCAGCAGATTATTTTTACACCATGTGGCAACTCACACATTAATGTAAGCCGCACAACATGACCCATAAACCCCAAAAACATACATCAACCTTCTTCCACTTCAATATTCACAAAGGGATAAGTTAATCAAGTTTGGTGCAACACTAGAGTCCTCGGAAAACCTCAAAGAGACAATCGACTAGACTCCCGTCGTCCAAGCAGAATGTCTAGATAGGGACTTCAATTCAAAATCGGTACCCCCTAGTCTAGTTCATAACATGTTGATACACCATTTAGCCAAGTGGAACCCGAAAATCAATTAAACATCCTATATACAAAAACGGCATTAATGTTATGACCAATCCGATTATCACATCACAAACCAACTACTTAACAAATTAGGGTTCCATATCTAATCACCATAACCGCAATTTCATCATTAAAAATACAAAATACAAATACTAAAATCAACAAAATTCTAGATACAAAACATAAAACTCAAACAAAAAACCGAAAAATTCAAATAAAACAACACGATATCAAACCCGTTCAGGTCAAAATTCGACAAACTTGGACCAAAACTAAAGCTACTATAAATTGGGGCTAATCTTACCACCAATTACAAATTAGGGCTACTAAAGCTAATCACGAAAACCGCAATTTCGAAACTAGCAGAACAATAATTCTAGTATACGAAACTAGGGCTCCTTAACTAATCACGAAAACCGCAATTTTCGACAATAAACATACACAATTCCAATCAAAAACCAACTAACTAAACTTCATAAATTCAATTTCGACAACAACGAAAGACGCAATACGACACGAAAGCGAAAGCAAATAACGACACAATGCAATGAATTCAGACCTTAGCAGGCCATGCAGGAAAGCCTTTAACTTTAGCAAGAACAAGATCGCCTAAATTTAACGAACTATTTTTCTTCTTCCCTTTCGCTCCCCCACGTTTCCGCCCAGGAGCCATTTAATAAAAAAAACAAAACCCTAATTTTACACACACATGTACGTGTTTTGTCTAATTGATCCTAATTAATCAAAACCCTAGGTTTTTACGGTGGTTTACGGTGGCGGATTGATCGGAGATTGAGATTCCGGTGAATCGGAGGGATTTTGTTTGCCGGAATGAGGCGGTGGATGAAAAAAGGGAGTGTGTGTGTTTTTTTGTGTGTGTGTATTTTGTGATAGGAGTATATTTTATTTTGTTTCAAGTTAAAATATAAAAACATAAGATTAATATTATATACTACTAATTTATATAGTTTTTATCTAATTTTATAACTAAAGATTATAAAAACATAGAATAATTTATATAGTTATTCTTTGTTGGAAAAATAAATTGGAGATTAAATGGTAAGATGTGATTTAAGATGTCGGTATGTCTGCGGTTGTGAAAATGTTTACGGTTTTGTTTTCAACGATATGAATGGTGGTTGTAAGTGTAATGTGATACGGAGTATATACATGATAACTAGAGATTATAAATGATGTTAAGACATTCTTTGTTGGGAAAAATAAGTGGTGGAATAAATGGTAACATATCAGAATGTGGATATGTGGATCTATGTGACAGTTGCAGGTGTGTTTATAGTTTTGTTTTTTACGACATGAATGCTGATTGTAATCTGATACGGATTGTATATGATAACAAGTGTAAAGAGTATGAGTTTGTTGGATAGCTTACCAAACGAAGATGAGCTTGATCTGTTTCCACATCATCTTGATTGCTTGCTTCAGATTTGCGTTGTTGTGGCGACTGGCTAGTTTCTTATATTGTCGGCGTGAAACTTTTGGTGAAGATAATTAGGGTTAGCTAATTGTGATAGGAATTGAGTTTTGTGAGTGATAAGTTAATTTGGATGCCTAATTTATATTAGTTGCGATTGCTAAAGCCTTTATTATTGGTGGCAGCTTTTTACATTTATTCGGCTGAATTTCAGACTTTATATATTTATAATTTGCATATTTTCGAGCACCGTATTAATTATATTACTTTATACTGATTAAAGTTATTGGCGATTAGCTGGTGTTTTATAATGACTCTTGCGGAACATGTGAGTTTGCAAAAAGTTATTGCTGATTAGCTGGTGCTTTATAATTACTCTTGCAGAACATGTGAGTTTGCAAAATAGTGTACTACGCAAAATGTGTGTGGTGCGATAGGTAATGATCTTTTGATATTTATCGAGATGAATTTATGACCTTTTTGTATTTATATAATCTGTGTATTTTCGTATATATGTATTAATGATATTACTTTATACTATAAAATCGAAAACGATTTCATATACTTATTTGGCTATTTACTAATATAACAACTTTTTGCAAGAGATGTAACTAATAGAGTTGGGTAAGACCTGTATAAGTGTAACACCTCCAAATTTATGGTTAAGTAGCGGAAAAGTAATTTGGGTGTTACGGGGAGGATCAAAGTTATAATCACATAAAACGGCTTAAAAGAAGCGTTTTGAAAGTTATTTGTCATTCAAATAATATTTTTGATAAAAAAATGAACCATTTGATTTAGAATCTTATTAAAAGATATAAAGGCTTGTAAGAATGACATATTTGATTTTTACACTATTTTAATTTATCAGAGTAATAAATGCCCGCTCCGTGTCTTGTCATGCTCCGTTAATTACCTGAGATACACATGCTTAAAAGTGTCAACACAAAGGTTGGTGAGTTAATAGAGTTTTATGGAAAACCATTTATTTTAATAGATTCAGAAATATTTAATAATAATTGTAATAAATACTAACAGTGATAGAATAAGTATTGAGTGATGTTGATTATAATCACAGATAATTCATATAGATATTCAATCAAATTCAAATAATGGATCATAATCCTAACATGGAAACTCATGATGCTAATTTAGTGAGACTTATAATTCAAACATGGTCAATTTCCTATACAGTATCTAGATATATGTTTGAAGACATATATTTTCTTATAGATATTGCCCAAAGCCTCATGACACGCAAAACGTTAACAAAATACCGTAAAACGGAGGTGATTATCAAGTCAATGATAATATTGCCCTCGTGTAATAGATGATTTGTCAATTCCTATTTTTACTCAAATATAGTGTATCACTACTAATACGACCAACCACATGCATGTGGCATTCCGTCAAGTATTAGTGGGATAGGATGTCAAGCCTCAACAGGTTTCGAAGCTGTTCACTATATTCGCGCTCACATACAAGTGATTAATGGCTCATGATAGAGGGACTTTATGGCTATAAGGGTAACTTAGGCAATATCAAGGTAATGATGTAACTATAGTATTTGTGCTCTTCCTAGCAATTATTTCTGTTGAAACATAGAAATATCATATAGAGATAATGGAATCATTTAGGATGTTATAGTATAGTCAAGTATCATCTTACAATAATCAATTTGGAAACATTATCATTTGAGTTCAGTGTTCTAGTTAAGCAATTTGCCAATAACATATATATATATATATATATATATATATATATATATATATATATATATATAATCATAAACTTCATCAGGTAAATATTAATTAGGAAATTGATTTGAATCATGTAATTTATTCATATACTTATAAAATTATCAAAGTACATGTAAGCATGTATCTCCCTCAAAAAGTTAAAACAAGTATTGGAAATGGGGCTATGACTCACCTTGATTAATACTGAAATGATGAAAAGTAAAGTCGGATGAGATTATGATGACAGCTTTCAATATATAACTTGATAAATAAATTTATATGAGAATTTGACCAAATATTATTTGGTAAATAAATAACGATTAATGAATAACAATTAATCGTTATGATGAAAAGATGATATGCAAATGAAATTCTTATGTTTATAATAATATGACAAGTCATGGTATTATTTATAAAGTTTTCCTTTCTTAACCATGATGATAATAGTACGTAAAGATAATTAATTAAAATATCGATATATATATTATTAATGTAAAAATAAAATGTAATGAAATGCATATGACGTGATGGTGTGACGTAAAATAGAAAATAAAATAAGAATGTCAAATATAATATGTGGGTCCTTGTCCTTTTTCCAATTTTACACTTTTTACTCTAACGGCGTTAGCGTTGCACCGTTAGTCCTTATTTTATAATATTTGCATTTAAAGTCCACTACTTGTCCAATATAGTATTCTTAGATTGGAATATTAAATAATATCAATTTTTATCCTAACCTTTCTGTTTTGACAGTTTCAGTCCAAGTTTTTAAGGGTTGGCGGTTTTAGTCCTTTAACTTGAAATGCGTTACATTTTTAGTCCAAATATGTAAGAAAAAGTGGGAAAAATTATATGAAAAATTCTATAGCTTATTCGAGTTTATTAAAGCTTATTCCAACTGCTTATTTGCTAAAAGATCTTATTTTTATATAAATGGGCCAATTAACGAGCCATGTTAAGGCCCAACAATAAATCTAGAGGCGAGGGCATGAAAATAGTTTTGGGCCCGGACTTGGGCTATTTTTGTGATTCTTAAAATATATCATATGGGCCTGGTGGACTGATGGATCGTTAACTCTTGTTGGGCTTTGAATAAGCCCAAACCGAAACTTAGTTTTCTATGTTTTTATTTTTGTTTGAATTTGTGATTGGTGGTATATACGGAGTTGGTCGAATCACTTTGGTCATTTTAGAGGATCGAGATGTGATCGTTTTTACAAGTTATTTATACGAAAATAATAGCTAGTTAGGTGATCTATTAGATTATGTAAAAATATAGTATGCTCGTTAAGCTAAGTTTCAAAATATATGTTCGATTCGTAGGTAGCTTGGGACATATAAAAAGACTTAGAATATATTCTAGTGTTTAAGAGTTTTTATAACCGATTGATATAAGGTTTAAAATAGTGTCGAATAATGCATGTAACGTATAAATAAACGTGAGATGAGTGTGTATCGTGACTCCTAGGCCTTCCACAAGGGAGGCTAGTCATTTTTAGTGTTCTATATATGAGTGTGTACGTAAATAAATAAGCAAAAGTATATATACGCTCGAACATGAATTAATATGCGATGCATGGTGAGGTAGGAACGTATGAAACAATTTAGAGATGATAGGAGAGGACTTACTACACCTCAAACTAGTGGAGAGTAAAGCACGATGGGGACTGTTGACGGGTAAAAGATGACGCGACTTGGTTCACGACCCACAAAAGACTCGAGACCAAAGTGTAATCTTCCTAGGCTTCGAATTAAACTCCAACAATTCTGGTCCTATTTCTCTCGATCACAGCAGCTACTAAAAGGGACTTGGTATAATTTTTGCAAAGTGAAAGTTTATTTATGTGTATGTGTGAGGAGGGAGTAGCATATGTAGTATACTTGTGCATGTATCTTTGTAACGAAGGGAGTATATATTTGTAAAATACATCAAGTTGATTCAATAATTTCAAATGGGTAGAATCATGTCAGGAATAGTTAGAAGATAGGATATCAAGTTGGTGTTTATATATTTGATAGATAGATCGATTTACATTTTCTTTTTATTAAGGGTCTGTTTCGGTTTGTAGCGTATCACAGAAAGAAGCAAAAGGGTATATTTGTGAAATGTGAATTTCGTGTGTGTGAGTTTACGTTTGCTTGCATGTGTGTATACACATGATATGGCAATAGAAATGTATATAGAAGATAATTGCACAAGTTGACATGTGGGATAGGATGGGATAAGAGTTGAGAGAATGATAGTTGTGTAATTATAGCATGAAATTTTGATATGTAAGGGTGCAAATATTTCAAGGAAACATAAACAACTATACATGTCAGGGAATGGATGATTTTTGATTGCTTCTCTTACATCTTAAGACTTTAAGAAATGTATGTGATAGTTAAGAAAAAGGTGGGTTGTCTTGTGAGTCATAATATATGTCGATCACAACATTTTCTATGTATACGATTTATAAAAATCGTGTAATACATGATTCTTAATGATATATCTCGACTATTATCATGGTAACATGATAGAAATAATATTAGAGTCACATAGGAACAAACCGTAATCAAAACGGTTTAGTTTTGGATTAAAACTTATGTCGAGTTGGGTTGAGTTTGGTCAAACACTTTGCCTTCTAAAAACATAGCAATATCGATCTATGGATCTGAAATTTGGCACACGCATAGTTGGCTAGGTGAGAAACGAGATGGTGCAAAAATATATAGGTGTCGTGTTTAAGAATTGAGAGAACGAGAGTCGTTTTGTAGGAGTGTAACTAGTCGAGTTCACATAAAATCATAAAATGGATTTTGGGCTTTTAAAACTTGGGCTGATGAATAGTATCTATGGAATGAAGTGGGCTGAAAATATTAAGGGCCCGTTAGGGGTTATTAAGGTTTAATTAGGATTAGTGAAATATTTAGTTTCGTTAAACGTGTCGAGAACTTGTTTCGTCATTTGGTGAATTTTGAAATATCGTAATCATGACCATTTAATATGATAAGAAAATTTTCAAATTTTTCTGTAAAAATGGTGATTAAAATAGTGACAGAGATTAATATATAATTAAACGTTGTTAATTATATGGATTTTTGCAGTTCGCTACAATAAGTCACTCGAAAGTGACCACAAAAGTTGGACTACGGGAACTATAAAATAAATAATTGAACATCCTATACTAAGACTATCTGTAATGGCTATGTAATCTTAATACTAAATAAGCATGTAATCAAATAAGTGTAGGGTATGAAGCATAATAGTTAGTGTTAGTTTTGCTATTTTGTGAAGTGGCGTCATTCACGTGAATTGGACTAGCTATAGATTATGCATACAACGCAGGGACTTATAATGTGAACATGTAATAGATAACAAATGTCTAGGCTATAAATACCCCTCTAGACTCTCCTAGAGGGGTGTGGCTTACTGTGACTTGTATGCTTCTTTCTTTTATTCTTAATAAACATTTCATTTCACTTTTCACCCTCTATCGACTCTCTCACTAGAAATATATCATGTTCATTTGGTTTGATCATCCACAACCTCCTGAAAGGTGGTTCTTGATTCCTTGTCAATTGGTATCAGAGCTAACCAGGGGTGATTCATGGTTTGTTTTGTAAAAGTTATGTCTTTAGCAGATTTTTTAATAGTGAGGTTCGTATAAGGTCCAGCGAATTTTCGTTTTTTGTTCTTAACGTGTACTTTTCCATCTTAAAACCACCCTCTTTATAAATCATAATATAGCAGACATTTTTGGGTTATGGTTTGTGATTTGTATGGTTATTTTGCAAAAAAGAACGAATTCGTTTCAACAAAAATTGTAGTTTTGATGTGTAACACCCCAACCCGATAAGGGTAGAAGTACTACATTATGGTTACATATCAAAGCAAACACAAGCATACATCTTAAGTAATACAAAGGAATCTCAAAGGTTACAAGGAAACTGAAGTACAAAGTTACAATGAGAACAACAATAAATACTAAGTCTGATACTGAACATCTCTTCTAGTCATCTCTAAATCCAGAAAAGCTATCAATGTATAGTCTTCTAAGTCCAACGTACTCTCCGTCTATAACCCAACTTCCTACTAAAACCTGCCGCAGGAAAAGAAATGCGGCTGAGCTTAAAAGCCCAGTGAACAGATATATATATATATAGAAGGGAAACCAAGGATAACGAACGAACAAAGGTATAATGTAAGGTGCATTGGGGAAAACATAAGATATAAGCAACGGATAACAAAGGTATGAGATAATCAGTAGCAAATCAAAGTGTAAGATAAGGTAATCAGAAATGAATCAAAGTGTAAGACCAGTCATCAAATCCCGAGCCCGAACAAATCATATCACATATCATATCATAGTAACCATAGAGGAGCGACCTCTCAAAATGTGAAGACACGGATTGCACCCATGCACATTCACCGAACATATAATAATCATAATCATAATCATGTCAAATCCATCGAACACAAAGCGAACCTAGGATTGCAATCCATACGCCCCCCGAACAAATAATAACAATCATCATAATAATCATAAAGCGCGCATATCATATAAATGGGGACGGTGTGAGAAATCACTCACCCACACGTGAGTCATGCCACTGGTGCATCAATGACACGACCATGTTACCTTCATGGCTAGGAAACGAACTTGGCTCGGGTATCAAACTGAAGGGTTCAAATGTCATATCATATCAAAGTCAAAGTCTAAGTCATCAAAGAGTCATAATCAAGGTCCAAATGTCAAAGGTCCATATCAAAGGTTCAAAGCAAAGGTTCTTGTCAAAGTTCAAAGCACAGATTTATATCAAAGTTCAACTGCCAAAGGTTCACAAATCTAAGGGTGCATAGCAAAGGTTCAAATAGAGCATAAGTCAAAGAAAGCCATACTAAGAAGGCTTAGATCAGTATCAAACAAATGAACGAATCATGAGAAACCTTAAGAGATAAGGTCAGAATATCTGTACCTTAGACCGTAGTGCATACATAACAGAAACAATAAGATCAGAAGCAAACTCCTTCTTCAGCGAATCCTAGCTGTGCGTTAATGAGGAGAGAACAAAGGACCAAAACAGGTTCGAAAGCCACCTCTCGTTCAACCGACCCTCAACCAATCCAATCATCGAGCAGCCTATCAACACCACGAATACAAAACACTTTTCGACCAGAAGTTTAGCCACGCCCCGACACCACCACACCATGATCAAACATCTTTTTTACGCACGAACTCTTCCTTAGAATCGACCCAGAAAAGAACAAGAATTTGGCAGCCGAATGGAATCGTTTTCTTTAGGGTTTCTAGGTTTTCTTTCGTTCTAATATTTTCTGTTTTGAAAAGTATATAATCGATATTAATAACATTGATGTAAACGAGTATTGATTTGAGAATAAAAAAGGGGAATGGCCGATCATTGGGGAATTAATTTGATTTCTTCCCAAATTTAGGTTAACAATGAATTTAGACCAACTTGTAGTTCATATACATATGTACACTAAAAGAATTTTCAGTCCGTGCCTAGATTTTAGTCGTGTATATTTTTAGCAAAGTGACATAGTTTTAGACAATGTATATCATAAGTAAAATTTTAACATATCATAAATATTATAGTCTCATATGTCGCGAAAGTTTTAAATGTAAATGTATTAATACTTAGGTTATACGTTAATATACGTTCTTCAAAAGTTCGAAATTTAAGGGTATTTTAGGTATTTCACGCGCTCAGAAAATCCGGGTTTTACAATTCATCCCCTCTAAAAAGAAAATTTTCGTCCTTGAAAATTGAAGTCGCAAATGTTAGACTGAGATGCAGAAAATCACAAAAGACGTCACAATTAACCTCACGCTCGGGGAGGTCATTCCAAAAGAATTCTTCATAACGGAGATAGTTTGTTTCTCATGACTCGATCCAAACAAAAATAGTTTTGGTTTTCCCAAAAGTGGAAAATATGGCTGAATCTGGTCAAAAGGGTAAATGCAACATATAACAGACGGTAGGTGAATCTTCTCAGAACAACATACGAAAACATAGACAGAAATCAGATTGAATGACGATATCAACAGTAGGAAGCTCTACAAAGAAACCTGAAGGTTCTAAACAGATGCACAAAAGTCGTCAAAACACACGTCACGGATTTAACTTATCCAGATATCTAACGAATGAAGGTAAATCAGACACATAGGTAGAATGAACCTAAAGTCTCACTAATCGCGGATAATCTCCAACAAAGGTCAGATTCTAAGCTTCTCAGGCACTCCTCAAGATATCCTATGCCCACAATAAGTGCACGTTATATGATGTAAGTATTATTGCGTTGATCAGGCGTAATAATACTAGCATCACATAAATATGCCCTCATGATGGTCATCCTTTATCTCGAGTCGTGAACAAACAACCTATCAGAACTAAAGTCAAGTCTTCTTCATTATCATACGGTACCTCAAACATCATCATCAGAAATAACCTAGGGAAAATAGATCCTATCATAAGGTAACAAGGATCTAAATAGGTCAAAACAGAAATAAATTACGTCAGAATATGCATTATCCCAAATCTTCCACATAGTCTAAGTCAAAGACATAAATGTTTGCTTCAGAAGTCGTCTATTCAAAACACATGATCTCAAATCTTTTCAAGTCTTATCTGATCATTAATCTGAGAGTGAAACAAAAATCATGAACTTGAGTCTGGTTCCTCAAGCCTTCTACAGTTCTTCTTGAAATTGTGGTGGAGTCATGTGAACTTCTGGCACGATCATTAAATCCTCTTATGTTAGCAAGTCTGCTTCCGTTCTCAATTCATCTTAGTACAACCAAGATGAATAGGGAAGTGAAATTGCATGTCTTTGTCAGGTCTTCTAGCTCAGCTCCAGGTTCGCTCTCTTGACTAGATTCTTCTTCTCTGTTCACCACTACTTCTGCCTTGCAAGAAGATATCTTTATATCATCAAGGTAACACTGCTGTTGTGAACTCTAGGTCAGGTATAGAATAGCCCTGTTCTAATCGCCTTGATGCATACGCAAAATCTTCCTGTGTTATATGAGGTTATAACCAACTCTTCTTGAAACGTCCCAAATTTGTACCGCCCGAAAGTGTGGAAACAAATCTCTATTTCAGCTTTTCAAAAACTCTATTCTTCTTCATACTAAGTTGTTTCTTCCTTCTTACAAAATCCTTCGGCAATAACGCAAGTCGTAACCATTTTCCACCATCCTTCTGCAAAGTTCAAGAGATTCTAGCTCATATAACTGTTATCGGTCTTGGTCGCTTGGTGATGGTTTCAAATCTCGCAGAATCCATAGAATGGTTCTCAACACTTATCAAACTTCCAGAGTATGCAGAAGGTTCTCTGATTTCTAAAAAAATACGAAGATGGTTCTCATGTTCTTCCTTCTTCTCTGAATTTCATTCAATGACATTGTCTAAGTACTCACGAAAGGTGTAACTTATCAAATTCATACGACAGTCATAGCATTAACTAATACTATTAGCATCATTAACCGTCATAGTGGTCGTTATGAATACGAAAGGAAAAATCCAGGAATAACTTCAAATCATCAACTCCGCGTCCTAAAGCTAAAAAGATACATAGTCGATTCGAAGCAGGGAAAACAATGGTCTTCAAACAGAAATACGATTCAACCTCCAAAAGTCAATGCGTAATCTCCTTCTACCACCCATTTTCATCGTAAATAAAACTGACACACGCCCAGTAGATATACTCAAATATTCAAACTCACTTCCTAGTCTTCGGTTGTTGCTCCTTTTGTTCTCTCAATTCAGCTGGTGAGATCTCAGACAACTTCTCAAAACATCATCGCGTTGTGACTAGACAGTCTCTCAGCATCATCTCAATCCAACTTAACATCCTGATGGAAATCTTGGGATTCATTCAGGGACCATGTCAATAAAACTCAGATTGCAAAATAACTATCAAGGTAAGATTCATTCTTCGGCGTACAGAAAAGGTGCAAACAAAACTCCATATCTGCGAAAGTAACGTACGAGTCTCCAGAGCATTGACGATAACAAAAGTTTAACAATCAAAAACATGGTGAGGAGTTCAGAATGATTCAAAATATCAATGTGGGACATAGTATGACAATAGTTAGCATCAGAATGCTCAGTCAACTAATCCATACCAGAACAAAATCGAATTTAACTTTTCAAAGAGAGACAGATCAACATAGCGAATCCTATCGTTCAAAGGGGGGGAAATCTTCTCACGCTCGTGGTTAAACACCAACAGAATTCTTCTCTGAATAGAAATGGGTAAGGCAAAAATCAAATAGCGTCGGAAGGCTCAACTACGCTTAACAATAGTAAGAGACGATTCACAAAATGTATAAGACACATCTTCATCAAAAATATTCTCAGAATGCTCGAAGAGGCATCAGAAATGGTTAACAGATGAATCAAAGGTCAAAGTCAGAATCTGAAGATAAGGATCAAATAATGTCAGATATCATAATGCAATTCTCCATGCATTCAAAACTCACTTGGTCACAAATCTGAGGTTTTGCAAATCATAAGTTCCAAATCTCTAAAAGAGTGATCCTAACAACCATAATTAACAGAAAGGAACGAATCAAAGTGATGCGGAAGCAATTATACTTAAACAAATGCCTTATAGTCTACCCAATCCTCACTGGTCAAAACTTAAGTTCATACTTGGAAATCCTAAAGCAAGTTCTCAAAGGTGTTCTCTTATGTTCCTACAGTGGAAGCCTAATGGTCCAAAGCTCACAGGTCAAGGTTATATGTATCATAAGTCGTAGCCTGTTCTCTGATACCATAATTGTAACACCCCAACCCGATAAGGGTAGAAGTACTACATTATGGTGACATATCAAAGCAAACACAAGTATACATCTTAAGTAATACAAAGGAATCTCAAAGGTTACAAGGAAACTGAAGTACAAAGTTACAATGAGAACAACAATAAATACTAAGTCTGATACTGAACATCTCTTCTAGTCATCTCTAAATCCAGAAAAGCTATCAATGTATAGTCTTCTAAGTCCAACGTACTCTCCGTCTATAACCCAGCTTCCTACTAAAACCTGCCGCAGGAAAAGAAATGCGGCTGAGCTTAAAAGCCCAGTGAACAGATATATATATAGAAGGGAAACCAAGGATAACGAACGAACAAAGGTATAATGTAAGGTGCATTGGGGAAAACATAAGATATAAGCAAAGGATAACAAAGGTATGAGATAATCAGTAGCAAATCAAAGTGTAAGATAAGGTAATCAGAAATGAATCAAAGTGTAAGACCAGTCATCAAATCCCGAGCCCGAACAAATCATATCACATATCATATCATAGTAACCATAGATGAGCGACCTCTCAAAATGTGAAGACACGGATTGCACCCATGCACATTCACCGAACATATAATAATCATAATCATAATCATGTCAAATCCATCGAACACAAAGCGAACCTAGGATTGCAATCCATACGCCCCCCGAACAAATAATAACAATCATCATAATAATCATAAAGCGCGCATATCATATAAATGGGGACGGTGTGAGAAATCACTCACCCACACGTGAGTCATGCCACTGGTGCATCAATGACACGACCATGTTACCTTCATGGCTAGGAAACGAACTTGGCTCGGGTATCAAACTGAAGGGTTCAAATGTCATATCATATCAAAGTCAAAGTCTAAGTCATCAAAGAGTCATAATCAAGGTCCAAATGTCAAAGGTCCATATCAAAGGTTCAAAGCAAAGGTTCTTGTCAAAGTTCAAAGCACAGATTTATATCAAAGTTCAACTGCCAAAGGTTCACAAATCTAAGGGTGCATAGCAAAGGTTCAAATAGAGCATAAGTCAAAGAAAGCCATACTAAGAAGGCTTAGATCAGTATCAAACAAATGAACGAATCATGAGAAACCTTAAGAGATAAGGTCAGAATATCTGTACCTTAGACCGTAGTGCATACATAACAGAAACAATAAGATCAGAAGCAAACTCCTTCTTCAGCGAATCCTAGCTGTGCGTTAATGAGGAGAGAACAAAGGACCAAAACAGGTTCGAAAGCCACCTCTCGTTCAACCGACCCTCAACCAATCCAATCATCGAGCAGCCTATCAACACCACGAATACAAAACACTTTTCGACCAGAAGTTTAGCCACGCCCCGACACCACCACACCATGATCAAACATCTTTTTTACGCACGAACTCTTCCTTAGAATCGACCCAGAAAAGAACAAGAATTTGGCAGCCGAATGGAATCGTTTTCTTTAGGGTTTCTAGGTTTTCTTTCGTTCTAATATTTTCTGTTTTGAAAAGTATATAATCGATATTAATAACATTGATGTAAACGAGTATTGATTTGAGAATAAAAAAGGGGAATGGCCGATCATTGGGGAATTAATTTGATTTCTTCCCAAATTTAGGTTAACAATGAATTTAGACCAACTTGTAGTTCATATACATATGTACACTAAAAGAATTTTCAGTCCGTGCCTAGATTTTAGTCGTGTATATTTTTAGCAAAGTGACATAGTTTTAGACAATGTATATCATAAGTAAAATTTTAACATATCATAAATATTATAGTCTCATATGTCGCGAAAGTTTTAAATGTAAATGTATTAATACTTAGGTTATACGTTAATATACGTTCTTCAAAAGTTCGAAATTTAAGGGTATTTTAGGTATTTCACGCGCTCAGAAAATCCGGGTTTTACATGATGAACCTCGCTACATGTAAAGGTTTATGTGTTCTTTTCGTCTAATACCGAGCTTAAATAATTCAATCTCTTATATGTGATCCATTATATGTTGTAGAAACCTACACAAAAGACATGAACCAAAAACCTCCAAAAACGTGTTTTTAATGATGTTTTCTCGTTTTTTCTCCAAACATCGCTTTTAGCGAGATAAAGTAGTTTTAGCTAGATAATGTACTAACGAGATTTTGAAACCCTCTTTTAGCGAGATAGGGTAGCGACATAGTGTTAGCAAGATACCTCGGTGAAATAAACGAAACCCTAATTCAGCGAGATAAAGACCAACGAGATACTTAGCGAAGTTCTTAGCCAAGACACTTTAGTGAGGGGTTTGTAACAAGATTATTGGCTACGAGGTTTTGGTTGCAAGGTTTATGTACTTTGCTTGATTAGTTTTTGTTTATGTAATTTCGAAAACTATCCATTTTGTATTCCATTTATCCATATGGTGTTTTAGATCAAAATCCTTTTTATAATGAGTAAACTAAGTTGAAGTATAAGTTTGTGATATGTTGATAACTCATTAGAAAATTAGTTATGACCACAAACGTTGTCCACGAACAAATTGTTTTTTGAGCAACCAAAATCATGCCATTACTTTGATGACATAATTACAAGTTGATGCATTGGTTTCTCACCATAAGCACTTTGATGTCACAACTACAAACTTTATGTGGAAATCATAGAGGGGGGGGGGGGGGGTTGAATACGTTTTCCTTTTAAAATCTTAAAACGTTTTGTATCAAATTATCGATTAAGTTAAACTCAACATGAGAAGTGTGAATAATACATCTAAGTCCGTTAGACCATATCATATAATTCTATATCCTATCACAATATTAACTTCTCTATCTATAACACATTCAACATCAAAACAATAGACACATATGCAAGTATAGATATAAAGCGATAAATGCGAGAATAAATGAAAAGAGATAAGAGAAAGGAAATGCAAACCGGACACGATGATTTATAGTGGTTCGGCTATAAGGACACCTTCCTTGCCCTACTCCACTCCCCAAGTCACCTACTCGAGAGTTCACAACACTACTCAACAAGCTCCCTTTAGGCGGAGAAAACCGTACACACCTTTGCTTACACCAATTTACGACACTAAGGAAAATGTCGAGTCCTAATGCTAGCTACCAAACTCACGACACGACTTCGATCACTACATAACTTCTACACACGACTTCTTCACACCACTACTTCTTCACAACTATACGACTTCTTCACGCCACTACTTCTTCACGACTACATGACTTCTTCACAACTACACGACTTCGTCACGCCGCTACTTCATCATGACTACATGACTTCTTCACACTACTACTCCTTCACAACTACACTACTTCTTACACACCCATTGACTCACTACTAAGTAAGATCACCTTGATCTACTTATTGCATATACTTACATAACTTACTTCCACAAATTCACATCAATACTAACTAGACTCTAATACTTCTTTGACTTGATGATAAGAAATATTTTTCTCTTACACTTGAGAGATTGAGCTTGAATCACTTGGAAACAAAGCTTTATGATTAAATGATCAAAGGATTTAGAAAGATATGTATGAAGGTTTTAAACAGAAAGTTTGGAGTGTAAAAGCTTGGGAAAAAGTCCATAAATGAACCAGTATTTATAGGCAAATTTGAAAGCTAGAGGAGTGTGGTCGGTCCCCTTAATATTTAAGGGGGCCGCCCTTATAATTAAGGGGGCTGATGCGTGGTTTTGCAACCTTGCAAAAGGTTTTACCTTTCGAGCGATCTCGAGAAGCTTGCAATCCCCACCAGGCAGTGTACCTGACCGATGTAGTATAGTGTATTGGCAAGTACCGGGGGATTGATCGTTCTCTTGGGGAATAGTGTCGTTAGCATTAAAAACTAAGTCAATTAGGTCTAAAGGTGAAAGATGATTCTTTTTTATTTTTAATTTAATTATATTATTTTCTCTTACCTCATTCTTTTTCTCTTTCTTACATCAAATTCAAATCCAAATCCAAATCCTAAACCAAATTTAAATCCAAACCCAAATCCTAAACCCACCTATATACCAAACGGGCCCTTACATTCTCACTCTCTTTCTCATTCCTTTATACCACCACCACCACCACCACCTACAAATTCCGACAACCGCCACAAGATAGAACCCATCTTCACATATGCTGCCTTTCACCCACAATTTTATACATCATCACCATTTCAATCTTCCGCAACACATATTTAAATCCATTTCAAACCACAAAAATCAAATCAACCATTTACAAACACTTAAAAATCGAACCCTAATAACACCCAACGCCTAAACACTTTCTTCATATTCGTTACCTTATTTTTTTAAAACCTCAGATTTCATTCCCTATAAGAGGCATCCAATAGAAAACGCAAAATCATAAAAAAAAAATTAATAAATAAAAAAATAATAATAATAAAAAAAAACCCTCACCCAACACCACATTCAAAGTTTAAAGCTCATCATCATCACCGCTACCACCAACTTCAACACATATCTTACCGGAAATAAACTTTTTTGGGCTCCAACAATTTCCCTACTGTTACTATCACACCTATATATGTTGCTTAACAATAGTTTCGTATGTATTTCTTGATCATGTTCGCCAAGTTTAAGAAGATGTTTACCCAACCACTACCTCCGGTCACCCCCACTACCACAGTACCATATATTTTTACGTCCATCTCTCGTATAATACATAATTTAAAACTCAAAAGTCAAAACAAGTTATTACATAGACTTTAGATTTGAAAAGAAAAACCTTACATACCCATTAAAATTACGCAAACTTAGATCGGGGGGGGGGGGGAATCCTTTAGAGTTTAGAGCCACATATATTACTTGTAGACAGAGACACATACACAAAACGATGGTTGATGTAGTGGTGGTCTAGTGGTTAGTGTTGGCAGAAACATGCGATGGTTGTGAAGAAGTTTTGAGAGAACAAATAAAGCTTAGGGCATTGCATGGTTGAAAAAGTGTTGAAAGTGGGGAAAAAAGAAAAAGAAAAAGAAAAGAAATTATATTGTTGTCTGATGAATCTGGGGTGTATGGTGTGTGTTTTTTAGGAAAAGAAATGTTAAAGATCAAGAAAGATGTTTGGCGTGTGTAGTTATGTTAGTAAATAAAACAATTAATTGGGTGAGAAAAGTAATTTAAATATAAATTGGCAGTCAAAAGGAATTAAAAAGTCAAGAAAAATTAGAGGTTGAAGAAGAAATAAGTAAACAATTACTATCATGCCCTCATAGTACCTTGCACGAGTTTAACGGTCAGTTCTAACGTCCGTTAGACGCAAAGGACTATGGGTGTTATTCTTTGCAATGATAAGGATGAAGAGTGCAACTTTAAACTCTCGAGGACGGTAGATGCAATTTTCACCAAACCACAGGGACCATTTATGTAATTTACTCTATTTCTTATTAGGTTTGGTGAAGGTCTAAAAACTGATCAACGTTCATCAAGGTTGAAAAGCCAAATATACAACTAAAATGCAGAAACAAAGTCATGTAATCATGGTAATAAAAATTGGTTTCAAGTATAAGCAAATTGGAATAAATATCATGGCTTCCCTTTGTGAATATACAGTCTCCAATAGAACAGGCTTATCTGAAAACTTAAAACTTACTGAGAATGCCAAGAAACTACGTGAGTCTAATAAAAATGACCAATGTGGACAAAATTTTAAGGCGTAGACTAGGCTTTTGTTCTTGAATCGAATCAGCAGTGTGTCAGGGTCAACTTTTAGTGAATAAGTAGAGAAGATGCACACAAGTTCTCATACCCAGATACCTGCACCAACGTTAACAGAAGTCAAATTATTACTACATTGAATAATGAGCAAAAAAGTGCACCACCCCAAAATCCATGACGCCATAAGTAAGCAACTGATTATGAGAATAAATAGGAACAAAAGTTGGGATTGTGATTAGACATTGTGCTTGAATATGTCAATATGGTGTCAGGGCTAAAATGTCATTTGGCACTTTATAATAAGCATAAAGGGAAGGAAGGAAGTTCTTACATTCAAATTCTACTCTGAAACTTTCCCCTTTCCATCACTCCCGACAGCATCAGTCACCAAAGTCATTGGTCTCTCATCAATGACTTCATCTATGATACCAAACTCCTTGGCCTCTTCTGGCGTCATAAAGTAGTCTCGGTCCATATTCTTTTCAATGACATTAATAGACTGTCCCGTATGCTTTGCATATAATGCGTTTAGTGAATCCCAAACACGAACAATCTGCTTAGTGTGAATAGACATATCTTTAGCTTGACCACTGTATCCACCTGAGGGTTGATGGATCATGACAGTGGCGTTAGGAAGAGCTCGTCTCTCCCCTTTTGCACCAGCAGCCAAGAGAAGAGAACCCATTGAAGCAGCCTGACCCAAACATATGGTGCTTATTGGAGAACGGATATACTGCATGGTATCATATATTGCAAGACCTGCCAAAAGAAGCATTAAATACATCATTTTAGCACGGAAATCACAAATGCATATATACCTCTAATGAGATCATTTATATACACAAGAACTGTGAAACTAAACTGTACTGTAAGGACATGATGTATTAACAACCGGATTTTACTTCTAATTAGATATCAGAGAGATCATCAAAGCCCATACGTCAAGTACAAATGTTTAGAGCACGATTTTAAAGATGGACATAACTAAATTGTTAGGTTAACATATAATTTAAGATCAAAAAATATTTCTTAGGAGATATATAGCAAGTATATATGATATACTGCAATGCTCCATTTTCAACTACAAAAATAAACAGGACACGTGAAGACTGATGATAGTTGGGATACCCAACTATGATCATCACATAGCATATATCAAATATGACATAAATCCACAAAAGTGGCATAGGCTTTGATGAAACCTTCTGAATTGGATTCCAATGAATAAGATCCATAAGCATATTTCATATCAATGATGGAACATAACCATAGCTTGACAGACTGCATCCTCTTGGGCCACTGCTAAATACGTGGTGTAAGGTAATCCTTAAATGACACTGAAGAGGACTGGGCGACTGGACAAACTGTAAATGTTATTCCCACATTCTACACTATAAAAAGCCCCCTGCTTCTTACATTATTAGTGAGCATAGAATAAAATTACAGGAAAATCCATATTACAATATATTTTTTAAGAGTAGTCATGTAGCTACAGAACTAGGTATGTTGATACAGATTAGTCAAATTGTCAAAATGGTATGCTAACAGCTGATTCAAAATTTCAAACTTGTGTTGTAGTCTACAATATGATGTAGCAACAGAAAATATAGGCCTAAAACATGTGCCCAAATTCATGCCTAAGCCTACGTGGCATCATCCTGATGATTGCAGCCAGGGGACCCACTTTTCTACAAACCATCAAGATTATGCCATATATGTTTAGGCATACAACTTAGGTCTCCAAATCATTTTCCGAAAATATAAAGATGTTAAAATCTGAGTAAAATGTGTCATCGTTTTTCATTTGGAAATCACTAAAAATAAAATCAACAAGCGAACAAATTCTCCACCTATCCAAATGTTTTCTTAAGCTAGATATCATAAAAATGGATTACAGAAATGATTGATTTAGCAAGAGTAGTTTGAAAAAAGAAAAACAAAAACAAAAAAGAAAAACACCTAAACTACATTTAAGTTGGCGAAAATGATTATTATTGAATAAAATGGATCTTTTGAAAACAGCCGTCAAGGTTGTAACTTGTAAGCACATAAGAACCAATGAATACAAAAACATAATGTGAATCTTTTTTGTATTGTTGAGAACTAGTTTTGCTTATTTAGTTACTCATAATGGTGGAATAACGATAAAAGTCAGTCGCCTCATTTGAAGAACAACGGGAATATCAAAAAGACTATCTAGATGTATAAAGGCCAAAACCTATACCTGAATTTGGAACTGAATATAAAGTCTAAACAATTTTGTATGTTAAAACATAAAAATAACCCACGGATAAAGGCCAAACTAGTGCATGATTTCGAGAACAGAGGGAGTAGCTCAAACATTTCTGGATTAATTACTATATAAATTAGTAAATTAGATTATATAGTACGGAGTATTAAGAGAAACAATTAGCTGTTATGACGAAATTTGAATATTAAACCCTTCAAAAAGCTGAAAATAGATTAAACAAAATGTTTAAGGCTGTGAATATAGATCTTTCTGATAGTTGCAAATACCACCAAATTGCAATCTGAAAAATCGTATAACAAACTCAATAGATAATATATGACCAAAGAGAGTTGAAAAAGGTTAGCTTTACTTTGTGAAGTTACTCTATATTCTACTGTTTAAGCCATGCCCAAATTATCATCTAGCTTTTGCAGATACTAAATTGTTTAGGCTTCTAACCAAAAGTCGAGCACAATTGAATACACTTCTACCCAAAAACTAGTGATTCTCGATATTTCCAAAATCAAAGTAATGTCACTCAAAAAATCCTATTAGATATCACTGGTGATTTGCAGCCGCCTAGACCTTCGAACCACCAAATATGTGAAGAGGGGGGGGGGGGGGGGGGGGTAGTATGTAAGGAGTAAAGTAAGGGGAAATTAGGAGTGGGTTATTCAGTATTTGCCAAAAGTAAACACCCATTCTAGTATGCCACCCAAAAACTATACTCCAGCTCTAAGTACCAAACATCTACCCGTAAAATGCAAAACCAAAAATGAACCTTTTTCTATGTTTAAGTTCAAATGTCATGAACAACTACCTCAGTGAATTATAAATCGACACATATATTGTGTGCATCTATTTTTTTGAAATAGAAGGAAAAGCCAATATGAATCATGAACTGATACACATATTATGGGGTGCTTTAATTGGTGGTATCTAACTATTGCAACATGAAGTCTTAAATATTACTAGTATTTAAATGTGGATAAATACTATCTACTTCCAGTTATGTGATTAATATCAGGTTATACTTACCCATTTCCTGACATAATTAAAAAAAAACTTGAACTCTCATTTCACAAATCGTAAACGGATGAGGTTTTTAGGTTACTCGGGGAGGGCGAGTGTTTGACTTAAATGTACGCAACCTAACTTTCCTGTGGCCGTTTCCGACCCTTCCCTAGCCATTCCCCAAATGTGTACCTAGCGAGGTTTGAACTCTTCACCTCTTGTGAGGAAGTCAAGTGCCTTACCACTAGGCCATTTGGTGATGGTTTCTAATTTCAAAAATAA
Source organism: Artemisia argyi (assembly GCA_030686995.1). Lineage (NCBI taxonomy): Eukaryota > Viridiplantae > Streptophyta > Magnoliopsida > Asterales > Asteraceae > Artemisia > Artemisia argyi. Next base: position 157,023,036 of record CM060699.1, on the reverse strand, counting down.
TTTGTTCTTGTTCCTACTACAAAAAATGACCTATTTTCTTTTTGGGTAACCATGATTTCTGACCTTTTAGCCAACTAATCCACAGGGTTTGAAGGCGTGGCCACTTCAGGGTTGTAATTGAACAATTGAACCTAAGACCTCACACATTTTAGAGATGATAGTCACAAGCCTTTTGCCACTAAGCCACCCCTGAGTGGTTAAATGATCTATTTTGTTCACATACGAACGGGGGCGTTTATGAATCATGATTGCTTAATAAGACTGATTTAATACCTCGTGTGTTTTGATACGATACATAAGCAGTTTTGAGTGTTTGGGTGAAGCAAACTGCTCATAATTATTTGCTTAATTGAGTGTGAAATAACTTAATAGAATAAATTCTTTGAGAGTTGCTTATTCAAACTCCTTGTCCTATTCTGATTACTTTATCTCTAAAATCCTTAAATAAGCAAAACTTCCAAATACTAAACACTGTCTATCCAAATCCTTTCATTTCGTACAACACAAGCATACCCAAACCCTATCTAACTAAAACCGGATATGCGCTTATTCCATTCAGCAGATTTTAATAGATATAAACCGCTTATAACTCTTTGCTTATGTCAGTTCAAGAGCTGCTTCTCTAACTACTTTTTCTGTATCTAAGTACTTTACACTCGCCAAAGGACCATATATACGCAGCGTATGCAAATCCAAACACCATCCCTTACATTTTGTTAAACAATAAACACTTCTAATACTAAGATGGTTTTTGTCTAAGCTTATTTGATTGGCTTATAAGCTTATTCAAACTTCAATAAGCTTAAAAGCTTATTCACTTGAGCTTCTGAACTTTATAAGCACATAAGCTCAAGTGGATAAGCTCACAAGCCCACAAAAATGAGCTTATAAGTTAAATAAATTTTCAATAAGCCCATCAAATAAGCTTAAAAAACACCCCCTAAAACTCCTTGCGTGCTTACATATCGTTCATCCGATAAGCACATTCTGAGTGTTTTCATAGATATCAACTGCTTACGATTACGCCAGCGTTTAACTAATGCTCCTCTTTAATGCTTAGTGGGTGTTCGGATTAGCATATTTTCCGGGCTTAAGAGCTAATTCAAAGTTGGAAAAGCTCAAAAGGTCACTTTCTTTCACCTTGTGAGCTTATTAACTTGAGCTTATAGCTTATTTAATTAAGCTATACGCTTATAAAATCTAAGCTAGGCGGAAAAAAAGTGGGCTTACGAGCTTTTCCAATTTGGGATAAGCCCGGAAAATAAGCTAATCCAAACAATCCCTTAACAAACAAAATCGTCAAAAGCATATATTTTCCGTCTAACATTAACTATCTAAACTACACACATATCATCACATTCATATTCAACAATTTATAATAAAGAGGGTATTTGTTTAAGCTTATTTGTGGCCTTACACGAGCTTATAGGATTTCGGCCTATATTTCACAAACCTCAATTTTCCGGCTTTGAAACTTATGAGTTAATATAAACTAAATTATAGTACAACAAACTTATACACTCCCATAAATTTCAAAATAAGCCAGAAAATCATATAAGCTCAAAAGGCCACAAATAAGCTTAAACAAACACCTTATATTATATATAAAAAGAAAAGAAATAGTATAAACCTGCAGTAACAGCACCACCAGGAGAATTAATATACATATTAATGGGCTTAGTTGGATTCTCAGACTCAAGAAACAAAAGCTGAGCAACAACAACATGTGCAGTGTCATCACCAATCGGCCCATTTATACATATGATTCTTTCTTTCAACAGTCTTGAAAAGATATCGTAGGCTCTTTCACCTCGCGATGAGTGTTCGATGACCATTGGGATTAGACTGTAGGGACTGCGTTGGATTGACATCGGTGGTGGGATTATGGTGCGGAGTTTGGTGAGGCTGCCACGGAGGAGGAGGGTTGCCATTTTTGTTTTGGTTGGGATCCGGGAAATGGGTATGAGAGAAGGAAGATTGTTTAGAAATTTTGGGTGTTTGGATTGTTTTGTGGCGGGTATGTTTGGCGAAATGGCAGCTGCAGCTTTTATTGTATAAAAGCTAAGCTGAAAGCTTATAAAAGATGGTTGGCGAAATAATTGAAGTTTGGTTAATGTAAGATCGTATAAAAAATACATAAAACTAAATTGAAATAAATTTTCAGCTTTTATGTGATATTTTACTACGATGACTCGAGTTTTTAAAATAAGCTAGCTTATTAAATAAGTTTCGTTTTTCACACAGGTTTATAAAATCTTTTAGGATATATGACTTCATAAGTTTGAGAGCCAGTTGAAACGGGCTTATAAGGACTTATACTTTGTTAAATTACTTAAACACGCTTATAAATATAATGGATTGACACGCATAAGTTTAAAATATATGTGAATTCAATTTGATATATTTTTAGGTAATTTTACAATAATAAGCTTTAGCTCCAAGTAATTATCTAAACAACTTTATGAAAAAAAAGAGTAAATTAAATAGATCGTTTGTGGTTTGTTCAAAATTGCATATGGATTTCTTGGACATGTTTTGTTGCATTCACAGTCTCTATCTTTGCAAAGAATCACATTGCAGTCTTTTGATTTAACTTTCTTTAATTTCTTCTGTTAACCTCTCAAATGTCATGCATATGAGGGTATAATAGTCATTATTTTAAAATGATAAAGTTATCCCATATCTTTCTCTCTCTTTTGTTATCAACTAACTCAAAATTAAAATCAACACATCATTATTTATTTATTTCCTGGAAAAGATCAAGATTGCAACCCCTCAATTTATTCCTCCACTTCAATTTATGACCCAATTATGGATGCACTCCAGCGACGTTGTCACAACAACTGTTCTACAAACTTGAATCAATCAATAATCCAACCATCACAATTACCAACGCCTACATGTATCTAACCATCACCACCAGTGCGATGACACACTTGTTTTGTAACCGACTACCAGAACCTTAGATCAAACCATCACTATTAACTTCCATCTCTATGGTTAATCAGATTTGGATAAAATTAGTTTGCTTGTTGTTGTGATAAAGGGGTGTTATTCGGGTTAATCCGGTCGGGTTCGGGTCATTTCGGGTCAAGGCTAAAAAAAATATACCCGAACCCGACCTTGTTTAAAACTCGGGTCACTCCGGTCTGGCCAATTCGGGTTGGGTCATGTCGGGTTCGGGTCTAGGTCATTTAAAAAGTATACAATTTTGGTGTTTATATTATACCTGAACCCGAGCTTGTTTAGAACTCGGGTCAATTCGGGTTGACCGAATATAATTTTAGACCCGGCTAACCCCGACCCGAAAAGCTATATTCATGTTTGGGTCAGGTCGGATCGACTTTTATGACACCCCTAATGATAAATATATCTCCATTTTTTTAAATTTATGTAAAAACTTGGCCTTACCTTTTAATAAATACACATTGTGTATTTCTAAAACCAACATGGAGCAAAATTGGTGATTTGATTTTTTTGTAAAATTTAGTTTGTTTCAAAAATTGGTAAAGAAAATAAAGTTGAGAGCAGGTGGGGATCAAATGGCTAATTTGTGTTTAGTTGTGAGTGAAGAGGTAATTTGTGTTGAAATGATGTGTCATGCATCAAGTGTGCTCAAGTTGCTAAAAATTCAATGTGGCTTGCATCCAGCGGGCCCAAGTGACTAAAATTTCAATGTCACCACACCTCCCTTATTTGTTTATTAATTGAATAAAAATTACATAAAAATTAATCATTAACTAATCATATTAAATAAACTACCTATTACCAATGGACATTTAGGGTGCGTTTGGTTCAAGATATACAAATGAGGCAAATTAAAATTTTAAGCAAATTAAAATGCTTCTCTAGTGGAAAGAATTTAAAATGCTCCACTTTTACCCCACTTTTAGCTTTAATCATACATCAAATTCCCTTGGCCCACATTTTTAATGTGAACCAAACAAGCAAATTGGACTAATTTCAAATTCAAATCTTACCAATTTCCTTCAATCTAATCCAACCAAACGCCCCCTTAGTCTTTTTCTTATCGTGTCATTGTCCCATCCTACGAACTAAACATGATTAATAACGATAATGAATCATTACATTGCATCATCTATTTTATTACTTCGTTTGTTCAATTCATTTGATATTTTATTTCGTACTAACAAAAAAACCTACTTTTGATGAAAGTGAGGTTGATAAGGTTTTAACTGTTTTTCAACAGGTCGATTGTTTGATTATCGACAATTCCGGGCTTGGGCCTATCGTTTTCATGGTGACACTTTTTAGTTTTGGCACAAACAAAAACATTCAACTTAGATAGTTAGGGTGCGTTTGGTATAGTGCCATGAATGACAATGGGTATGAGTTTGATAGTAGTGGTGAGTCCCTCACCTATGAAAGATCTATTCCTAGCACTTTTGATGTATATGGAGTATGAATTATATCTATCATTCATTAACATAGTAGTGGGCCCTCTCATCTTAAACAAACACCTTTAATCACTTTCATAGTCATAGTTCCATTCCCATAGTGGGATACCAAACACACCCTTAGTGTTTATGCAATTTACCTAACTACCTATTTTTTATGCCCGGTAAATTAAATGAATAAAAAGTAATCATAGAGTTAATTAACTTAGGTATATATAGTTGCAACAAGAAATACTTTCAAGACTTTAACTTTGACTTTAATCAAATAATTACATTTTGGTTCTCACGTAAAATGACGCATTGAGTAAACCAACTAACACGCAGGTGAGAAACTCGGTTTTGCACCATAACTTTTATATTTGTCTTCATTTTACTTTATGAACATTTACCATGATACACAAATCTCATTCGACAATAATGACAAGTAAAAGTGGTGAGCTTCTAGATGTTTAATGAGTGTCAAGGAGTAGTGGTTGGGCTTTTAGATGTTTAACGAGTGTCACGAGAGTTTTCACTACCGGTTAATGTGTGGTATACTTTAGCTTTAAGGTTTGAACAACGAGAGTTTTCACAACTGTTAAATATGTTATACTCTTGAATTTTGACGAGTGTTCCTCTAGTTAGTAAAGTAGTGCGCTGACATGACCCCTATTGTACGTTATATATATATTGGTCGGATCCATGTCACAAGCACAATTTTAATGTTTGGTAAAGGTTGAAATTTAGTTGTAGATCAATTGGTTTAGTGAATGTGAATCAAGTCTCATTGATTTCCTTCATTGTGTTGTGATGGAACATTTTCTAAAAAAGAAGATATCATATTGAGGCCAGGCCCATAATGATAGAATGGTAAAGAGAACATTCATGCATGCTCAACTACGATGAAGAACCTGAGTACAGCATATTTAACAAAAGAGCTTGTCATCTTAATATGATCGAATCCCTTAAGAGTTTTGTTAAAGTTTTACGGTATATCTTTTATGAATTCAAAGTCTTTTCATACCCCATGTCCCCATTCTTGAAAACATAAGTTTTTCCACAATGTAAAAAAGATCGACAAATGTTTTATAAAAAAGGAAGGAAATCAATATTCATTTAATAGTTATCTTGTTGTATCATTCCCTCTGTTTATAAACTGGCATCCCTATGGCAAATCCCTAAAAAACTCAACCAAAATAATAATCGATTAGTGATAACATGTCGCACCACATTCCATTTGATATCCAAGTAGAAATAATGAAAAAGCTTCCTATCAAACCATTGATTCGATTCACATCGGTTTCAAAACTGTGGAAGTCTTTTATCTATAGCTCCGAGTTTATAGCTCATTACAAACATCAACATCATCTACTTGCAATTTATAAGGATCTTGAGGATAATGAGGTGAAATATGTTTCGATTCTTGATGATGATACTTTCCCTAAACATAAGTTTTTCCATACTGTTCCCATGTTCATTGATCCACAATACAAACCACGTATTGTCGGTTGCTCCAAAGGCTTGTTATGCTTGTACATGTCTGATACTAATACCGCTGTTCTTTGGAATCCTGCAATAAGAAAATCTGTTGACATCAATACGCCTAATGTGCCAAAGAGTTTCTGCGATAATTATCGAACTGTTATTGCTTTTGGGGTTTGTCCTAACACTTGTGACCCTAAGCTTGTCCAGATTACATTTAATTTGGGTTTATCGGAAACCATAAACTGGCAAGTTAAGCTCTTTACATTGAGCACTAGGGCTTGGAGATCTGTCGACATGCATGGTATGTCAGTTGCAGTGGCGAAGCTTGGATTTTGTAAGTGGGGGGTCGGGATCTAATTTTTTTTTCCTAAGGCTATATTTCAGGTATACCGAAATTTTTGGGGGGTCGAAACCGAATATACCGAAATTTTTCTACACGAAAACTATATACCCCCTACATCGCAAAAAAAATTTCGGGGGGTCGGGCGCCCCCCGGCCCCTATGAAGCTTCGCCCCTGGTCAGTTGTGTTGTACCATTCTCACTTAAATATAAATAGGTTTATTTACTGGAAAGCTTGTCATATAGATAAGGATTGTTGGGATAAAAGTTTTCGTGTGATTATGTCATATGATATGACAAGTGAAGAATTTACCGAAGTAAACCTTCCTCATAGCTTAGCATTTGACCATGATAGTTCTTTTATGTCTATATCTAAGCTAAGAGAGTCTCTTGCCATGCTTAAATACATTTATTATGCCGCTTATTATGATGTATGGGTAATGGAGAATGGTACTCCAAGATCGTTCAAAAAGATTCTTACTATTAAAATACCAGAAGCATCAATACAAAGATTTGGATTTAGAAATGGCGAAGTTATATACTTAATGACAAAATTATCTCGTGATGGTGCACTTTTTGTTTATCAACCCTACTCTGAACACAAACTTGATATTGAGGTTTATGGAAAAAACATATCATACGCGGGCTCCTCCATGGAAACACTACTGTTGCTTGATCAATGAGAATATTACAAGACTTTTGGAGCACACAAGCAAGGTATGTACACTTAAGTTTAGTATGTCTTTGTATTATGTCAATGCTTGTGTTAGCGCTCGTGTCAACGTTTCTATCATTTTTGTGAATGCTATACATACATATCTTATTGGAAGTCAAGCAGATTATGTCATAGTTATTTTTAATTATTTTTGCCATCCAGGATGACATGCGATTAAATTTTCCTCATACTTTGTTTGGTTATGTCTTTTTTATATTAGGATTTGTATCATAAGGATTGCACAAATGCGTCTAATATATATGTCTATTTCAAGGTTGTTACGATTGTTGAAATCGGTTTAGAAGCTGACCTCGATTTTCATTAGATGTTTCGTCTTAGAAAGGTGCAGTGATGCAGGTCATGTTGATTTGGGTTGGGGGTATCAGCTCTCTGTTGCCAATGATTTAAAAAGCTAGAAACTATTGTGGATTCTACTTCAGCCAAAGATAATTTATGTAAAACTAAGTTTTTATCCATTTACGTTTTTAGTTTTGCTCCGTTGTTTGCGTGATCTTTATCTTTATTTTCTTTAAACCTTTATCTACAAAGAAATCTGGGTTTAAGTTCGACGAAATCGACCCAAAATTGCAAAGAAAGTCGACCCTAAGTAAAGTAGGATCAACATCTCGTACCTAACTGGTAGACCCAAACTCTTCGTCTCAAAATTTTTTGGGTCGACACACTCTTTGCAAAATAGGCAGTGTGGCCACATTGTTTCAGTAAAAACCATTGACCACAAGTAGGGCCGACATGTTTATATAAGCCTTGGGTCGACAATGTAGACCCTACTTTTTTTTTTTTTCCTTTTTTCTATCTTTTAATTATAATAATAGCTTAAAAGTGTTTTTTAATTAAGAAAAAATAGGGTCAACATTGTCTTTGCAATTTGGGTCTACAATGTCGACCTTACCTTATTTATATGAAAGTATTATTTGCAATTGGAGCTTTCCACGTCATAATGATAAATAGTGAGATATTAGTTTTTACACTAATATATAATTCTAAAACAAATAATTTTTGAAAGTTAATTCATATATAATTTTTTTAAATAGATTTTTGGATTTATAAATGATATTTTTCTAAAATCATTTTTATATCATTTATGTATTTATATAAAGTATTTTAAAATTTTAGTATATAATTTTAAATGATTTTTAAGTAAAAAAAACATTTATCAATTTATAAAACAGTTAGGGTCGACATTATCGACCCTAAACGTTTAGAGGATGTTAAAAATAATGGCGGTTTGATTTGATTCAGGAGAAATTTTTGGTAAAAATTTGGTGAATATTTTGGGTCGACAATGTCGACCCTAACTGTTTTAAAAATTGTTTTAAATACTTATGTATAATTTTAAATGAATTTTAAATATTAGAAAATATATTTGGTATTGAGAAACATTTAGGGTCGACAATGTCGACCCTAAATGTGTGAGCCACAAGCTTCCTTTGACTAACCATTTTTGTTGAAAAAATATGGGTCCCATGATACAATAACGGTCAACAATGTAGACCCTAAAAAATCCCCGTCCTTAAAGGTTTATATTGGTGTAGTTTTTTAGAAGGATTGAATGTTATCCATTTAAGTTTTTAAGCCCCCCGGCCCGTGAATGCCTTAAGATGAAGTTGTCATATATAGTCCAACTGCCCAATTCATACATGGTCTTGGTCATGGTGATTTGGGGTTTTCTGACACTGTAGCCCAAAAATTTACTATATTAGAAAGCATATGCAATATATAATTGTTGCACAAAATAGACACATCTCTGTCGGGCTATATATTTAAAGTCTAGTTACCATGATACACTAATCTTATACAAGAGTAACATCCGTGAGCTTTTGGATGTCAAATGAGTGTCATGACAGTCGTTACTATAGTACATGATACGACGCTCCTGTATGTATTGGAAGGTCTCAAGCAAAGGTTAATACTGGGTATGGTAACGGTTAAAATTTAGTTGTAGATTAGTTAATTTAGTAACAGTGGAATTCAAAGTCACTGATTTCCATCATTGTTATGTTGATGGACCATTTTCTAGAAAGTAAAAGCCTCAAATCAGATTATTCAAAACGATCTAGATCACATCGAGGGCCACGTGAAATTTTTTCGCGGTGTAAATTTAGTCAAAATTCCGATTTTTCTGAAATGCACATTGTTTCAAAATTTTGTGTTACAAGTCTTCTTTAGTTTTAATTAAATACAAATTTCACATTTTTGTTTTGGGATGGAAGCTGTATACTTCATGGGCTTATACAAATTAAAGCTAGCTCAACCTCATTTTAGAATCAGTATAGTGTTTTAGCTTGGTACCCGACAGGCAACTTAAAATTATTGCTATCATGATAATTTTAAGTTGCCTGTCTGGTACCGAGCTAAAACAGTATACTGATTCTAAAATGAGGTTGAGCTAGCTTTTGTATAAGCCCATGAAGTATACAGCTTCCATCCTAAAACAAAAATGTGAAATCAAACATCAATAGTTTAGTATATAATGCATGTAGAAAAGTCGTGGAAATCTCTATGCTGAATATTAGACATTTGGCATTATTTTTATTAACTATATAAAGCTTGATACAGCTTAAAGCTTGTTAAATGAAATACATGTGGGAATAATTTATGACAACATGGGAGTGTATCTTATATTTATGATTTTTGCAAGGTTGACCAAATACAAATCAACCGGAAATCAAGGATAATATTATCAACTCTCTTAAGTGTGTTCAGACAAGAAATTATCAAGTGAACTCCTAAATTGAATAAAAAACTAAGACCAATTAAGTAGATTTTCAATACTAAGTACTCTGTAATCGTATACAAAAGTGAGTACTCTATTTATTGAAATTTTTGTACTTGTATATGTGAAGTAGTTTACACTTAAAAAGTTTGGTATTGTTTAACTGTATGATTATCAAAGCTACCTTATACTAAAAAGTGTCGAAGCTTTTCAAATTAAAGTTCGATGTGGACTTGTATATATAATTTCTGTATGAACATGTTATAAGGTGATGTGAACACATAAAACCATTCAATATTAGGCTCTCGAGTCTCGGTGCATCCAAATGTCCTGTATGCAAATGTGCTCACTGAACGGGACACAAGAACCGAACGCTTTTTAGTTTTACCTATCATGGTTCGAACCAACCACTGTCTAGAGATGTCGCGGAACTCTAATTAAAAATCAGACTGAATGAGGAAACGAAACAAAACTATTTCAGCACTGTTTTGACTGGCATACACAATTAAGAAGCAGAGATATGACATGCATTATATATGTAAACTCAAACTTTTAAGTTAATAATCTGTTGTGTTGGTCATATTACGCCTACAATATATCATGTTGATTTCCACAGCAGTTTTAGTACAATAATACAAAACATCTTGTATGTACGATCCCCTTTAACCCTACGAAACCCCCCCAAAACAATTCCCAAAAAAGGATAAAAGAATTTTGAAGAACACAAAGTAAGGATTACAAAACTACAATTTAGTCGACCGGCCAACAATATTCCAATGGTTTCTTTTAAGAAGCCCTTCCATAACAACCTTTTTCTTGTATTCAATGGACTCCAATTCCATGTCGTCACCAGATTCCAGTCGTCGTTTTTCTGCTATGGCTATAGCAGAATGTCCCTCGGGGCCTCCCAAGCGCGGTGCAACAAAAAACCATGCAGAAGTACAAAGAATTGCACACAACTTACCCCATAGCACCATAATGAGTAGTGTCACAAGTATTATTGACATGCCAACTAAAGAGTCAAACTCCCCGCTGGATGGTGTCTTTTTGTGCATAAACCCTCCCTCAACCCCGCGGACTGCTGTTGGACTTAGTGGTCGTTTCTTCACCTTAGGTCGCGGTTTTAAAGTAGAAGAAGCATTAGGTTGAGTGATGGTCACATTTTTCTTCTTTGGCGAGTCAAGGCCTGCACTGGCGGCTTTTGTCTCTTTTCTGCGGCTGGGGCACGATCCCTTGATGGAATCTATAAATTTTTTTGAATTCGTGTTTGGTTCATCGGATTTCAGTCCATTATCAGGGGCAGTTTTGGATCCAGCAATAGGCGTCGGCTGTAACATGAATTATACTTAAGTTATGCCGTACTAGAAAATAAAAATCTTAAGAGTCTTTACTAAAACCACTAATTATATGTATAAACTGAGGCTTCTTAGGTAACCAACTTAAAACTGTATAATAGAAACGGTGATTTCAAAAATGTATAAAACAATAACTTTTGTTAAACAATCACAAAGAAATCCTAAAATAAAAATAAAAGTTGTCTGAGTTTATATACATAATTAAAATCTTAAAAAAAATTACCTGGCTCCGCCCCGGCGGGTTATGTTTTTCCTTAACCATGATCACACTTTGTTTAGTCAACGCCGAGTCTTCTTCCACGACTTGAATTTCCCATGTTGAGCTCGACTTAACAGGAGCATCATCCAATCCAGACTTTCGAGGACCCTTGCCAAGCTCAACAGGAACTGTCTTAACGTCGGATTTCTTGAAACTAAATTTCAGCTTAGAGAACCATCTACGTCGACGAGGGCTCTCTGGGTTGACTTCATCTAGAGGTTCTATATACTTGCCCGAACAACCAAAGCAACCGAAAAAACAGTTGCCCCGTCGTCGGGTGGTTGACCCTTTAGTCATTGAGATAGATGAAGCAGATCGAATAATATTGGTTGTGACATGAAGAACATTCGTTAGTCTGATATGGCAGGCGTCAAGGTTGGTTGTAATTTATGGATCATGATTGCTTCTAACTTCCGAATCCCTTTTATATTGTCATATGGACATATGGTTGTATTAAATAAATAATATATAAATAAATTATGGGTTTTGTTAACCATAACCCATGTGTTTATGTTTAAACATACCTTAATTAAATTTTTTGCATTAAATAAACACTAAACATTCCATGCTTAAAATGAAAAAATATGTATAATTATACAATATACTAGTTCATTTAATGTGAAATTTTTATTTATGATGTTAACAAAACCCATTAATTATTTTTATTTGTTTTGGTTCGTATATTACTCCGTGTAGTATTATATTATAGTTATACTATACACACGATTCAATGGATGCAAAAGCTACAAGATATAACAAAAATGGATTTTTCTAACTTGTGCCTTAGGGGCTCATAGAAAATAATACTGAGATCCACAGAAAAATACAGTTTATGTAGATCTCTATGTCCTTTTCTGTGGGTCTCGGTGTCTTTTAGTGTGCTTAACTTGTGCCTTTGGGCACAAGTTAGACAAACCCAACAAATATATATGCCTATTTTTCTCACATGAAAATCTCTCAGCTCATTTTCATTTTCTTGTTGCGAAAAAAAAATAAGAGATTAATTAATATTTAAATTAAAAATTCAATTACATATATTTTTATAATTTAAATATCTCATAAATTGTGATCGTTAGACAAAATAAATTATACTGTCACAACCAACATTTAATATATCTTTCTATAAACGGGTATTTTGCTATACATTCGACAAACTTTTTCTAATTTTTTTCTCATGTTTTGTTAGTTGTATCAAAATTTGATCAGAATCAGGATTAAATTAGCTCATCGGGGCCTAGTTTTCTGTTATTAATTCTTTTATACCACAGTACGCCGAAACCCCCTTTAATAAGATATATTTTAATAAAATTGTTTATAATAAAAGCTCACAAAACTTATAACCACCAATTTACTATTAAAATTTGAAAAAGTAAAGTACTAACTATTTACATTATTAATAATTTAGATGTTTTATTTTGAAAAACATATATCTATCATATTATAAAATATTTGAGACCTGCTATATAAAAAATGTTTAAAATGAAAAAAATATTTGTTCACTACAAAAATAATCACAAAATACCCGCAGTTATCGCATTGCGCGGATACCTTTCTACACATCTCTCTAATGGAAACATGTACTTGTATTTGTATACACAATCTAGCTATCCAATTATGTAACACGAAAATATATCCGGTAAAGCATAACAAACAAATCACAATCAAATAGTAGCCCAAAAGTCCAAGCAAAAGGGTGATAACTTTTGATTCTAATAATTTTTAACTAACCATATTCGCATATAGTTAATAGTTTATTAATTATTGGAACCTAATTCCACCACATATAATATATTGAGCAAGTAAAGTCCATGTTTTTACATCAACTTTTTGAAAATATCTTTATTAATATTAAAAATTTTGGTTTTGAAAAGTGGGACCTTGTTTCTTCTATTTCTCCGCGATGCTTTGCTTACTTTCTTTTTGTATTTGTCGCTTTTATTGTGCGTGTTGAAAAGTGATGGCCGTCAGGCCGTGTATTACACTCTACCACTATAAATAATCCTACTTTTTATTTGCCGCTTTGTTTGGTTTATTCCTTAAATACTAGCAGGGTACCCGCGCGTTGCAGCGGCGGGTACCCTGAAATTAAATTTTCCGGTGAATCATGTATTTTAGTTTATTATGTTTTTTTTTACAATGGATTTACGGATATCAAGAATTTCGTTTAGGCCGTGCTCGTTCGGGTTCGAGCCTGTTTGGCCCGCACCCATTCGGGCTCAAGCCCATTAGGCCCGTTGCCCGTTCGGGCCTGAATATTTGTATAATGTGCTTTATTATTTGTATTAGTGACGTTTAATGTAGGAATTGTGTTTAATTTGGTTGTACAATATGCTTGATAATTTGTATTTGTGATGTAAGGGGTGTTTTAATAATTGTATTAATTGTATTTATTGATCAATTAAATAATTGACTACATTGTATCATTAATGTGGTTTTTTTTAATATGTGCATTAAAGTGGTGTACATTATGTTTCTTGTCTTGTAAGTCTGAAAATTATGTGCATTAAAGTGGTGTACATGCATCTTTCCTATTAAAGAAATGTTTTTGGTCTTAAACATTTTAAGACTTCTAAATATAGATGTCCTAAATACATTATAAGGTAGTATAGATAATGATAACTACGTAGTAGATAATGATTTTTAACACTCGTTTTATATTTTGCGACAATATGTGGTTCTCAAAAGGTAAATGATTTTTTTTGCCACATAAACATTAATAGTTTCCATTTGCAGTTTCATTCAATTCATCGTACATGACAACTTTTTTAAATTGAAAGCTTTACGCGGTTTATGTTTGTTTAACAATGCTTAAACCTCGAAAATTAGTCAATTAAGATGCCAGAAGATATGATTATAAACAAAAATACACTTTGGCTATGTTTGGCACAAAGCTTTTTGAAGCTTTTTTGGGAAATGAGCGGTGAACAATAAGCTTTTTGATTTTTAGTGTTCGTTTGGCATGAGAGCTGTGGGCTTTGCTATTTTTTAGAAAAGCTCATTTTTCCCAATGCTTCTTTATGAAGCTGTGAGTTTTTTGGCTACTATTCACAGCTCACTGCTACTGTTCACAGCTACTTTTACCAAACATAGCCTTTGTCTGTTGAAGTCTTATTAGCAACTTTTTAAACAATGGTTGAGCAAATATATACAGTAAAATTTGAATTGCTTGGAAATTTCTAACTAGAATAATATTTTTATAAGAAGAATCTTAATAAATAGAAGTATTAATGCTCACTTTGACAAAGACATCTAACTAATATGCTTTATATTATTAATTATTTATTTTCTTTTTACAAGAACTAATCTGGTAGTAAAATAGGGGGGTCGGGTTGGATTTGGGTCACAGATCTAGATGGATTTGGATATATACAAGCCCGGGTCTAGATGGGTCTATGGGTCTAAATAGGTCCCGGTCTAGATGGGTTTTGATCCAGTTGACAAGATTTTTTTGTTAGTTAAAGACGAAAAAAGTAAAATAAAGAAAAAAAATTGACTCGCTAGACTCTCCTAAACCAATTCGCTAATTATTATAAATTGCATTTTTTTATCAAACACTTAATTAAACTCATCTATAATATATAGAGACTCTGCATACGCTCCTTTTCCAAAAAAGATCAAGACCCCAAGCACGATATTTACCTAACTACACACATATTTAACTAATGGGTCTTAAATTGCAACCTCTAAATTAATCGTTATAGAAACCAGTTTTGATATTCGAAAATCCACATTTGATTACTATCAACGTTGGTCAATATTAACCATGTATAAAGAATTAACCAATCGGATCCTATTTCGTATCGATCTGGCCAATTAAAGTGTCGTGACTTATTCTGCAAGGACTATAAAAAAATAATCAATACATGATACATAAAATACTTTACACACTACACATATAAACTGACTATGATAAAAAAAAAAAAAAAAAAAAAAAAAATTACGGAGTATATCTATAAAATTCATATAAAATAACTTATCCAACCTGCACGATTTGCGTATCGAATATATACATAAGATGATATTATGGTTATTTATTAATCAAGTGACTAAAATATTTTTCTTTTTATATATATTCTAACTACAAATTTTAATTATCAAAATGAATTTATAAATGTTTTGTGATAATCACAGGACCCCATGTTTTTTTGTCACATTAATGTGATTGTCTGCATTTTAGACATTTCTATAATGTGTGCCAAATGTGACTTTGACCAGAAAAATATTAACAACGTTAGTTAGTTGATGGTAACAAACGTTTTCTAAGCCATGATGGCCTTATGTTTTACTCCGTTATAAAAAAGCGTATTAATGTAAATACGGGGTTTTTAAGAAGCTGTATTTTCGAAGATATATTTCGTATACTTTATTACTACTAGGTTTATAAGTTGTTCTAAGGAAGTAAGGAGAGTGGTTAAAAGTTCAAATAACACGCTTTCACCTTCTCCACCTTTTGAAGCTTCAAAACGAATATATATATATTTTTTCTTTCTCTTAGTGCATCACCATATTAATTTGGTCAACAACTCGATCCAAGTTACAACTTGCTAATATATACTATACATACTTGGTCGTAAAGAAGACATTATATTAAACATTTGACATAAGTTTTAAAACTTATAGGTGATTCCTCCTCTGTATCTATATCTATATATATATATCTATACTATTTATAAAACAAAAGGTGCGTTTGGAACAGTTCAATCGGTTGAACCAGCAGGATTGAACCGGGTTTCAAAACATTATGTTTAATCCCAAAATCCTCAAACTTTTATTATTTTTCGTTTATAACCAATAAACTTTTTTTCTATCACTAAAACTATCTGCCACTATAAAATCTCGGTGCTATGCACAGATACTTGTCTAGTATGAGCAAATACATCGATTAGAAAAACAGATGTTTAACAAATGAGAGGCGAGAGCGTGACACTCAATTACAAATTTATCTTAGGTGGCATAATCCCACCTTTTGGTCTAAATGCGTCCACTTAAAGATCGATCAAAAATACAAGTATCCAACATCACCATAGTGTAACATATATGCATAATTTTACCATAGATATGTCGATCGCAAATAATAGTACTCATAGAGCAATATTAATAACAATGGTCTTATTTTAGAAAAGGCCATTTGGAAACAGAATAAACAGTCAACTATTTAATGTTTCAATTATGGTGTCATGAGCCATGTCATTGGTTATCCTTTATATTTCCAATTGTTTAAAGTCTAGGTCAAATGTAAAGAAAACGAAAACTTGGGTAAAAAACCAAACCATACGTTGGGTTTGACTTGTTTACCTTGATGTTTATGACGTGTATACTATATTCATTTGTGATATCTTTTTATAAAAGCCAAAAAAAAAAAAAAAAAGCTAATAATCATCAATAGGCAACTACTTTTCATTCCTTGATGTTTTCGTTGAACTAGTTCTAGTAATTTAATTAATTTTTTTGTAGATTGCTAGTTTTTCATACCTTTGGAACGATATATATTTTGATAGAATTGGCTACTTTGACCTCCATCGTCTAACGAAACATTCTCGGCCGTTTTAACAATCTAGTCACTTCAACCATTTTGTTTATTCGATACGTTTTCTTTCTATGTTTTAAGATAAACAATAGTATCTGTCGTAAACACCAAGTCGCCTACCTCCATTTTGTGTTCATTCATATCGCTCTGTTATGCTATGCATTAGTGAAAACGTCGATTTAGATATTATCGGACATCAAGTTTGATAAATAGTCGACACTCGACAGTTGAAGATAAAATGAGAATGCACAAATATTCATACTGGAAAGTGAAAACCATTCACAGATTCCTACTAAGTAGCTGGCCCAATAAGGCCCAAACCATAAAACATGGTCCAATAAGGGATTCAAATATTCAGTGCATAATTTTCAAGTGTGGTTCAACCAGAAGACACGCCTTTGTGATGTGGTTAGTAGTGCAAGAAAAACTCCAAACTCAAGATAGAATTGTGAAATGTTCTCCAAATGTTATGTCCTTTATGTAATACATTGTTAGCGATAAAAGTTAGTTTGGATATAAGAATAGTCAGTTAACAAAATGCAGATTGAGGGGTTGTGTGTAGGTGACGTACAGATGACTTTATACATTGCTTTTTAAAGCCTTGACCTTTGAGCTTACGTACTTCAAGTTGGTCTTGTATGGGCAGCTTGAATAAAGGAATGGTCTTGTTCTTAGTTTTCTAGGTTAGTAGATTTCATAAGGAAAGTTTCCTGTCACATTAATCATGGTGTTATTGTTAGCTGATAAAAGTTGGAGGTTGTCCCGGAAATGCAGATTTGTTGCATATCATGGATAGAATCTGCCGATGTGAATGCTTAATATAGTTTTACAACATAGTTTTGAGACTCAAAGGAATGTTTGGCATTGTGATATGAAGTGATGATGATTTAAGGTTCAAGTTCTAATGCTAGTGCATGTGAGATTCTAAGATATAATTGGTGAGTCATGAAATATGGCCGGGACCACCTCTTATGATCTTTAGAATCTTACTTTAGTATTATGAGATGTGTCTATCTGTATTTTCTGGCTTCATAATTCTAATGGTGTCTCGCTATGTCTATAAGAGATTCTAGATTTGGACGGGGCCACTGAGCTGTGAAGTATGAAGCTACTTTGCCTTAACAAATGCTAAAAATTCTCTGTGATGAGTTGATAGTTGGTTGCTTCAATGGTTCTGCTATACAAATGGATGATGCCTGGGCTTGTTTGATCCTGTCTACCAATTTTGTTAGGTGTGGAATGTCCACCAAAAGTTGGTGGAGGAGTAATCCGGCTCAAGGAATTGTAGTTTGTTTGTATAGTAGGCCAGTGGAAAAGGCCGGACGAGTCCTATGCATTTGATGATGCCTGCTATTGACAGCTTATTGTGTTCAGTAGCGTAAGGGGTTGTTACACTGTGTAGCTGTTAATGGTAGCTAGGAACTGTTGTATTTAAAGATAACTCAACAAAATGGAGACAACCACAAACTAAACTAAGGACAAATTAAAAGCAGCTCACAACTAAAATTATAGTATCATCATCCTTGGCTACTCGGACACCAGCATTAAATACAAAAAACGTTACAAAAGTTGATAGTTGAACAAAAGCAGATATTAGAATCAATAACAAAATACTAGACTCTAGAGGACGATGAGATACAAGAGTTTTGTTTATGGAAAAAACAAGAACTGTTATGATATTACATAGTTTATTTTTGAGGAATAACTGAAGACATGTCCCTAGCTTCAAATAACCTTTTTAAGCGAGCATATTCTTCAACACTCGGGACTTTGTAGTCCCATTTATCAAGCCAGTCAGGAGGATTCAAAGGTGAGTAGGTGCTGGGTGAGCTTTTGTCTGGTTTTTCGTCATGAAACAATACAGCCTGCACATACAAGAAGTAGAAGAAGTTAATTTGATTCTTCCTCTTGAAAAAAAAAAAAAAAAAAAAAAAAAAAAAAAAAAAAAAAAGAAAAAAAAAGAAACACACAAATATGAATTGACTTTTGATAAGTTATACCATTGGCAGTGAATTATAGTAATGCAAGCAGGGACTATAAGTATCTGGTGCAAGACATTTGGTGATATCATGATATAAAAAGTCACCAGCTGGTTTCTGCTCCAATGGTTTTCCGCCTTTGGTGAAACAAATAAATATGATAAGTTACTTAACAGAAAAACATATGGAAAAGAATGAGGCAAAACATACTGTTGGGGACTTGAGGCACATCATTCAACGACAGCTTTTGGAACTCCTTTGATTCCTCCTCTGTACATAAAATTATTGTCACAAACAAATTATGAACGAAACAATACATAATGAAAAAATAACTCTAAAAAATCAAACATACCATCAACGTCTAAGTCGCCAACATTCTCCTTTTGGTATTGTTGATGAATACAATCCACTGACATTGCCATTTTCAACAATACTCAAACAAAACATTGTTAATATTATATCAAATATAACATTCTTAATTATAGAACAAATTTTATGCTATAATTTTTTTAGAGCTTTACTAGGCTTATAACAGTATCGATCGATTGATGATGATTGCGAGAGAGAGCCTATGCTATAGGGTTTTCTTTCGCTAATAGAATGAAACTTCCAAAAAAAAATGGGACAAAAAAATTGTGCATGTTGTTGTTATTTAAAGGATGGCCCAGGCCTTTATCTGCTCAATGAGATACTATGTATTTGTATTTTAGAAGTGGACTCTATGGGCCAAATCATTCAAAGGTTGGTCCGGGCTTATCTACTACAAGGTGATTAACAAGATATGATAAGTTTGCTCAATTTTCTTTTAAACCGTCTATCCGAATAGCGTTTAACCTGCTTATAAACATTATACATTATACAATATATTAAAAGTCATCAAAAACGTTGTCGTTTTGCGGTGGGCTTTTCCCGCCAAAAATTCTGGGCTACCATTGATCCATCGCAAAAGGTCCAAACACTACGAAATATCCAAATATGGGTTTAATATAATCTACTGTATAATCTAATACATTCCTCTAGAAGAATCATCCAGCTTCTCCCCACCCTCCTCTCTGTCTCTCAAACCGTCTCTCTCTCTCAATCCACCATGGTTCAGAATGTGTTTTTTGATCTTGGGGTTTTCGTTGTAGTGATTTTGATCTCACATCGACATCAGTTCCTTCGTCTTGAGGATGATCGGATGAGGTGTGAGATAGTGGTGGGTTAGGGTTTGCTTGAAGTGGTTTCTTTATTTTTTGTAAATAAAAAAAGGTAGCCGATTCAGTAACTGTTTATCATGGATAGAAAGTCAGGGTTTTGACTTTTAGATGTATTTGGTGCAGGAAGATTACTAGGAGA
The DNA here is from genome assembly GCA_030686995.1 of Artemisia argyi. NCBI lineage: Eukaryota > Viridiplantae > Streptophyta > Magnoliopsida > Asterales > Asteraceae > Artemisia > Artemisia argyi. The sequence goes on along the minus strand of CM060699.1, from coordinate 157,002,907 downwards.
TTTGTGTATCAAAAAGGTATGTAAGTTATTGGGGTTGATCTCCTTTTGTTTGTGGCTGTAGTAATTTTGACGAGACTTGCACAGACATTTATAAGGGGGTTGCTGTGATTTAAAGCTAATGGAGAAGCTGGGACAGGTATGTTTCATGTAAGTTCTATCTTGATTATGAATATAGGGTTTAGAACTTTAGATATTCATATGGCAGTCGAAATTGGTGTTCTACAAGTCATTAACACAGATTCAACTTATGGCTTCGTCTGTGGAAACTCTCAAGGTTCGAATACAACTTTATTGTCCATCGTTCTTTTGTTATTAAGCTATTGTTGATTTTTTTTATGTTTTGTTGTTCTTATGGATGATACTTATGTTTCAGGAAACTGATGTTGGAAAATCTGCGAATTTTCTTGAAAATCATTTATCAAAGGATGTAAGGGACATTGGATTCTCACACTTGGATTATACCGATCAATTGCTTTGGAATACCTAATACTAATCCAGTAATGGCTGCGATCATTGCAGGTGCTAATCGACAGAAAACGACGAGTTGTCCTACACACACCTACCATTCTAGGTGCAAATACACAACAAATGGCAAGTTGTTCCACCCCACAATATTGGAGACACACATTCAATCGCACGAGGTAATGCAAGCACTAATTCATAATATGTTACGGATAATGTGCTAAGGTTATATTTACTCACTACCGCGTATTAACTTAATCAAATATATTATTTCCTTTTTTCACGTCCTTTTAAATTGTGCAACTGCGCTATACATAATTGTCGCGGCTATAATTAGTCACTGATTCATATTCAGTTAATCATTTTTTTAAATATATATAGGGCCTCCGTTAGAGTACACCTATCTAGCAGATTGTGATCAGGCTTTTTCCCATTGCGGTGCCCTCTTTTGGTATGAGGAGAAGCTAAAATGACAACCTAGAGGAGGAAGGCCGCAATACCGTCGACGTAGTTAAGCTTATCCTACACAACAATAATGCCCGAAATATATGAAGCAACTATTTTCAGGTGAACACTTAACAAGTTCAGCCACTAGACTTAAGCCGACTAATCAGGTGTTATATAACTAGATTACTGCATAGAAGATATAGATGAGGGTTTGGGTTACACTAATTCCTTCCAAAATCTGATGTTGTCACAGGCGGTATTAGCAGTTCGGTTGGAAACGACGAACACAGACACTCCATGTCCCAAGGCAAGAGAATCTATTAGTACCATCGTAACCGGGTTCGTGTATTATGAGTATATTTATTTATTGCCGCTTGAATTTGGTCATTCTGAAATGACTTTGCTGTAGCATAGATTCCAAGCGGAATTCATGAGATCAACAAATCAGCAGCGTGATCTCGAGGATGAAGAGATTGCAAGACACAAAAAGGTTAGCGAGTACGTTATTTCAAAAATACATTTACAATCTGCAATAACTTTTATTAACCTGTCATCAGGTTCATTTTCACCAATATTAGCAAATTCAGCACGTTCAACCAAAGTTTGGCATTCGTAGTACGTTCCCACTTAGATGGCTAGAAGATTGCAGTTCGTATTTCTTTTTCATATGGTAATGTTCAAAGTGTTCTTTTGACTTTTAGAGAACTTTAAACCTATCCCAACGTCTAACTAATGGTCTTCACTTTTTAATAGTACTTTTGAGCCAACTATCACAATGTTGTGACGATGAAAATGTGTGATTGCATAGCTTTAGTTTTAAAGACCATTTTCGGGCTTAAGTAAGTTGAAATTTTACTTTATTTGCAGACGATGACTTCCGCGGCTTTGGGTCAAATGCAAGCAGTCCAACAGTTTCAGCTTCTTTTTATCAGATTGCAGAGGTGAAGAGGGGGAGTTAAGTTGCGGCAGGCCGTTGTTTAATATCGTTGATTATCGCACGGTTTGTTTTTTTAAATAGAAAGTGGGTCGGATTTTGTGCTTTTGTATCTTGCAAGCCTGTAAGTGTTTCTAATCAGATTAAGTCCTCCCCCGAAAAAACTCTAAAATAACGTCAGAAACCATATATTACTAACAATTTTCTCTTTTGGTATGAACACATGCTTTGGTGCTTGTTGCCCTTCCCACCCATCTGCTTTCTTTTTTTTTTTTTGAAAGGCATCTGACCTGCTGTCTGAAACCATATATTACTAACAATTTTCTCTAAAAGTGTGTCCTGTACTGCCAAATTTCATAAATGTTTTAGTTAGAATTGCATAGCAAGTATTATATCAGATTACTCAGGGGGCGTTTGTCTTAGATTCTTAGATTATTTGATAGACTTATGCATTGCGTATAAAGTATTATATCAGAGTAGTTATGTTTGTTTGTCTTAGACTCTTAGCTGATTATATCAGATTAGTAAGAGGGTCTTTCTCTCTTAGCTTATTTGATATCCTTATAAAACGAATGATAAATAGTTCTTTTCCGGTTAAAGCTTTGTTAATACTTGTAACTATATATTCGATATTGGTTTATAGTGTTTTCGTGTAGCAGACCTATTTCTACCTTATCAAGAACAAAAGATCTATTTCTAACATAACCCAACTGACGACATATTGGAGTTCCTCACAGCTTTACGTTAGACATGGGCATAGCGACTTTTGTCAGCGAAACATTTTTGTTTTGTACATGGAACCGTCAATTGTCTTTTTCAGTTTCTCTTGAGTTAACATTTACTTTTTAAGTTTCTATCATCACAAGCTTACTATTTGTTCTTATGTTTGTCTTTGAAGGTGGATTAAAAGATTAGTTGCGGGGCTTGCACATTGAACAGGTTATGAAAGAATTTGTCTATGATCAAGTGATGAAAGACTTTGACTATGATGCAATTGGCACATATCGAAAAATTCACTAAAGAGATCTACAACATTTACGAAATGGCTCGACTAGAATGAAGTTAATAAACTTCATCACTATGTTGGTTTCTGGAAGGACTTGGATGATACATATTTCATTATAACTTTTCCTTTTGACATCTATCACTGTATGAAAAACTATGCTTTGACTTTCCAGTCAACTGTTCCTATATTGCTTTAAAATGTCATCAACAATTCATTTGATAATAAAGGAATATCTTAAAATGACCATACTTTTTTCTTTCTGAAGAATTATTACAAAATTAAATTAATGCAAGCAATGCATTAGCTATGGTTCATATATGCATAAATAGTTGAATGAGTTACGGAGTATCACATAAGTCATGTTTCAATATATGCATAAATGGGTTGAAAAAAACCCCGCCCGGCCGCAACGCGGCCGGTTGCTGCCATTCTCGTTAGAAATTTAAAATCAACTACTTACTCAAGACATGCTTTAACTCATGCATTCAAAAACTGTATATTGAATATATAAAATTTAATGGGTATGTGAAACTATCCTTTTTCTTTTTAAATTTACCAAAAGAGAGATGATTTGCACACTCTCCCAATTGATTGGGACACTTCAATTTAATGTGTTTGGACATTTATACCATCATATGGGTGAAAATGTAAAGGTAACTGTAATGATATAAATGTCCAAACACATTAAATTGGAGTGTCTCAATCAATTGGGAGATGGTGCAAATGATCTCCCTTACCAAAATGTTTATACTTGTTGCGTGAAGTAGACATGGTCTGAATTTAGCAAATGTTGAGGGCCGATCCCAAATCTGAGAAAGAGTACAATTTTTTTGGGAATCTTAACTGCCAAGAGAAACAGAGAATTCTAGATATTGTTCCTTTTAAAGTAGGTACTCTGCCTATGAAATATCTAGGTGTCCTAATCACTAAAAGGTTAGGGATTAATGAATGTAAAGAATCGGTAGAGAAGGTGAAATCCAAGGTAAAGGATTGGAAGAACAAATTCTTATCCTTTGCTGGTAGACTGCAACTAATTGCATCTGTTCTGTCCTCAATGCAAGTCTACTGGGCTGCTATGTTCCTTATTCCCAAGGCAACAATTAATGAAATTGATAAGATCCTTAAAGCATTTTTATGGTGTCAAGGAGAATCTATGAAGAGGAAAGCCAAAGTAGCTTGGAAGACTATATGCACTCTTAAAAAAAAGGGTGGGCTTGGTATAAAACCTCTAAGCTTGTGGAATGAAACTCTGTTGATTAAACAAGTTTGGAACATAGCTGCTAAGAAGGAATCTCAAATGGGAACATGTTGTAAAGCTGAAAGGTAGGAACGTATGGGATGTTGAACTTGAAAAGAATGATAGCTGGATTTGGATGGTATTAATGGGACTAAGAGACAGAATTAGACATCATGTGGTGAGCAAAGTTGGTAATGGGAAGAATATATCTCTATGGTATGATAATTGGGGCAATACTGAAAGATTATGTAATATAGTTCCAAAAGCTGCAAGATTGGATGATAGTATGATTGTGGCCTGACATGATTAACAATGGCAGCTGGCAAGTGGATTCAGTCTTACCCACACTTAGCTTCAGTTAATACTCCAGTCTTGAATGATGATATTCCAGATAAGGTTTTATGGAAGAAAAGAAATGGGGATATGTCAGAGTTTAGTATTAGGGTTGTTTGGGAGGATATGAGACCTCCAAGCCAGAAGGTGAAATGGGAAAAATTGGTATGGTACTCACAAGGGATCCCAAGACACTCGTTTATTCTCTGGTTAGCTATAAGGGAGAGACTACAAACACAAGACAGAATGATGAAGTGAAATACTAATATGTTGTGTCCACTGTGTGATGTATGCAATGATTCCCATAGCCACTTGTTCTTTTAAGTGTGACTATTCAAGTGTTGTATGGAAGGTGATGAGAAGCAAAATGAAAGTTCTGAACATTAATGATGATTGGAGGAATATTGTGAATATGCTATTTGATATGCCCTGCAATAAAAAACATTAGGAGTATGGTAAGAAAAACGGTTGTTGCTACATGTGTCTATGGTATCTGGAAAGAAAGGAATGCTAAAATATTTAAAATAGTAAGGAAAAGCACTGAAGTGATTATTAAAGAAATTGAAGATAGTGTTAAACTACTGTTATTAAGCCTACACATCAAAAATTCAATTCAAGTGAGGGCTGTGGAAGAGGAATGAAGAATCAAAATGAAAATTCAGAACTAAATGGGGTATATTTAAAATAGTAAGGAAAAGCACTGAAGTGATTATTAAAGAAATTGAAGATAGTGTTAAACTACTGTTATTAAGCCTACACATCAAAAATTCAATTCAAGTGAGGGCTGTGGAAGAGGAATGAAGAATCAAAATGAAAATTCAGAACTAAATGGGGTATATTTAAAATAGTAAGGAAAAGCACTGAAGTGATTATTAAAGAAATTGAAGATAGTGTTAAACTACTGTTATTAAGCCTACACATCAAAAATTCAATTCAAGTGAGGGCTGTGGAAGAGGAATGAAGAATCAAAATGAAAATTCAGAACTAAATGGGGTATATAGATAAGAACTGTATTGGTTGGAGGACATACATGAGTGTTTGGATATGGATTTTACATCAGACACTTAATCCTTTTGACTCTGTATTACCAAAGTCATTGAGTCTCTATTTGCAAACCATAACAATGGATATGTATCTAGTACCTTGGAGTTCATTTAGTGTGACTGTACTCACTGGATCATCATTCTCCTATCCAATTTGGCCTTCGGAGGGAACTGTGTTAGGCTTTGATACTAAAGTAAGAGGTCTAATTCATTTGAATGTACCATATGTAGAGCATTCCATTGTGAAGGGTATATGGTTGGGGCGGCCAATGTATGATGAGTGGAATAGCGAGGAGTGAAAGATGAACCTGCTTGGTCCACTTAATACATTGGCATAGGAGGTATTGGTTGTCATCATCCAGGGAGTGTGTTCCTAAACAACTAAAGCCTTTCTTAAGAGAGGAAAATGTAGGTTGTTTGGCAGAGCCCCTGCATGGATGGGAATGGATTCCTAACGAAGCCACACTCTATTCATGTCTTGATCATTGTGGGTGCGGGTTGAATGATCTTGATGGGGAATTGATGTGGAAATGTAGTTAGATTGTAGGTGATTTATAGGTGAATTAAGCAGAGTCAAGTTGGCCAGGTTTATGTTATAGTGCAGTCTGATTCATTGGGATATAGATTTCAATGTTGTTTGATATAATGTCTATTGTTATCAGATATCTGGTGCTTTAGTTTGTTGTATTGTTTTGGGATGAGAGTGTTCACTCAGTTAGTTCTTTATGATGTAATCTTTTGGAAATTTAATATATGAATTCACCTTTTGCACCAAAAAAGTAGACATGGTCTACAAAATTTACGAATTTGGTCTAAGATGATGCACCTAATTTAATTTGGAAAGGATAAGATTATAGAAGCTTAAAGGTATTTTGTTGAAAAAGATGTGACATTAAAAAAGAATCTTTGTTTGAGTGACAAATGTGAATTGTTTCACAAAAATTAGTGTTTAAAAAATAAGTTGCATAAACAAGCTTTTAAAAACATATTGGAGATTATACTTCACAAAATTCTTGTTTGCCTTTTTAAATTACCCGCATATCCTCCATGATTCCATAACCCTAATATTTGTATGTCTACTATTGTCATTACTTTTAATCTACAAGTACAACTAGTTTGTCAAACACCATTACAAGAAGAAAAATTACGATTTTAATTCTTTTCAGCAGCATCAGCAACAATAAGAGCATCAACACCTGCAACAACAACATCTATATTTGCCAAACATAAGTGCTAGGTGAATTAATCTACCAATAACACTTATTACTGTGTCATTTTAGCATCATCTCAACATTTTTTCAATAACCCACCAATGATTAAAATACTCGTTTTAGCACTAAAACCAATAATTGTTATTGGTGCTAGTAAGTCTCAATTTTTTTTTTATTTTTTTTTTCATTTTATTTTATATAAAAACATTTGAAACTAAAATTCAAATATGATATATTAAACATACGAGTACAAATACGATACGAAACGACAAATATATAAAAACTACGATACTACAAATACTTAAAAACTAAAAAAGGATACTAAAAATACTAAAATACGTTACAATAAAAATTAAAAAGTACAATAATAGCCAATCATTTATTCCATGTCTGTTCCGCATTTCGAAGCTGATATGCATGACTGTTTGGTGTGGAGGAATAATCAAGGTGCTTTTGTTTGATTTCTCAGTTGCTAGAGTTTGGTAAGAGATTCGTCCAAGACAACAAGAAGTTATTTGGACAAGTATAGTTTGGTTCCCGTGCATTCCAAGGCTTATTGAGACAATGGAATGTCGGTGAATCTATCGACTTAAACCTGTTTCAATGTTCTTTGTGCCAAATGGAGCCGGATTCTCATGATCACTCGTTTTCTTAGTGTAATTTTGCTTCACATGTTTGGTCTTTTGTTCTATCTAGAAGCGGTTTTAACAATGTTCCTATGGCGTTGGAAGGTATTGTTGATTGGTTGACCCCTATCGCTAATAAGAGCTCGGTTAAAAGTGTCCTTGGTAAGCTTACTTTTGCTGCTCCTCATATTTTATTTGGTAAGAGCGTAATGCTAGATTATTTAGAAACACAAAGCGGCCAAAGATCAAGTTATTGAGGTGATTTTGGCAACCGTTCCGCTCAAGCTCATGACTTTTCATTTCAAGAAGTCATGTCACGTTGATAAGTTCACAGAATATTGGAATCTTCCTCGTCAATATGCCTTTTCAAGAAGTTCAAGTTCGGATTTGGCTCCCAAGGCATTTGTGATTTTTTGGATATTAGTCGCATCTTCCGGACTCATCCCCTCAGTGCTATGATTAAGAAAATTCAATTCCTTGAAAATCTTTTTAGTTTCTATAAAATCAAGTTTTTTAGCACGTTCTTGTCGCAACTATTCTTGGACCATTTCCTTGAAAGCTTCTCTACTTGACGAAGATCCCGTTGAACGCGTAGAGTCCAATTTTTTACTCTATGAAGGCCTTGGCTTGCCGAGAGGACGTGTTGTATCATCTCGAAATAACTTGTTCGGTTATTCAACATCATCAACCGTACGAACGTGTCTTCTGGGAACAACGTCTTGGGTATCACGCCATTTGTGGTGATCTTTCAAGACATCTCATGCTTCAATATAGGTATACGGAAACCTCCAAAATTTTTGGAATTTCGTATAATAACGATTTAGTGAAACGGAATCGTTTTCACCACTCATCCATTGATGTTGATCGACAATCCCGACGAACTTAGTGCAATCACGATTTAACGTTCTCCACTTTCCCGTGATCATATCCTTGGTACGTTCGAAGGATGCATCGCGGTTGTATTCACTTTGAACTTTTTGCCAAAACAATTTTGAATTTCGGTCCATGCTAAGTCTTAGGACCTCAGATATTTGTATGTAACTTTCGGCCAAATGTTTCTTCTTCCACTTGTGTCCAACGGGTATGTATAGCGTTGGTTTTCTTTAGTCTCGGCGTTCTTGCTTTTTATTTTCCGTATCCTTTTTCCATCGGAAGACGAATCGTTTGTGAAGCTTGTGATGGTGAGTGTGGTAGCGAGTCGTGTAAAGTTTGTGGTGGAGGTTGTGTTGGTGGCATCATTTGTGTTGGTTGTAAAGAATTACCGAGCCGTTTGGTTGACGTTGTGAAATGGGTTTTGTTGTTGAAGTTGGTGTAAAGCCATATGGTAAAAAAAAAAACGATCTTGGTTCATTTGTAGCAGGTTTTGTGGTGTGAAACGGGTTGTGAGAAATATGGATTTTGGGAAGCATATTGTGAAAATGATGGCTTTCCGAATTGTGCAAATGATAGTATCAGGTTTTGCGGGTGATGGGAAGAAATAGAATGACCGGATGATGGTGTAGCGGGTGACGGGAACTAGAATCAGCGGATGAAGAAGAAGGAAGAAATATATTGTTAAGGAACCAATCGTTGTTTTGTTGTTACGTTTTTGGAAGATAAATTCTGTATTGTATGTGAAAGTTAATTTAATTTGTGATTTGCTTTCAACGTTTGAAAAATGTTAGTTAAAAGTGGTATTTATAGGTGGTGTGGGGGGGGGGGGGGGGGGGGAGGGGTTGTTTTTTTTAGCCGTTGCCTTCTTCCCGTTTTATGACGTTCAAAAAGTAAAATAAAATAAAATAAAAATACGAACAATGGCCCGTTAGTGGAACAGTAAATGGACGAACGGTGCACTAATGGCGTCGTCGTTTCCATTCATTGTTTATGGGGCGAATGGCGGGTAAAACCCACCTACACAGTGCTCTGTTAGAGAGCACGGTATGGGGGACAAATAACATGTTATTGGTAAAAATGGGGACGAATGGCACGTTATTCGTGCACCGCCCTTTGTGTGATTCGTGTGTTCCTTCGTTGTTGGAACAACGGGTGTTATTCACACATATTTTTTTGTTTTGTTTTGTGAGCGGGTGGGTATTTTTAGTGGGTATTTTGTGAGACCTAATTATAAATATTAAAACAAAAACGCAAGTTTTTAACTGATGTTAATATCACGCGTCTCTAAGAGCAACTTTTTCAAGTAATGATAAAACAAAAGATACCTTCGTAAGTGGTCAAGGAAATTTGTTGCAAGACTTGTTGTAATTATAGGTCATGGTTATTAGATTCCTAAAATAACGGAAATAGGTTGGGCTAAGGGCATCTACTATGGTGGGTTTATGAAAAAGGTCTAAGAAAGATGAAAATGTTATGTTTATTTCAACAATAGTGGACACTCATTTTATGTTTATGTGGCATAAAGATCTCCTAATTATTGAACCTCTTTATAAATTCAATACATTTAATGCATTTATTAAAAAAGAGAACTTGCAAAGGTTTATACTATAGTAAATGTAGGTTTATAAAATCAAAAGATTTAAAATTTATTGATGCATTAATATATAAAACTTTGTAAAAGGTTTATAATAGTGGATGCCTAACTATGAATTGTCAAAACATGAAAGAGTAGGGATTACTAATGATATGAAGGGTGCACATGAAGTACTTTTGGAGGGCATATGCTTGCTAGTTAGCATGAGCAAGTCGTGCTTGTCACATTCCTCCATTTCGTTCTCCTATTTCTTTGAGTTTATTCAGGAGAATGAAATTGAAGATGTATAGTTTATCGATCTGAAACTAAATAATGCTTCTACGAGTATATCTGCATTTGTTAACTTATGATAGACAAACAAACAGTTTAAAAGGATTCAACAAATATTATTTTCTTTTCATAATGGTATTAAAGGTAACCTACCCACCTACGTACCAATAGGCTAGAAAACGTTTTTTAATGAAAGGATAGACAAAAAATTTCTCAAAATCATAGGATTTGAGCAAATGCACTATAGCCAATTGATGAAACAAGACCATCAATTTCTAAATGTCTCAATTTTCGCGGATGACTTTGAATTAGTAGACACGTACGATAATGACTGTTTTTTTTTTTTTTTTTGGATACTGATAACAATTTTTGTTATGTTAGTGATGTTTTTTCTTCATTTGATTAAACAATTATATTTAAGTGACCAACTTTGTTACTACCTCCGTCCCATATTAAGTGTCCACTTTCTTAATGCACAAAGTTTTAGGAGATTTCACTAACTAAACTCTCCACCAATCAAATATTACTTTTACCAACTAAACTCTAATCTTATTGGTTGAAAGGTACAAGTGGACACTTAATTTAGGACATCCAAAGATTCCATTATGGACACTTAATATGGGACGGAGGGAGTATTATGACAACACACAACCACACCAATCAACGAGATGGCCCGTTTCTAGGTGTGCAATTAGTATGTTCGATATAAAGGCGTTGCATTTTTGTGAGATTAGCTCAAAGTTTTTTTTTTTTTTTTTTTTTTTTTTTTTTTTTTTTTTTTTTTTAATTTAATAGTAAGATAGCTTGTGCGGCCTGTCAAGGCCTTTTCATGAACTGATCAATCTAGTTTATGTACTTTGTATTTAACAAATTAATTTGTCTTCAGTTAATTGTTTCCTTACTGGTGTAGCTTTACAGCTGATGGAGAATGAGGTGGTAGCTGCAATAGGACCACAATCATCCGTTATAGCACGCGTGATTAATCATGTCGCAAATGAACTTCATGTACCACTTATTTCATTTGCTGCAACTGACCCGACTCTTTCATGTCTTCAGTACCCTTACTTTGTCCGGACCACACAAAGTGACTACTACCAAATGTCTGCCATAAGTGACATGGTTGCATACTTCAGCTGGAAAGAAATCATTACAATATTTGTTGACGACGATTATGGTAGAAATGGAATATTGGCATTAGGCGACGCTCTTTCCGAAAAACGAGTCAAGATTTCATACAAGGCTTCCTTTAATTCAGGTGCATCTCGAAGTGAGATTACTGAACTACTAGTTGGAGTCAACATGATGGAGTCTCGGGTCTATGTCGTTCATGTAAATCCTGACTCGGGCCTAAGGATTTTTGCTGTGGCAAAGCAGCTTGGGATGATGACAAATGGTTATGTTTGGATTACTACTGATTGGCTTATGGCGGTTTTGGACTCATCTGAAGTACAAGATCCTAATACTATGGATCTCATACAAGGGGTTGTTTCATTTCGCCATCATGCGTCGGATTCTCAGGCCAAGAAATCTTTTACAACTAAATGGAAGAATATTAAAGATAAACAAACATCTAGCTTTAATTCATATGCACTTTATGCTTATGATTCAGTATGGTTACTTGCACATGCTCTCGATAAATTCTTGAAGGCTGGAGGAAGTATCACATTTTCTAATGATTCTAAACTCCAACACGCAAATAGTCACGAGCTTTATTTATCATCTCTCCGGGTTTTTAATGAAGGGGAACAACTTCTCCAAACAATCCAGGACACGACCTTCATGGGTCTGACCGGTGAAGTGAAGTTTGACCACAACAAGAACTTGATGCATCCGGCTTATGAAATTGTAAACATTGGTGGGACCGGTCTACGTACTATTGGATATTGGTCAAACAATTTAGGTCTGTCTGTTTCTAGTCCTGAGAAAAACAATTCTGATGGTGATGATCAAAACCTTTATAGTGTAATATGGCCGGGTGGAATGAGTAAAAAGCCTCGGGGATGGGTTTTTCCAAACAATGGAAAGCCTATGCGAGTTGCTGTGCCATATGGCTATAGCTACAAAGAAATAGTGACGAAAGACAGGTCTCCTAAAGGGGAAGAGGGTACTGTATCGACGTTTTTGAAGCTGCGATGAATTTACTCCCTTACCCTGTTACTCGAGAATACTTTTTATACGGTGATGGGCAAACAAACCCATATGATGATATTTTAAGTGCTGTCGCGGAAAATGTAAGTACTTGTTTGACTTTTTTAAATCAAGCACTTATTGGTGTGGGTTGTGGGTTGGGGTCACGACCGATTCTCCCCTTTCAACCAATCACAAATTGACATGTGGCAATCGGTTGTGACTTTAGGTCACCAAGTGACCACAAGTTGGCAATCTCTTATACACACAAAATTGTACCTGACGAGACTTACTTTGTTTATTCTCAGAAGTATGATGCAGCAGTTGGAGATATCACTGTAATTACTAACCGAACAAGGATAGTTGATTTTACGCGGTCTTACATGGATTCTGGACTAGTCATAGTTGTACCTTACAACAAATGGAAACCGAAACCATGGGCCTTTCTCAAGCCATTTACCATTGAAATGTGGCTGGTGAGTGTTGGATTTTTTCTTTTTGTTGGATTTGTTATTTGGATTCTTGAGCATCGGTTGAATGATGAATTTCGTGGACCCCCAAGGCAACAAATCATCACGGTCTTGTGGTTAGTATGTGGTTTGGTTTAGTGCAATACTACTATTCCCAAATAGGGCGTGTTTGGCCTTTCCAGATACATACGATAATTATTGTGTGATTCTGAAGACGAAAATACTTACAAACAACAGTATCGATCGATTGATGATTGAGAGAGAGAGCCTAGGCTATAGGGTTTTGTTTCGTTAATGGAATGAAACTTCGAAAAAAATTGTGCCTGTTGTACGGTAGTATTTTGTATTTTAAAAGTGCTCTTTAGGCCAAATCATCCAAAGGTTGGTCCGGGCTTATCTACAAGGTCATGTTTGCCAATTTTAAATTACTATCTAAATCGCGTTTAACCTACTTAAACATAATTTTTTTTTAAATCACATACTAACTCAAGACATGTTTTAACTCATTACATTCAAGAATTGTAATATATATAGATTTTTAATCAACAACATACCGGGCAATCCTGTCGGCGGGAATTGTGAAAGTAGAATGTAAATAGATTCTACCCCTACCTCAGGGTAAACCCGAGAGTAGGGAGACTTCTTTTAGGAAGACCTCCGACAAGTGCAAGTGTGTCGGTGGGAGTAATAAAAAATAAGTGCATGGTAGAAAAGGAACAATAACAAGGATAAGCATGCAAAAGACAAAAAAGCTAAAAACATGAAAACAAACAAACAAAGCAGATAGGCAATATATCATCAAGAGAAACATAAAAGAAAATGACATAAACATATATAAGCAAAGCCGCAAGAGAAACATACAAAAAGAAAAGGAAAAGCGCGAAAGAGACAAGAGAAGCAAAAGCATACAAGCACAAAAGCAAAAACACATAAATTAAAAGCATTTTTTTTAATAAAATAACACATAAATTTATGAATCTGGTCAAGGATCTCACGCGTAATTTGGCAAGGATGGAGCGGAGCATAATTTCTTAAACTATATCAATAGTTATAACCAAAAGCCCGGTATACGTACGAGGTTACAAGTATTAAATAGAAATACAAGTTTCCAACCGATATTAATATCAAAACTCCGTACCACTTAGTGATTTTCACGGGTCTCTAAGAACAACTTCTTCAAATCTCTACTACTTATAAAGAGTGTATGCTTATTTTTAAAACTTAAAATGAGTTAAAATTGAGTAATGTTATTGTAATATTATATACTCATGATTGAAAATGGTAATAACATCTACCACTAAATTAATATTATAAATATAGTTTAATTCTGAAACTTTTATTATTTTTTGATTCTAACATATAGAGCTTTTTTCTCACTATGACTACAAAGCTGTAGGTTTTGCATCAATTGTCAAACCAAAGGGTTTTGCTAATTAACCTCTGCCCACTGGCAGAGAGATTAAGTTATTTATAAAATGAACGTTTTAATTCATTTTAGTGAAAATCATGTTCAAATATAATAATTTACAAGTTCATTTAATGTATAATTAATGTATTTTTTAGTTAATTAAGAAAGTTTTTGTTCATTAACTATACATTAACCTTTGCTCAGTGGGCATTAGTTAGCAAAATCTATTACGGAGTAATAAAATACAATAGAAAGATACTTTGGTAACTGGTAAAGCAAATTTGTTGCAAGACTCTTGTTGTAATTATATGTCATGATTTATTAGATTACCAAAATAAAAGCAATTGGATGGGCATATGAATTGTTAAAACATGAAAGGGTAGGGATCAAGAATTGCATAAAGTTGAGATCATCGGCTTCTAATATCATTAAGACAAAATTACACGATACAGTTTCTCTATCAAAAGATAAAAGTAAAATGGCTATGGATAACGTTGCTATTGACTTAGATGGTATATTAACTCTTTCAGCCGATTTTTCGAGTCACGGTCATCATGTTATTTTTCTTAATTTGTTTGCAATGATTTTATTACAGAAGAATCAAAGGAGTTCCAAAAGTTGTCATTGACTACTGATCCGCCTCGGCCTCAGGACCGCATGAACATATATGGTATGTTTAATTTTGCCTCATTGTTTTCGACATGTTTGCTTTTCTTATTTAGTTATTTGATTATGCCAAACATTTGTTTTGTCTTACAAAAGGCAGACAACTATTGGTGTACCTTAAGAACCGGCCAAAGGTAGAGCTATCTTTCTTTCTTTTTATGAAAATTAAATTTATTTGTCTGCTTCGGCGCTTCCTAAGATGATAATTATCTTAAAACGAAACACACAAGCCTTTTGTTCCTTCTTTTTTGATCTGTGAAACAAATCTAAGCATAACAATAAAAATCTCTTTTGATAAGTATGACTCCTGAAACCTTGTGTATAAAGGGAAGAATCAAATAAACTTTGTTCTACTACTTCTTCTTCTTGTATGTGCAGGTTGAACTGATTCTTGACGACAAACCCAAGCAAAACTCACCCACACCCAGCACCTACCCACCTTTGAGTCCTCCTGACTTTCTTGATAAATGGGACTACAAAGTCCCGACTGTTGAAGAATATGCTCGCTTAAACAGGTTCTTTGCAGATAGGGCCATGTTTTCACTTCCTCCTCAAAAATAAACTATGTAATATCATAACAGATCTTGTCTTTTCCATAAACAAAACTTCTGTATCTCATAGTCCTCTAGTATATTGTTATTGATTCTAATATGTGCTTTTGGTCAACTATAACCTCGTGTAAAGTTATATGTATTGAATGCTGGTGTCCGAGTTGTTGGATCGTAAACTTGATTTAGTCTAATAAAGATTGGACTATCCATAAAAGCCCAAGCACGTGATCAAAAAACTTCTAGAATGACGAAGAATGGTATGAAAGCTTCTAGAAAGTCATAGAATGGTATGGAAGCTTTTAGAAAGTCGTAAAGCTTCTAAAATGACGAAGAATGGGATGGAAGCTTCAAGAAAGTCGTAGAATGGTATTGAAGCTTCTAGAATGTTGTAGTAGATGATATCTACTAGAAGTATGTAGCAAATGCGATAGAAATATCTAGTGGTAGTTATCTAAAATTAGACAAAGATGATGATGTAATAAGAATTATCTAGATTATGTTAGAATATCCATGGAAGTATCTCGGTTCTAGAATCTTCCATGGAGTAGGATAAATAGGTTTAGGGTGAAGCATTTGTATGTACCACCGAAGCAAAGTTAAGGAATAAAAGTTTCATTGTAAAAGCTCTCTAAGTATTCCTCTCTTCGTAAGCCTAAAAGGCCCTCGTGTTTTCCAAAAAAGTGGTATCAGAGCTAGAAGATCAAGATGTCAAGTGCAATGAACTTGTTCCAATTTCCTCGTCTTACCAAAGACAACTATGGTAGTTGGTGCATTCGAATGAAGGCTTTACTTGGTTCACATGACGTGTGGGAGATAGTCGAGAAAGGTGTTGAGAAAGTTGATGATGAAAGTTCGTTGAATGCCGCCCAAAGGGTGGAGTTGCAAAAGGCAAGAAAGAAGGATCAAAGTGCTCTTACACTCATCTATCAATGTCTTGATGATGCGATGTTTGAGAAAGTTGCAAATGCAACCACTTCTAAGGAAGCATGGGAGATCCTTCAAAATGCTTTCAAAGGAATTGACAAGGTGAAAAAGGTACGTCTTCAAACTCTTAGAGGAGAGTTTGAAAAGCTCCAAATGGAGGAATCCGAAACCATTTCGGATTATTTCACTCGTGTCTTGACCATTTCAAATGAAATAAAGAGAAATGGTGAAAGCTTGAGTGACACAAGGGTGATAAAAAAGGTTCTTCGCTATTTGCCACCAAGCTTTGATTACATTATCGTGGCCATAGAGGAGTCAAAAGACATAGACTCTATGACCATTGATCAAATCATGGGATCTTTACAAGCCCATGAAGAGAAGTTGAAGAAAAGAAGGGGGAAAGTGTAAAACCCGGCAAAAATCCATATAATTAACAACGTTTGAATTATATACTTATCTCTGTCATTATTTTTAATCACCATTTTTACGGGAAAATTTAAAATTTTCTTTATTATATAAATTTAACGCCAAGACATTATAATATAAATCACCAAATGAAGGAACAAGTTCTCGGCGCGTTTAACGAAAATTACATATTTCACTAAACACTAATTACACCTAACGGGCCCTTAATTAATTTCAGCCCAACTAGTTTCGGCCCAAGGTCTTAAAGCCCAAAATTCAAATTCTATTAATTTTCATAAAATCGACTAAACATGCTACCAAACAACTCTAGTTTTCTCAATATTTATACACGACGTATATATATTTTTATACCATCTCTTTTCTTACCTGGTAAACTATTAGCATGTCCAATTTTAGAAAAAGATATCAAGTTTAGCTATGTTTTTAGAAGGCAAATCGTTTGACAAATCCCGTTTGTTTCTTTGAGTTTCTAATAATATTTCTAGTATGATTTCATGTTTAGATATCAAGTTTAATCAGCTATAACCAAGTTCTATGCATTTCTCAAATTCGTGTACATGTAAAAAGGGATGTCGACATATATGTTGACTCATCAAGACATACCTCCCAATTTCAAGCTCTCACAACCTCATTTTATATTCCTAGGCA
Source organism: Artemisia argyi (assembly GCA_030686995.1). NCBI lineage: Eukaryota > Viridiplantae > Streptophyta > Magnoliopsida > Asterales > Asteraceae > Artemisia > Artemisia argyi. The sequence continues at coordinate 156,985,651 of CM060699.1, read as the reverse complement.
AAGTACTAGATGCATTTTAAAAGAGAATTCATACGTACAATCAAAATATATAAAATACAAACTCACGTTTTCTTTGGACATGGACTTGTGTCGACAAGCTAGAAACCAAGAAGCATGTTACTTCTTACAACTTACTAAGGCTTTTGAATGCATCCTACTACACTCCTCCATCCCATCTCATAAATCAACTTCTTTGTTTCTGCCATTCACAAACAAAAACTACTCTCTTTGTTCTCCTTGTTTATGTCGAACATGATAGAAGAAAAACCATGCACCCATCTCATTTCATACGTACAAACACACCTACATGCAAACTACTTTCTTTCTTGTTTTCTGCCATTCACAAACACAAACGCAACCATCCCTTTTTTTTTTTGCTTTGAACCTGCTATGAACGAGAAGGGCTAGGCTAACAGAAATCTTGGAGTCTAGTCGTGGCCAAGAATAGCAAATACTTGGTCTCGAGTCTTTGGTGGGTCGTGAATCAAGTCGCACCAACCGTGTTCCCAAGCTCCCTTGGTGTTGCAAAGAGACGAGGTGTAAGCTAGGGAAGCTATGGAGTTGTTTTCGTTCCTCGTTCGTCCATCGTTCACATTTCCCCTTCGTTCCCACCACCACTTTTGGTGTAGTTGTCTATTGGAGCCATTCCCATTCTCCGTTCGATATTGCTTTACTACGTCTACCATCCCTCTAAGGTGAGTTTCATAACCCCATTTTTCTAATGTTTGATTGTTTTATAAACTCTTTGGGGGAGATACATGCTCAAATACATGTTTTATACTTCTACAAGTACTCGTTAACTATTTACAAATTTATGTGAGTTCTTAGCCCCACTTTTCTCGTTTTAACTGTTTTATAAACTCTTTGGGGGAGATAAATGTTCAAACTACATTTATTTACTTTTGCAAATACTCAAAACTCTTATGATATTGATACATATTTCTATACACATCCGTTCTAGTTATAGTACCTGAAGAAGATACATGATTGACATACTATATTCAATATATATAAGCCCTACTGTGTGATTAATACTATGTGACTATTATTGCCTGATTGCTAGTGGTTAAGATGCATGTACAGTTATCTTTATCTTTGGGTAGAGGCACCCAGTTATCTTTATCTTTGGGTAGTGGCACCCAGTTGTTTTTATCTTTGGGTAGTGGCACCCAGTTGTTTTTATCTTTGGGTAGTGGCACCCAGTTTTCTTTATCTTTGGAAAGTAGCTCTCAGTATTTGTAAGTTATGCATGAGATTTAACTGTGTGACATATTCAAGTGCTCGTATATACATATTACTTGCTTATACTATACTTTAGCATTGGGTTGTAAACACACAGGTTGCAAATCTTGTATGGGCGGGATTTGCAACTGAGTGGATTTACAATTTCTTTGCTGTGGAAAACATTCTCTAAAGACTTTTTGACTGTTTTAAAACAAACTCTATGAACTCACCAACCTTTGTGTTGACACTTTTAGCATGTGTTTATCTCAGGTCCATAATGAGCAAGGATGGTACGGAGGAGCACGGATTCTTACGAAGGCTATAAATTTTACTATCATTCGAAAACTTATTTAACAAACTTTGAAACCACTGGGACCTCATTTTGTAAACTCTGATATTCGAATGATAAATTTTTTAAAATGACTAAATTGATAATCGTTTTCTACTGAAAAACTGTGAGCTATGAAGTAACACCCAATCTTTATTCCGCTGCAAATATTTTAATATTGGGGGTGTTACAGAAAGAACCCTTGGAGCAAGCTTTATACTCAAAGGTCTCTTTCAAAGAAAGAGAAAAGAGCTTTTTAAATGGAAAGGAACAAGGACGAGGACGCTGTACTTTTCAAGGTCGTGGTGGTTTCCAAGGCCGAGGACGAGGAAGAGGAAGAGGAAGAGGAAGAGAAGATTCCAACAAAGAAGATGAAAACCAAAGGTTTTCATATCGAAGAGGTCGTGGGAGAGGCTTTCAATCTCAAAGAGGAGGTAAGCCCCATATACAATGTTACAATTGTCGCAAATATGGTCATTATGCCAATGAGTGTAGTAGCTCAAGACAAGTGGAAGAAAAAGCTAATCTTGTGGAGGTAGAAGACAAAGATGAGCTTACCTTGCTAATGGCAAGACATGACGAACAAGAAGAGAGGATAGAACCATGGCATATAGATTCCGCTGCGAGTAACCATATGACGGGTGAAGAAGACTTGTTCGTGGAGATAGAGGAAAGTAAAGGTAATGTCACCTTTGGAGACGAATCAAATGCACCGGTGAAAGGAAAAGGTAAGATACTTATCCGAGCTAAAGATGGAAGTCACCAATATATTTCGGACGTATACAATGTGCCCAACCTTAAAAGTAACATTTTAAGTGTGGGACAACTTTTAGAGAAAAACTACGATATTCATTTCCAAGATCGTAGTGCTACAATAAGAAATCCCGAAGGAAAGCTCATAGCTAAAGTCCTTGTGACAAGAAACCGAATGTTCCTTCTAAACATTCAACATGATGAAGCTAAGTGCTTAAAGAGTTGTTTGAAGGATCACTCGTGGCTTTGGCATATGAGGTACGGGCACTTAAACTTTGGTGACTTAAAGTTATTATCATCAAAGGGAATGGTGAAAGGGTTAGATCAAATTGATCATCCCAATCAAGTGTGTGAAGGATGTCTTCTTGGGAAGCATGCTAGAAGTTCGTTCATGAAAGAAGCGACATCAAGAGCTAAGGAGCCTTTACAACTAATTCACACGGATTTGTGCGGTCCCATTAGTCCACCCTCTCATGGTAAGAATCTTTACTTTATGCTCTTTATTGATGACTTTTCAAGAAAAACTTGGGTATATTTTCTAAAAGAAAAATCCCAAGCTTTTGAAGCTTTTAAGATATTTAAGGCTATGGTTGAAAAGGAGAAAGGTTTAAAAATTAAATCCATGAGATCCGATAGAGGTGGAGAATTTTCATCAAAAGAATTTAACAAATTTTGTGAGGAAAATGGGATCCGGAGATTTCTAACGGCTCCTTACTCCCCACAACAAAATGGAGTGGTGGAGAGAAAGAATAGAACCATTCTCAATATGGTCCGAAGCATGTTGAAAAGTAAGAAAATGCCAAAGGAGTTTTGGGCCGAGGCGGTTGATTGTGCAGTATATCTATTGAACCGGTGTCCGTCAAAGAGTTTAGATAACAAGACTCCACAAGAAGCATTGAATGGGATGAAGCCTACCGTCTCTCACCTAAGGGTATTCGGAAGCATAGCGTATGTTCATGTTCCAAGCCAAAGGCGATCCAAGCTTGATGATAGAAGTGAGAAGCATGTATTCGTTGGCTACGACAAGCATTCGAAAGGTTATAAGCTCTATAATCCAATCACACGGAAGGTGTTAGTGAGTAGAGACGTTGATTTCGATGAAGAAGAAGCATGCGATTGGAGCATCAAGGAAAATGAAAGGTATGACTTTCTTCCTATCACCGACGAAGAAGAGACATGTGAATCAAGTGAAGAAGTCCAAAAACCTCAAAGTCCAACTCCAACCCAAGACTTACCTTCAAGTTCAAGTGAAGGAGAACCGAAGACAAGAAGTTTGTAGGAGCTCTACGAGGTAACTGAGGAAATACCCCTTCTTTGTTTCTATGTTGACTGTGAACCTTTAGTTTTTGAAGAAGCTATGAAAAGCAAGAAATGGAGACAAGCAATGGATGAGGAGATAAAGTCAATCGCGAAGAATGATACGAGGGAGTTGACGACCCTTCCAAAAGGCCAAAAAGCTATTGGAGTTAAGCGGGTATACAAGGGCAAGAAAAACGCCAAAGGCGAAGTGAAGAAGTACAAGGCAAGGCTTGTGGCTAAAAGGTACAAGAAGAAGCATGGTATCGACTATGAAGAGGAAGGATGTACGAGTGATACATGCGAGGTCCGAAAACCAAGTTGCAGATATCTTCACCAAGCCGCTCAAAGAGCGAGATTTCTCAAGACTAAGGATGATGCTTGGAGTCGGGAAATCAAGTTTAAAGGGGGGTGTTGGATCGTAAACTTGATTTAGTCTAATAAAGATTAGACTATCCATAAAAGCCCAAGCCCGTGATCAAGAAGCTTCTAGAATGACGAAGAATGGTATTAAAGCTTCTAGAAAGTCGTAGAATGGTATGGAAGCTTTTAGAAAGTCGTAAAGCTTCTAAAATGACGAAGAATGGGATGGAAGCTTCAAGAAAGTCGTAGAATGGTATTGAAGCTTCTAGAATGTTGTAGTAGATGATATCTACTAGAAGTATGTAGCAAATGTGATAGAAATATCTAGTGGTAGTTATCTAAAATTAGATAAAGATGATGATGTAATAAGAATTATCTAGATTATGTTAGAATATCCATGGAAGTATCTCGGTTCTAGAATCTTCCATGGAGTAGTATAAATAGGTTTAGGGTGAAGCATTTGTATGTACCACCGAAGCAAAGTTAAGGAAGTTTCATTGTAAAAACTCTCTAAGTATTCCCCTCTTCGTAAGCCTAAAAGACCCTCGTGTTTTCCAACACGAGTGACCAAGGATGATAATATTACCATCATTTTAGATGCGAGTTGCTTTTGGACTTTTTTAGTTATTACTATGCTCAAGTGCGCTGACTGTTCATTTTGTTTTGTCATGCGGTGGTCTCCATTTTGTTGTGTTACCTTTTGATACAACACTGGCTTACCAGAATAACTCAAAAAAAGCAGCATTGAAAAATTGAAGTTTGCTTCTTTCTGAAGTTTACGCTAAAACTGTTTGCAATTGTCTTATACCTAGTTTCATGTCTTCATTTATTTCTCCAGAATAAATGACAGTTCTTTTCTTTTCAAGAAACAAAACTTGAAAACCATTTGTGGACACATATATAAGAGCCTCAGGGTGAAAAAGGCAAGTGCAGTACTAAAAATTGCAGATAAGTGGGATATCTGGATGAGCCATGTAAGTAACCAGATTGCATGCTGCTCTGATTAAGATGTATGGAGTTATGGTTGAAGAGCAGATGGCTAATTATACATTCCATCCAACTTTGAAGTTTATCATTCTTATTGCTATGTGTGTAGGTGACAGATGACCGGCTTTGCACATTGTTTTTGAAAGCCTCGACCTTTGAGCTTATCGCTCCTTTACTTCAAGTTGGTCTGGGATGGGCAGCTAGTTTTGTCTTGGTTAGTAGATGATTTTATAAGGAAAGTTTCCTGTCACAGTAATCAAGGCGTTATTGTCTGCTGATGTGAATTGTTAATAAAGTTTTACAACATAGTTTTGAGACTCAAAGGGATGTTTGGCATTGTGATATGAAATATGATGATTTAAGGTTCAAGATCTAATGCTAGTGTGAGATTCTAACATATAAATGGAGAGTCATGAAAGATGGCCGGGACTACCTCTTATAATCTTTAGAATCTTACTTTAGTATTATGAGATGTGGCTAATCTGTATTTTCAAGCTTCATAAATCTGATGGTGTCTCGTTATGGCTATAAGAGATTCTAGATTTGGATGGGGCAGTGAGCTGTGAAATATGAAGCTACCTTGCCTTAACAGATGCTAAAAATTCTCTGTGATGAGTTGATAGTTGGCTGCTTCCATGGTTCTGCTATACAAATGGATGATGCCTTGGCTTAATCAGGCTCAAGGAATTGTAGTTTGTTTGTATAGTAGGCCAGTGGAAAAGGCCGGACGAGTCCTATGCATTTGATGATGCCTGCTATTGACAGGTTATTGTGTTCAGTAGTGTAAGGGTTGTTACACTGTATAGCTGTTAATGGTAGGAACTGTTGTATTTAAAGATAACTCAACAAAATGGAGACAACCACAAACTAAACTAAGGGCAAACTAAAGCAGCTCACGACTAAAATTATAGTATCATCATCCTTGGTCTCTCGGACACCAGCATTAAATACATAAAACGTTACAAGAGTTGATAGTTGAACAAAAGCAGATATTAGAATCAATAACAACAAACTAGAGGACGATGAGATACAAGAGTTTTGTTTCTGGAAAAGACAAGATCTGTTATGATATTACATAGTTTATTTTTGAGGAGGAAGTGAAAACATGGCCCTATCTGCAAAGAACCTGTTTAAGCGAACATATTCTTCAACAGTCGGGACTTTGTAGTCCCATTTATCAGGAAAGGTAGGAGTACTCAAAGGTGGGTAGGTGCTGGGTGAGCTTTTGTCTGGTTTTTCGTCATGAATCAATACACCCTGCACGTACAAGAAGTAGAACAAGTTTATTTCCGATTCTTCCTTTTGAAAAAAAAAATAAAATAAAAAAATCACAAACATGAATTGATTTTTAAACCTTTGGCAGTGAATTATAGTAATTCAAGCACGGACTAAAGTTATCATATGGTGAAAGACATTTGGTGATATCCTGATATAAAAAGTCACCAGCTGGTTTCTGCTCCAATGGTTTCCCGCCTTTGGTAAAACAAAAATAAACATTTTATATGATAAGTTAACGGAAAAGCATATCAAAAAGAATGAGGCAAAACATACTGTTGGGGACTTGAGGCACATCATTCAACGACAGCTTTTGGAACTCCTTTGATTCCTCCTCTGTACATAGAATACAATCCACTGACATTGCCATTCTCTACGATACTCAAACAAAACTGTGTTAATATTGTATCAAATATAACATTCTTAATTCTGGAACAAATTTTATTTATTTTTTAAGAGCTTTACTAGGCTTAACCAGATACATACGATAATTATTGTCTGAAGATGAAGACGAAAATACTTACAAACAACAGTATCGATCGATTGATGGTCGATGATTGAGAGAGAGAGCCTAGGCTATAGGGTTTTGTTTCGTTAATGGAATGAAACTTCGAAAAAAATTGTGCATGTTCTACACTCTACAGTAGTATTTTGTATTTTAAAAGTGGACTCTTTGGGCAAAATCATTCAAAGGTTGGTCCGGGCTTATCTACAAGGTCATGTTTGCCAATTTTAAATTACTATCTAAATCGCGTTTAACCTACTTAAACATAAATTTTTATTTAAATCACATACTAACTCAAGACATGTTTTAACTCATTACATTCAAGAATTGTATTTTCAATATATATATAGATTTTTAATCAACAACATACCGGGCAATCTTGTCGGCGGGGATTGTGAAAGTAGAATGTAAACAGATTCTACCCCTACCTCAGGGTAAACCCGAGAGTATGGAGACTGCTTTTAGGAAGACTTCCGACAAGTGCAAGTGTGTCAGTGAGAGTAATAAAAAATAAGTACATGGTAGAAAAGGAACAATAACAAGGATAAGTATGCAAAAGACAAAACAGCTAAAAACATGAAAACAAAAAAAAAAAAAGATAGGCAATATATCATCAAAAGAAACATAAGAGAAAATGGCATAAACATATACAAGCAAAGCCGCAAGAGAAACACACAAAAAGAAATGGAAAAGCGCGAAAGAGACAAGGGAACACGAGCAAAAGCATACAAGCACAAAAGCTAAAACGCATAAATTAAAAGCAATTTTTTTAATAAAATTTTATCAAAATCGTCCCACAAATAAGGCAAGATCTACAAAATTTATCAATTTGGTCAAGGATCTCACGCGTAATTTGGTCAATATCTACAAAATTTTATTTCAACAAATTTAAAAGTTACAATACGGAAAAAAAACGACACGAAAAGAAAAAAAACGATACGAAATATATAAAAAACGACACTAATTGCATATTAAACATTTTATTCATCGGCATCCTCGTCCATTTACCGGTAAGCATATTCTTGCCTCTAGGGTCATCCAAAGTTTGCTGGTTGAACGTTTCTGTAATTTTGTTCCAAAAGAAGTCTTCGGTTATGTTATTGCCCATATCTTTGTCTTGTGAAAACTCTAAGAAGCTTTTCTTCGGCCTTGGACCATTTCCGATTCACACGCGTTTGACCTGCTTCTTCCAAGTCATCGTCATCGTCGGCATCTAAATTTACGACTTTTTTTCCTTTGACGGCCTTGTTTTTCTTGCCTCTACCTTTGGCCGGTGACCGTGAGGTTGTGGTTCGACTTAGGGTTGTGATTGATGAGTAGGGAACGAGGATGGTTGAGATGGGTTAAAAAATTGAGGTGGCAACATTCGTTGAGAATGAGTTACGAACCCCCTTGTTGCAACGCAAGTTGTTGATTAGCATAAACGTCCATCAGATTGAAAGGTTGTGAACCATATGGCGATGAAGGTTGTGGGGAATTTTGTGACGAGGGAGTAGAAGCGTTTGACGATCCCCTGTATCGTTGGTTTGAAGTTAGGAGGGTTGTGAAATAACCAGGTTCGTTCGGGTTTTGAGACATTTTCTTGGTTGAAGTTATATATTTGTTGAGTTGTAGTGATGAAAGTATGTGAAATTAATTTGGTATTTATAGGGTAAGTGAAACTTTTTAAAAACAAAAAAAGAGAAAAAAAATACTCCCGTTTTATAAAACGGTAATATTACCGTTTGCAAAAAAAAATGCTCCACTTTTGGTCCTTTTTGTCAGATCAAATAGCTCGTCGTCTGCATGAGCAACCTCCCAACAACGAGCTACGGCGAGGGCATGGTGGTACCGTGGCGAGGGACGGCGAGCAAATTGAGAATACACGTAGGAGTGGCGAGCTTGTTTGAGGAGCGGTACCCTGCCCTCTTATGAGATGTGGCTATCTGGAGCTGCATAATTCTAACGGTGTCTCGTTATGTCTATAAGAGATTCTAGATTTGGATGGGAGCTAGTGAGCTATGAAATATGAAGCTACTTTGCCTTAACAAATGCTACAAATTTTCTGTGATAAGTTGATGGTTGCTTCCATGGTTCTGCTATACTAATGGATGACGCCTTGACTTGTTTAGAATCCCTGCAAAAAAAGGGCAAAATACGAAAAGACAAATTACAATCCCTCCAATAGAACAAATACCTTAACAGAAAATATATATATATATATATATATATATATATATGTGTGATGGCAAATAAGCCCGCCACATTGCGGCAGGGCCTTTTTACTCGTTAGTTTATAAAATAAATTCATATGAACATAGAAGTTTAATTGTTATCTGTTCATTACATTTTGATTTTAATGATAACTCGAAAATCAAATGTTTCAATTTACAAAAGAATGGGGTGACACTCATTTTTTTTTACGCCAAGTCAAATACAGTCAAAATAATACTTAATATGAGTCGTCCTTAACACGTGTCATGTTAAGTCGTCTCAACATTTCAACGTCTAGATTTGCGAGGGTTTCATTTTTCTTGTGAAAAAAAACAAATATTGCCAGTTGCCGTGTCCTGATGTTTATTTTTTTAGTAATTTTTCTTCCATAATCTTTTTTAGTTTTTGTATGCTCGTTAAGTTACGAAATAAAGCTTTGGAAATTGGCACATTTGGTCCACAACGTCTACAGTCTACTGACCCCAAATCCCCAATGTTAGTTGCAACTTAATTTATTTTTTCTTTTACAATCATTAGACATGTGGGCATTTGGAAAATAAACATGTCCTATTTAGTTTTTTAAAATTAATTTTAAAAATATGACGCCATGGTTAGATGCTAGTGTAATTGATTTTTTAAAACATCCGATCATCTATACTACTTATAATGAAGGAAGGACTTTCTCTCCAAAAAATTCAGATGTACACAAAATGATGCATTGTTTACAACACTTTAAAGCAAACAATTTTCATAATTACAACAACCGAAGCATTGTGTACAACAAAAACTAGCATGATTCGAAATTGAGACCACTTTCCTTAAAATTCTACTTAATAGCATTAAAAACACCCCTACACCCAATATTACAATTATTTAAACACAATGTACAACCCTCATTCTGCATTAATAGCATTAAAAACACCCCAACACCCAATATTACAATTATTTAAACACAATGTACAACCCTCATTCTACATTAATAGCATTAAAAACACCCCTGCACCCAATATTACAATCATTTAAACACAATGTACAACCCTCCATCTTAACCTAGACATAAACCTGTGACCAAGACTCGACTCAATAAAACTTGACTTCGATACACAAAGCTGTGACCAAGCAAATTTAGGTGTCGGAATGACATCCCGTGACATTTTTATTAATTCCATTGAAAATTTTCATTTCATGGTACCCGCCGCTGCAACGCGCGGGTACCCTGCTAGCTTTAAAAACACCCACTACACCCAATATTACAATCATTTAAACACAATGCACAACCCTCCATCTTAACCTAGACATAAACCTGTGACCAAGACTCGACTCAATAAAACTCGACTCGATACACAAAGCTGTGACCAAGCAAATTTAGGTGTCGGAATGACATCGCGTGACATTTTTATTAATTCCATTGAAAAATTTTATTTCAGGGTACCCGCCGCTACAACGTGCGGGTACCCTGCTAGTTTTAAATAAAGAATGTTTGATGTTCTTTGATTATTAAATTTCTAATCTAAAAATGCTTAATATTAACTCATATAACTATGGTTAGTAAAATCTTAATTCTTCTTTTTTTACTATCTTTTCAAAATTATACTATAAGATCTCAGGACAAAAGCAACAACAAGACAATTAAAGAGAGTAATGCATATTTTGCAAAAGCCAACAGAGTTTGTTTAGTGAGTACTCTCAAAGCACTAGTTGTAGATGTATTAGTTGAATTAAACTTTTTCTAACAAATAAATTTATTTAATACACATTAATTAAACTTATAAATTACCTTTATTCCACACTTGGGGGTGTGTTTGGTATAAGGGTTTCGGAATCAAGGAATGAGTTTGATATATGTTTTATTGTTTGGTTAGTGGATATGGAATCCAAAAGTAACTTTGAAACCCATAGACTCAATCATGGGTAGATCATGGGTAGAGGGTGATTTGAATACTATTTTTATGTTAGACCACATTTTATCTATGAAATCTTTTATTTTCATAATTTTTTACAATAAAATTCTACTAATCTAGACACATACCAATTTAATACCCATAATGATTGATGCTAAACCGTCAGATAATTATTGGTCAACCACTTGTGAATGGTCAACTATAATATTCAAACAGCTTAGAGTCAATGCTCCGCGGAATATAGTGGTTTCCCCGGGTCGTTATGTCCCGACGAGGTGTGGATTGTAATCAAAACGGTTTCGTGATCGGGTGAATTTGGACAGGAAGGGGTATAAGTGAGTTGTGATGACTACACTACTGGAATATAAAAGAAAATAGCTTAAATACACTATATTAACAAGACTGGAAAGTCAGAAAAACCAGAAACGTTTAAAACTTGAAAACGCGTACGTTCACGTTTAAATAAAACGTAAACGTACAAAATAAAAAGTGAAAACGGAAATCTGAAAACCCCCAGGGGGTGAAAATGACTTTTTTACAAACTTAAAGGTAAAAGAAAATTTTTAGAAAATTAAAATAAATTTTTACACTAATTAATTATTAATTATTAATTAATTACTTATTAATACTAATTATTAATATTTAAACAACTCAAATATAATATAATATTATTTAAACACTAGAAAAATGAAAATAAAATTTCTAAAATTATAAAATAACTAAAAATAAGTTTTAAAATTAAAAATAAGGGTTTTTGTCTTTCTGTGGATTTTCTATTAATTAATTACTAATTATATATTAATTACCTAATTAAACTATTTTAAATTAAGAAAAATAGAAAATGAACAGTAAAAATTATAAGAAAATTCAAAAATTATTTTACATTATGTAAAAGCTAGGAAAAATATAAAAACTATGTTTTACTTAATTAAAACTAATTATGCTATTTTAAATTAATTATTAATTAATAATTAATAAAACTAAGATTAATTCTGATAAATACTAAACAACAAAATAAAAATCTGAGAAAATTATTATAAATACTTTAATATAAGAGGAATTTAAGAAAAATATAAAATAGCTAAGTACTTAATAAAAATTTAAAAATGAAAATTAAAATTAAATTACATTAAATGGAAACTATCACTTAAATTAAAACTTGGATTTTTGTTAATTTTCTTTTTGAAACTTGTTACACTACTGAAAATAAGAAAATTTTACAAAAACAACGTTTACAAAGCTTGAAATTGAACAATTTGGACACTAAAAGGTCCAACAGTTGACTTTCATTGACCAAAACTAGAAAATTGCTTGAACCAGCTTGTGTGGGGCCCACTATGGCTGAATTAGGTCTAAATAAGTTGAGGAAACTTGTTTGAACCAGAATAAGCAATAGGTAACCACAAATTAAGCAATTAAGCCAATAAAAAGCACTTGGTAACTTATTTTGGAACTGAAAATGGGACAAAGTTTTGTGGTGATTCCAAGTGGGGCCCAGGGGGTATGAGGTCAAACCATGGGTCAAACCTAAGAGTGTGGTAGGAGGGCGTGGAAAGGACCAAGGTGGAATGGCTGTGGACCATTGTGGTGGCCAGAAAACCACCACCAAGTGGTGGTGGTGGACTGTATCAGCAGCAGTAGGGCAGAAAGCCCCCCCCCCCCCCCCTTGCAACCCACTTTGGGTGACTGTGGGGCCCAGAAGAAAATTCACAAAAATGTATGGAGGGTGGAATCAAAAAGTTGAGCTGGTAGGCTACTAGATCTAAAAATTTCAAAGCTTGAAACACAATACAAAAATTTATAAAATTCATGCAAGTTTTGCAAAAATGTGAGATATGAACATTTGACTTTTTTCAATAACATACAAGGGTTGACTTATTTGAACTTTTGGTGGATCCTATAAGCTAAAATAGTTGTAATAAGCTAGATTAGACCTAAATCAAGCTAGAACTACCACTGATAAGCTGAAATGAGGGGTTATTGGATACAAATCTCCCAACAGTGGCAGGTAAGGGACTATGGATGTGATTTTTGACTTTTACAAGAAAAGGTACTTGATTTCTTTGTTCCCTAAGCCTAATATGATCTAAATAAACCTGTCTAAGCAACAAACATAAACATAATCCACCTAAGTCCTAGAGAAACCACTTGAGCCAAACACTCCTTTATATGAAACTGATTTTGCATTTTCTTGTTTTCTTACTGGTATGAACTGAGATTAAGAGCCAAACTAATCACTTAAGCTATATAAACTATATTAAAGTTGCAATGACTGTGGAATGAGCATGATAATAGACTGAGATTAGATAAACTAAAAAAAATATGGGTAAATGCAATAATGAGTTAACAGAAAAAGAAGCAAATCACAACATGTCACTTAAGAGGAACTCAACTCAATTAGGCTAAATGAATACAATTAGAACCATTAAGCACAGAAATAAACCTAGATAAGCAGAAACTGTAGTAAGTAGTAAAATGAACAACAATTTATTGAAAGGAAACTCACTTGATCTTATGCTCAACAAATTATACCAAACCAGTACACCACACAATTCTACACTCCCCTTGGAGTTTTAATACCCAATGGACATCCAAACTCAGCCCTGATCAGCTTCCTCCTTTTCTTCCTTTATTTTTGAATTTCCAAGTATTTATTGGGTATTTTTGATGATTTGAGTGAACTGAATTACAAACCTTCTAAATGCTTATCAAAGCTTGACCAAACTTGATATTAGACTAGAATGAGCTAAGTAAAGCAATAAAAACCTTATTACCACTTGTTCACTTGAAATAAGAATTATACTTGAAATTGGAATTTTGCATTGAAACTGAAACTTTGAATTACAACAGAAATAAAAAAGATTCCACTTAAGTTAAGCTGATAATTCAGTTTGAAATGAAAATTACATTCAGAAAAGTTTACTTAAACTAAATTCAACATCAAATTAAAACTAAATTAACTCCTACTACTTAACTAACTGCCTTTTGCCTCTCAACTCTTCACTTATATGGACTGGGGCATGCTTCTCTCTCAATCCCACTTCTTTTTGGGACCATTGGATTAATAAAATTGATCTTGGCCGTTCCTTGCATTTTGGCGCCAAAAATCCTTTTTGTCTGCTTCTTTGATTATTGAGGCCAGGGGAGCAAACTTGGAGTCTTGTGTTTGTTTGAGGTGCAAGGGGGTGTAGGGGTTGGAGTGTTGCAGAGGGTGAAAGGCTAGGGTGATGATGGTGTTGGTTTGGAGTGTTGCAGGTAGTGGGAAAATGGAGGGGATGAGGTGGAGGTGTTGGTCAAAATGGGAGGGTTGACTGGTGATAATAAAAAAACGGGGGAGTGGGTTATTTGGAGTGGGCTGGGATTGGTTGGTTTGGGCTTGGGTGGGTTTTGTTTGTGGTATGGATTTGGTTTGGATTTAGATATTAAAAAAGGGTCCATTTGGTTTTGGTATATATAATGCACAAGGACCATTCATGTAATTAACTGAAAATGAGGGCTGGTTTTTGCCATTTTCCAAACTTATATCCAAGGGTTGAAATTGCCACATTTGAAATTCCCAAGGACCTTGATTTATAAATTTACCATTTAAAAATGCCGAGGGACTAAAATCGTCAAATTGCTTTGGGGACCAAAAGTGTAATTTTCTCAAAATTTTTACCCAATGATCGTTTTTTGATAATATTTTACTTTTGAAAGCCTTGGGTTGACTTTTCTTTCATAAAAACGCTCAGGGACTAATTTTGTAAATTTTTGAAACTTGAGGGACTGAAACTGCCAATTGTGCAAACTTTATTCGTTTTTCATTTGTTTTTAAACACTTTGCATCTAAAACGTATAAAACACAATTTTGGAATATTTTTAGTATTTTGATGCATTAGTGAGTGTTTTTGAATGTTTTGGCAGTTCAAATACGATAAAAATGATGAGTATTTACACACTCATCACATAACTTAGGGCGTGTTTGGCATGCTGGTTTTGAATAGGTTTATGTTTGATGTGACACTAGTTACTTGTTTGTTTGGAGTTTTGGTTTCAAGAATAAGAATCAAATCAACTATTACGAATCTAGACAAAATAGGTGAGATTTATTGGATTCTTTGTGGGTTATAATAATTCCTCTCTATCTCTCACTTACTTTATCTATTAAAAAGATATTTTTTATTTAAAATTTATTATAAAATATATTTTGAATAATACTAATTTCTATCTTCTAAATTTACCCTAAATCTAAATCATAATCCAACCCCACTTATAAACCAAACGGACCCTAAAACTTTATACCAAACAGTAACATTGTAATTTACTTACTTTTATTTCACACTCTTATCAAAACCATAAATGCAAACCTAACACACCCTGAGATCCAAGTCATAAATAAAAGGATATGGATGAAAATAAGTTTCAAAACCATAAATGCAAACCTAACAAATCATAAATGCAAACCCAACACACTCTCAAATCCATCTCATAAATAAAAGGATATGGATGCAAATAAGTTAGGGCGAAATTGAAAACCCCAACTCAATAAAAAAAAAATCACTACTTTTCAGTTTTCCCACTATAGCAAACATGGCAAATGTAATGACCGGCATATCCACCTCCATCGAGGAGTACAAATCCTATCTCCTCACAACTCTCAAGCAATCATCTTACATGTCGCACATATACCAACTCTATGATGAGTACCTTAAACCCTTTAAACAAGTATCTTCCAATATGAGTTGGCCAGTGGGTTGTTGGCTTTAAACTAATCATACCCCCCATACGGTGCTTCATTGTATTGTCTCTTTGCAGGCTTACCTCTTGTAATTGCCAATTTGTGGTCCATACAATCTACAGAAACGGTTATCTTTATCAAGGCTTTATTTAATGCTTGGATACAAGAAAGGTCGCGTAATTGTGAAGGTAGTATATCCTCACTTGCTTGTGAAGATGTGCCACATATTGGGTCACTTATACGACTACTTAGAGAGGCTAACAACTTTAAATATATAGATGGTGGTCTAGAGGTATGTTTTGGCATCCCATCCCACCTTATATAAAAACAAGTCTTGGTGTAACACTTATTTTCTTGTTTAGTATTATTATTATATTTTAGTATAGTTAACAAACTTACACAGGTTATTAGTGACCATAGTTGAACTAATGGGTTGCTAAGTGAATGTTGCTTAAAAATTTGAATGAATTGAACTAAGTGTTGGATATTGTTCGGATCATGATAATTATGCCCACGCCTAAATATATATGTTCACCTACACACATAAAACAAATCAAACGCTATAGAGAGTAAGAATGGAAACAAATCAAAACCTATGAAAGTGTAATATTCACAGTTTAATAGGTTTTGATTCGTTTCCATTCTTAACTCTATAGCTTTTGATTTGTTTTGTGTGTGGGTAGGCGAACATATATATTTAGGCGTGCGTGGGCAAAACTATTACGATCCGAACAACATCTCACACCTAGTTCAGTTCATTGAGATTTTTAAGCACCATTCACTTAGCCACCCATTAGTTCAGCTATGGTCACTAATAACCTGTGTAAGTTTGTTAACTATAATATAATACTAAACAAGAAATTAAAAGAGTGTTACATCAAGACTTGTTTCTTATATCAGGTGGGATACCAAAACATATCTACAGACCACCATCTATATATTTAAAGTTGTTAGCCTCTCTACCTAGTCGTATAAGTGACCCAATATGTGTCTCGTCGTCATAAGCAAGTGAGGATATATTACATTCAGAATCACATGACCTTTCTTTTATCCAAGCATCAAATAAAGTCTTGCTAAAGATGAGTGTCTCTAGAGATCTTATGGACCACAAATTGGCAATTACAATAGAGGAACCGGCAAGTAGATTATTCAATGGAGCACCGTGTGGGAGGTATGGTCCATTTAAAGCTAACAACCCGCTAGCACATCCCATTGAAATGGTTGTTGGGCACCTATTAAGTTCTCCAAATTTATATGCAGGGATGTATTGTAAACCTAGAACACCATAAACAAAAAAAAAAGGTATCTTAAATACATAAATTGATGCATTGATAGCTTTTGTATATCGAGATGCATACGTTATTAAGACAAAAAGCATACAATTTCCATGTCCTACGTAAATGGATAGATCATGGTTTACTATTGCCTCGCTGAGTTCATTAACATTTGGTGATTCTCGTAGCTTACCCTGCATGATGTTAAGATTATTGAGAGAGCTTTTCCAATATCTTGACTTAGAGTAGATTCAAACATTCGATCTTTTGGTCATGGAAACCATGTTGTATTATATAGGGCAAATAATAAAAAAAAAATAATATACTTGCCACAATTTCATCGAATGGGTAGTGAACTATTTTTTTTTTTTTTTATTTTGAAGGTAATTTTCTTTCAAAATCATCATCTTTAGGGTATTTTGTAAAAATTTTGGACAATTTTGCCCTTCATAGCTAATACGAAATTTTTTTTCCCGAAGGGCAAAATTGTCCAAAAATTTTGCAAAATACCTTAAAGATGATGAATTTGAAAAAAAAAATTACCTTCAAAATGAAAAAAAATAGTTCACTACTCATTCGATGAATTTGTGGCAAATATATTACCTTTTAATATCATTTGCCCTATTATATATATGCGATAGAAAACGAGCCAAGATTTATTTTAAAACATGTCCGCTATGGGCTGTTGTCCCAACTTCTAGATCGAATTATATTAAGTTGCAAAGTGAATATTGAATAAGTAAATTCTATAATCTTTCTAACCATTGTATTGATACAAATACATACATATATATAGAGGGTGAATCGGTATCATTGAACTGATGTGTCCCTTCCTTTTTCCTAACCGAAATAACTACCAAGTTTAACTAACTTTCGGTTGTAAGGTTTCTATCTAACATGTTTGGTCCTTTATGTTTTAAACTAATACATTATGAAGCATAAGATAAAGATTATTCGGTCCACATGGGCATAAGAAAATTAGAAAGCTTGCCTTGAAATCGATTTTTTTGAAGTATCCATCAAGATTGCGGTCTGAATTTGTATTATCAAGTCTGCGTTGGGGTTCACCAGATAGTAGACATCAAGCAAATTATCCAAGTCTGCAGGATTCTACACTACCTTTTTCTCAACCGGGCAACATACGTTTACTGAGTAAAAGATTCTTGCAATTGAGGCATGCGATACACCTCTTGATGTCTCAACATCAGCATGCATCCCACGGTAACATCTGTAGCAAGAAAGCATGTTAATATCACAAAACATAAAGTCCCATTTATAAAACACGACGTACATTTAGTAGAGAAAAGTTACCACAATTCCCAAGGCACAGATTTACCCAATTTCTGTATAATACACTACAAAAAACTAGTTGAATTCTCTACACTTTAAAGGCCAAATGACAACATTTAAAAACGTGTAAAATTATTGATTCCACACTTTCTCAAGTGTGGTAATAATGGGTGTGACAAATTTTGCTACACATATAAGTGTTGAGATATTATCCAAAATATCTATAGTCAAAAGTGTGGAAAAATTCTTTGAATGTCCACACCTAAAAGTGTGGCAAAATTGCTAAAAATGTTCAAAAATAAAAGTGTGGAGATATTTGTTACACCTATAAGTGTAGCTTTATTGTAATTGTACACACTTATATATGTGGATTATTTTTTAAATATTTGTCACACCTATAAATGTAGCAAATTTATTATCCATATAAAAAAAAGTCCACGGTTGACCATACCGTGGCAAAATAAATGTGGAGAATAGCACTATTTTTTGTAGTGATACGATAAGACATAAATTACGATACAAACTTTTTATTTCATCAAATAATAAAACCCTAGGAACATCTTCGACACTTGCATTGTAAAATGGATTCTATTCAGAAGAACGTTGGTGTCGATCATGATGGTATGTTAGCTCTTTCTTATTTCTGTTGATTTGTAGAGTCATTGTTATCATGTTATTTTTCTTAATTTGTTTGCAATAATGTTTATGTACAGAAGAATTAAACCACATCCAAAATTTGTCACTGAATGATCCTCCTCATGACCATGAGAAGAATAGTAGTTTTGGTACGCTTAATTTTACCACATTCTTTACGATATGTTTGTTCCGTGAACCAATCATATAATACACTGACTTATGTTTTTTCCGAAAGGTGGGAAACAATTG
This sequence comes from Artemisia argyi, assembly GCA_030686995.1. Classification (NCBI taxonomy): domain Eukaryota; kingdom Viridiplantae; phylum Streptophyta; class Magnoliopsida; order Asterales; family Asteraceae; genus Artemisia; species Artemisia argyi. The sequence continues at coordinate 156,966,660 of CM060699.1, read as the reverse complement.
GAGCAGATCCCAGTTGCAGCTGGTGGTAACTGTTTATATACAGATTTATCCGAATGGCGCATACCATGTACTTATAGCCCGGGCTTGCATTACGCTAACAGCCTTCCAAACGTAAGTACATTTATCTTTTTACCTTTTGAATATCAAATTATATTTGTACGTGTGTGTTTTTATCATCCAAAGGAATTGAAGAATCAAATAAACTTTCGCTTCTTCTTCTCATGTACAGCCTGTACTGATTCCCGACAAAACACCCGATGACTGTTCATCCATATCCCGCACCTAGCTACCACCTCTTTCTCCTGAGTGGTTCAAAATTTGGTCCAAGAAAGCCAAGGATGCTTTCAGTAGCTAGTGCTCTCTTGTCGTCTATTTCTTTAAAATAAATTACTTCTAGTATGTAATCGTCTAAGTACTTTTCTATGTCATCGTCCTTTAGTATGTTGTCATTGATTCTAATATCTGCTTTTGTTAAACTATCAACTCTTGTAATGTTGTGGAGCATTAAATTTCTCAGTTGCTTTTGTCTTTATTTTAGCTATTACTAGACTCAAGTGCGCTGACTGTTCGTCTTCATTTTGTTGAGTTATCCTCTAATACAACACTTAGCTTACTGAAAAATTTACAAGCAGTAGCAATATAATGGGGCCTTGTTTTACAAACGAACCCTGTTTTCTTCTGCGGTCGTAAATGTGCTTCTTGAATCTTTCTTATTGCTTTAGAAATTATTACCATTCGGGACACCTTTTTGTATACGTCCACACACACACACGTATCTTACTAATAGATTATGTTTATTCAGAGTTGGTGTGTTTCTTTTTCTTGTTTTGTTTTCGCCTCAGTTCAGAGTTTAGACTATGTTTACTAGGTAGACACAAAAACATCATTTTGCAACTCCAGAGATTGTATATGTTTAGACTATGTTTACAGTATGTGTTTCTAAAGCATGTTCATAGAACTAAACATTGATTCGTTTTATTTCTACGGAAGACGGGACATTGGAGCAGAAATTAACAAGTTCCAGCTGGTGGTGACTTTTTTTATTTCAAGATTTCTCCAAATGGCGTACACCAAATACTTATAGCCCGTGCTTGGAATACGCAAAGAGCCTGCCAAAGGTATACATATCTTTTTTACTTTGAACATCAAATTTACTTGTACGCGTGTTTTTTTAGAGGAAGAATCAAATAAACTTCCTCTTGTAGTACAGGCTTCATTAATTTACGACAAAAGACTGGCCTGACGTATTCACCCACAACGTGCAACTATGCGCCTCTTTCTCCTGAGTGGATTCGTAACAAAAATGGGTCCATGAGACCATGAATCTTTGAAGGAATATGAAAACTCTACTTGCCAATCAAGGTCTGAGTAACTAGCGAGGTGTCTTCATGTATTTCTGCAAAGTAAACTACAAGTATGTAATATCATATCGAAACAGTACTCTTGTAATTCATCGTCCTCGATCTAGTATGTTGTCATTGGCCCTAGAATGTGCTTTTGTTAAAGTATGGACTCTTGCAACATTTAATTATTAAGTTTTGAGGCTGATGTCGGGAGATCGAGGATGATAGTTATCTAGAAGGAGTTCCGTTTTGCTTTTGTCCTAATTGTAGCTATCACTAGTCTCAAGTGCGTTGACTGTTTATCATTATGGCTTGGTGAGAATTTTATAAACAGTGTTTATGCTTTTGTTCTTTCTCAAGTTTAGGTTGAAATGTTTTATTCATTGAAATGACTCTACATGGCTTCAATTTTTGTTCAATGATTGTTTCTGAGCAATTTCAGTCTCAGATTTCTGTGTGTCCTTGCTCTACCTGTTTTGACATAGTATTTTAAGTTGGGTTTTTCTATCTTGCCCTATAGCTAGGGCACAATATAAGAAAGCAAAAAGTACACAAAAAGTAATAGGGACCCACAAAAATAGACTTAGTGATCCATACAAAGTTGTTATCTTTTTACGAAGGTGAATATTAGTTATCAGCTGTTTTGGTGATGCGAACATGGAGGCTGAATATCAACTCCTAACCTGGTTGTTCGCGGTACTAATTAGAACCTACTTTGTGTGTAGCAAGACACCGAGTCCTTGGCTTGGCATTGTTACGGTGTACTTGTCAAAATATCATAACACATCTGTGAGATCTTCCCGTTACCTTGCTATATATCATGGTGACTTCTGAAATTTGTATTGTGATCGTCTGATCGACTAGTTACCGAAGAGTGATCTTTCAATGTAACCTATTGATACAAATAAAACATGTGATGGTTTTCAATGTGGCATATAATTTGCAAACTTTTTTAAAGATTGGGCTAGGGTGAGCTTATATCAAAAGGCCTAACCAGTTCATCTTGTGGATGGTAAATGGTTGGACAGCATCTGACCCGGCCGCCCTACCTAAACTCCAAAGGTCAGATTTCTTGAACATACTTTTTTGATAACATGAAAGAATATCGTTCTCGTAACTCTTAAGTTACTAAAACAGAAGTGATTAGGCATATACACTTCGAATACGTAATCTATAAGTCTAGGATGAATTAATGCTTTATAAATGTTTAGCAAATCAAAAGATAGACGTATAAGGATATTGAACCCCTCACGTTTCCATTCATGATATATATTTGAGTGTGTTGTGAGCACATTTGGTAAAAAGTAAAAACTAAAATGTTTGGGTTAATGTTGCACTCACAACAAACATATAATTCAATCTACACATTCTTTTTTCCACACTTTAAAACATATGTAAATTTTATAAGTTTGTCAACATAAAAAACGTGTAAAAATTGATTACATTTAAAAGTGTGAAAACCGTAAAACAATAAATATTCACAATTACAAAAAAATAAATAAATAAATAAATAAATAAAATAAATAAATAAATAAAAAGATTAAAAAATCACACTTTTAAGTATAAAAAAATCTACGAAATGCCCGCACTTAACTTTTAATGTTTTTCCCCTTCAACTTAGTAACTCTTACGCGTTAATATTAATATTACCATGTTTATTATATTTCGTATAACCAAATGTTACCGTCGAACTATAGGCTTATTTAGCCTATGAATCTGCAATAACTAAGAAAACTCGTGATTGTTCCAAATCTAATTCAAGGTTACGTGCTTCTAAGAAATTGTGCTGAAACAAGTTAACTTGACATAACGAGTAAAGATGAATGATCCTTCCTTAAAAGAAAAACATGGTACAATTAATTGGGAGAATAAAAAAAAATGATACTCAACTAATAAAATACAACTCCATCTATTAATTAATTAATATAACACCATATATAGAAACCATACAATAGATTGAAAAACCCACAGTTATATACACACTTTCTCATGCAATTTCTCAAAAACCAAACTTACGTAAACAAATGCATCAAACGAAGTTATATAGGTTTTGATAATCGCGCAACTGCACAAATCTTGTTACTGTGTTTTGAAAGTATAAAAATTACTTTTTGCAAATTGTTATTAACATTTTTATTATTATTCGTTATATGCCTTCATGTTCACACGAGATTTTAACATAAATCTTACTTATTGTTACTATTATTAGTGCATGCAAATTGTATATTGTCTAATTTTAGCAACACTGTTTGTTAAGAATGTAAACTTATATCTTGATATAGTAAAGCCTGCCTGTTCAAGTGCATGTACGAAGTCCTTAATTTAGATTTTACTATAACATTATGCAAAATCTTCAATACTTATATAGTTATAATACTTGTTCATGCGCTGGATTTTACATAAAATTTTCATTATGATGAATATCGATCAATATTTTTGACATACTTTTATGTTGGGTGAAATTTTGACTTTGTTTAATTGTCATGGTGTTGGAACCGATATTGTTTATATTTAACTGTTGATATTAGATATTATGTATGTTTAACAACATGTAATGACCATTTAAAAATGTTTTTCCGGATATCCTTATTTAGACTATAAGAAGGGTGGCCATGATTTTGATACTTATAAATTTGTTACTAATAACTTTAGTCGTAGTTAATTTTTAAACTCATGTATGCGCAAGTTAAATTTAAGCTTTATTTTATGTTATAAAAAAGACTTCAATAGACTATTTCCATACAGAAGTACTTTTTCTTTAACAGAAGAGGAGAAAATAATAAAGTTTTTTAACGGGGAGAAAATTAATCCCTTTGTGGTTATATATAGAGGTTCATCTGCGCTGACTGGCTATCCGAAAAAGTAATCGTTCTGATATTAATCGGCTCGCAATGTCAAATCAGAACCCAGGTAACTTATAAAAAAAATGCTCCGTAATAAAGTTTGCCACTAATGGTCATTATTACTACCTCCGTCCCAAAATTATTGTCCCATATTGACTTTTTCGGTCTTTACTTTTCAACTTTGACCTTAAGTATTTTTGTTTATATTACATAATACTTGATACAAAATATATGAACGGATTGAGTTTTAAATGTATTTTCGTTTGGTATAATTTTTATAAAAAATTGTATGACACAAACAAAAATATTTATAGTCAAAGTTGAGAAAGGAAGACCGAAAAAGTCAATAGGGGACAATAAATTTGGGACGGAGGGAGTATTTTGTTAACGAATGGGTCAATTCTTGTGTGTACAAAGGATGAGTTTGTTAATGAAATATGCATTGTTGGAATGGTCAACAACCAAACATTCGTTAAGAAAACGTGCATTAATATGTTTGTATAAAGCTTGGAGTTTGTTACTTTATGTAATGGATGAACTTAGTGGACTAATTATATAAAGAATACCACTAATCATTAGTCAAAAATAGAGAGGTATAAAGTGTACAATATATATTGTTTAATGTTTATTAATATTAGATGAATGAATATTCCATATTTCCATATAGTGTGTAGGAGTTCCCAACTTCGATTATGTAGCCTAAGAAATACCTCAAATTCCTCTTTTGAATTATTGTTCAGTTTAAACTTCCTGGTTTAGCAAATGATAACGAAGAGTTTGATCTTCAAAGAATGTCCAAACTATAGTTAAAACCGTAAAGGTAATAATTTGCGAAAATCCGATAAATATCACTATTAGTTAATAGTTTGCGGTTTTCTAATTAAGTTGTATACATCATCACTCGACTATACCACCATCTTACTTGTGAAACAACAACAACAATAATAGATGAGGAGGCAAAGTTTATTGTTGTTACATCCATCAATGATTATAACAAATGATAAATACATCAATACACATGATATAATATGTATTTCTTTTTTCAATATCTATTTAAAGAACATATAGTAGAGTAAATGACAATTTATATATATTACCAAAAATTAGGGATGATTGAACCAACTTGTCATTTCTTAGAGCATCCACAATAGAGAAGTTTTATATAGGTCCATAATCATTAATTTATAAACCTTTTGATGTTATAAACCTATGTTCACTATGGATAAACCTTTTACAACTCTTAAAATGATTCATAATAACACATGCATTAAATTATGAATAGGTTCAAGAATATGAACTTCTTCATGCCACATGTACACGAAACAAATGATCACTATGGTTAAAATGAAAGATAAAACTTTATATTGGTTTTAGAGTTTTTGATGAAACTACCATAGTGGATGCTCTTAGTTCCATAGTGGATGCTCTTAGTTCTCCAAGTGTTTAAAATAATCGGTTTGTTATTGGTAGTTAACATTCTATGGTCTAAAGTATATTTTTATCACAAGATAAAATAATAAAATAAAAAAATAGAAAAAATAAGTCATCAAAATTAGGTATAAATTGAATACGTAGTTTAGTAAGATTAAATAAGAGAATGGGCGAGTCAAAATATAGAAGCTAAGCCACGGCAACGCGTAGCGATCGTTGGTCATGTGGAATACGGACCAATGTGAGAAAAGTCGTGGTCAAACTCTCTATCATAATCACGAAAATACCCTTTTGACTTTGTCAACGTTTTCTCTTTAAAATTTTAATGTGTAGAACTGTAGAAGTGTACTTTCATACTGTCGTATGTTTGATTGAATCCATTATTGGTGTTATCAACTTCTTACAATTCATATTTATTCATTAAAATCGCAACAGTAACTACAAAAGTACAAATCATGATCTTTTTAATTTTTTATACATATGATTACCGACGAAGCAAATGACCTACACGACACGTCAACTTGGCATAAGCATTCACCATCATTAAACTTCTTTTATTTACACATAACATACGAGACACTAGAAATAAACAACTATGCAAAATTGCAAAGCATTGTGTGAACAATTAAGGCTATGAATAAAACTTTTAAATAAACGGTATCATATTTTATACGCAAATCAAAAAGCATTTTTTGCGTCCGCTGGTAAAGCAGGACTCTTACTCTGACGGCATCTATGGTTCGTTGAGCAATGTGATCTCACATCAAATGGTCTTTCTTGAAGAAGTACATTGATTTTCAGGTGGCAGCGTGTATATTTCACCTTTTCATATCTTGTTCGACAAAATTAGGTATTTTTGTTGTTATAATATATAAGAACTACTATAGCAATATTTCAGTTTAGACTTTAGACTTAAGAGCACTGATTTACATTAATAATTCATTGGCCTAAACTTATGTTTAAGAAAAGCATTGACATGTAGCAAGATCAAGGGTAACTATTAGGGGTGTCAATCGAGTCGTGTTCAGGTTGATCTATTCGGGGTCACGGGTTAGTATAACTTCTACCCAAACACGACCTATTTATTAATCGTGTCAAGAAACTCAACCTTAACTCAGACATGCATAACACATGTAACTGATTTGTGACCCGTTTAACCTATTTAAGTAAATAGGTCAAGCGATAAATAAGTTTTGTTATTTGTTGATTTAACAAGTTTAAATACGAAAGTGATATAAGGATATAAAAATTGATGAAAAATGACAAATAACTATACGATAATTTCAATTATATCTGATGATTCCTAATTGTAATTTACTCGTATTAAGTATATAACAAACTACATTTAATACTTCAACATAAAACCCAAGTATGTATTTTATTTTTAGAGACTTATTTACTTACACGGGTTCACCTATTTAATATTTACTCAACCTAAACACGACTCGTTTATTAAACGAATTAGATAGGCTGATATGTTTTTAACCCAAACATGTTTAACTTCGTGTCAAGTTCGTGTCGTTTATCGTGTCGTGTCGAGAATTGACACACCCTTAGTAACTGTTATGAGTGAGAAAGTATGTAATCCACTAGTCAAACTTTAACTTGATTAATCACAATATTAATAATGTGAATTAGGTCGGATCAATTTCTTTTGAGTTAAATGGTTTTTTAAGACAAGCATGGCAAAACTTTTACCGATGAAGTGGTATTTTTTTTTAACAAAAGTAATATTATATTAACCACTAGTAAAAAAAAACAAATTTAATTCTCTTGTTGTGGGACTCCCTAGTCCCTTTCCTCTTTTCAACTCTGTTTTTGGGAGAGTCAAACCCCCCTCCATTTTTCATACTTTCCACAACCAAATTCCCCTTTAAACAATTCAACTCAACACACAAATCAAACCTTTTTTCATCCTCACTAACCCATAAAACCTTCATAAATCTTTCATCAAATTCTTATTCATATTCATTTCCTTCCAAAAAAAAAGCTACCAAATGGTTTTCAAATACTTTTTATTTCTTTTGATCTTTTTTTGCTTGTACTCGGGTTTTCGTGCACACAGACACGAAAACCCGAATACAAACAGTACTTCGATTCTTTCCGGAATCGAAATACCAAACCACCCAAGCTTCTCCACTTCTTCCGATGACTGTGATTTCACCTCACCGGAGAAAACAGAGTCTTCACAATCTGTTAAGCTTCATCTTAAGAAAAGATCATTTTCCGGCGAAACTCCGGTCGCCGGAAAAGACTCATTATATCAGTCTACAGTCAATGATTTGACCCGAATTCAAACTCTTCATAAACGAAATCAAAAACCCAGAAAAACCCTTCTCGGAAAAGACGGATTATCGGAGAAAACAGTGTCTCCGGTGCCGGCGCCGGTGCCGGTGCCGGAAATGGAGACATACGCCGGAAAATTAATGGGTACGTTGAAATCTGGTGTGACGTTGGGTTCCGGGGAGTATTTTATGGATGTGTTTGTGGGGACCCCACCTAAGCATTATTCGCTCATACTTGATACCGGAAGTGATTTGAATTGGATACAGTGTACCCCGTGTCACGATTGTTTCGAGCAGAGTGGGCCCCACTTTGACCCGAAACAATCGTTGTCTTATAAAAATATTAGCTGTAATGATAAGCGGTGCGGGTTGGTTACTTCACCCGACCCGACCCGGCATTGTAAGCCCGAGGAATCGGACTCGTGCCCGTATTATTACTGGTACGGGGATAGCTCGAATACTACCGGGGATTTCGCTACCGAGACTTTTACGGTTAATTTGACAACTAATGTTGATGGAGTTAAGGAAAGACATCAAGAGGTTAAGGTTGAGAATGTGATGTTTGGTTGTGGGCATTGGAACCGCGGGTTGTTTCACGGGGCTGCGGGTTTGTTAGGGTTGGGTCGTGGCCCGTTGTCGTTTGCGAGCCAGCTTCAGTCGTTATATGGTCATTCGTTTTCGTATTGTCTTGTTGATCGAAATAGTAATGAGAGCGTTAGCAGCAAGTTGATTTTTGGCGAAGATAAAGGGCTTTTAAGTCATCCCGAGTTGAACTTCACGAAATTGATCGGTGGGACTGAGGCCCCGCTCGATGTTTTTTATTACGTTCATATTAAATCGGTTATCGTTGATGGACAAACGCTTGATATACCGGAGAAAACATGGGATTTATCGAGTGATGGTTTTGGTGGAACTATAATAGATTCGGGTACTACTCTTAGCTACTTTGCAGACCCTGCTTACAATATCATCAAAAGCGCGTTTCTAACAAAGGTAAAACGTTTCCCGTTGGTTACTGATTTCCCTATACTTGAACCTTGTTACAATGTGTCGGGGGTTGCAGACTATAAGAATTATTTGCCATCGTTTGGGATTTTGTTTAATGATGGCGCGTTGTGGAATTTCCCTGTTGAGAATTACTTTATCAAGCTCGAACCCGAAGAGGTCGTGTGTTTGGCCATTTTGGGGACCCCACGATCGGCTCTATCGATAATTGGTAATTATCAACAACAGAATTTCCATGTTATGTACGATATGAAGAAGTCCAGGCTCGGGTTTGCACCAACAAAGTGTGCAGATGTTTAACTTAAAATGTAAATCGACAAATTTGTAATCAGCGATGTTTTATTTTTTAAATTATTTTTTTATTTTTCCGGTCTGGAAGTCGAGAGTGACCGGGGCATAGAGTTAACATTTGATCGACGATACAATTGTTTTTGGATACCCATTGACAATATAAAGTTTTTACATTCATTGTGCAGTCTTGATATCCTATTAGATCAGATTCTTGTACATTTGTTGTAAAAACTCTATAGTTTTTGCAAAGTAAAAACTTTCTTACTTTTGTAAAACTCTCTTTGTAATTTACTTGTTGTCTATATCTAAATGAACTTATTCAACAAGTTGTAATGAACGACTCCTTTTCATGTAGTATTATTTTGGCGTAAACAAAAAGTAAGTTACAAAGATAATTGTCACATGTTTTGAAATTTGACTTGAAAATGTTCTATCGACATCCTTTTCATATTCACCAACATCTTTATGAATATGTAATGTTCAACTAAATCGGTCAAATCAAAACTAACTTGGTCTGCTTGACTTAATTGGATATCCCAAAATCGACCGACCGGTACTAAAAATTTGAAACATGACACTAGTTAATTCATAGTGTCCAACCAACCATTTTGGACGAATTGAACCATATATAAAATAGATTTCTACTTGTGTTTAGCAAATTTTGATTTTGATGATGACCTATGATGTTGAATATTGACATATATGAAGGAAAAAACTATCGTGGACCATGAACAAGTAAAATATATTAGGTTTAAGAAAAAATATAGATAACTTTTTTTTAACCAATCATTCAAGTAAGATACTCTGCATATTTTATGCAAAGTAGTATAAACATGTTTTACTTTTTTATAATTTATTATTTCATAATTTTTGTTTTTGTAATTTACTTGTTGTCAATATCTGACTGACTTTGTCAAAATGCTTTGGTGAAGTATATTGTCATTTTGGGTTAAAAAAAATGTTACATGTCTTGCACTTTGACTTCAAATGTTCATCGACATCCTTTTTCACATGCACCAACATCTTTAAGAATTTGTGATGTTCACCTAATACTAGTCAATTAATCTAAATTGGTCTGTTTGGTCTAATTCGATATTCCAAAATTGACCAACTTGGTTCTAATATTTCAAAACACGATACTCGTTTAGTTTAAATTTTCGAGCGACCAACTAACCAATTTCGGTCCAATTGAACCAAAAATATTAACATGATATAATTCTTTAAAATTATTACTCCTTTGCTAGGGTGTCTGACAGAAAATTATTGACCTTAGCCAAATTTTAAGAAATTAAATTTCTTTTGCATTGTTTGTTTCTAAAAAAAAAGAATGTTATGTCCTTGATTTTCTTTGTTTGAATTTTGAAATAAAATTTGACCCAAACTGTCTGACCAAGCCCAATTAGTTGCTTGGGTGGAAGTCATAAACTAACAATACCTTTTTTAATTATCATGATGACTAATTAAAGTCAATAATTCAAACATGATGACTCCATGATCAAATTGTTATAAAAAAAACATGACATCATCCTCAACCACTTCATCACATGCTAATGCAATAGTGAAAGCCTCCGCCAAATCAAATATGATGAACCAAGACGTGTTAGTACCGTGGTTTTCTTACTATGATATTTGCATCTTATGTGAGACATATAGTCTGTGGATTCTTTGCTCGGTTTTCATGTAGGTCGGTGCTAATGAACAAGGTTTTGATTTGTGGTTAACAAAGAGCTGTGTTCACAAATGAAATGGGGTTGGATATAAGGATATTAGACGGTACTATTTGGAGAGTTATAAAAGTTATTATACAGCTTTTTACATTGCCTGGTAAATTTGTTAGAAAGCATACTATAAGCATCACAGATAATCCCAATAGCTTACAATACTAGGAAGATGATGTTTAAAACTTTAGATTATCAAATGAATTCAACAAATACAAAGATAATAACACAATAACTTGTATCACAAATTCACAGTTTAAGAAAACACAGCAAGGTGATTACCATCAAGAGTATATAACTCACCTGTTTCGGAAAACACCACAGAAATCACATTATGAGATGATCACCCCTTTTCATACTCATCAAAAGTATATATTTCATAAAAAAGACTTTATTGTAACATTAGAGCATGCACATCAGTAACTCAGGTTAAAGTTTAACACACTGTCATATCAACGCCACATCCAGTGGCGAAGCTAGAAAATTTTCAGTGGGGGGTCGGGATCTAAATTTTTTTTCCGAATGCTATTTTTCGGGTAATACCGAAATTTTGGGGATCGAAACCGAATATACCGAAATTTTTCTACACGAAAACTATATATCCCCTACATCGCAAAAAAAATTTCGAGGGGTCGGGCGCCCTCCCCGGCCCCTATGTAGTTGCGCCATTGGCCACATCAGCTTTAACATTTTCACTTTAACTCACAAAAAAACACCACCAATCATAACTCAGCTTTAACTCAACTATTTTCAAATTCAACTATAAACTAAACCTAATATTTCATTTAATAACTAAAACAACATTTATAAAACACAACTTATATTAATACTTAAACTTTAAACACACATTAAATTTAAAACACGAATTAAAATACATAAAACATGAAATTGTAATACATTAAACAACCTACAATTAAAATAAACTACGAATCAAGAAAATGATTCAATCTATGCTATAACCCTCGTCACTCGAATAGTCGGCACTCAAATCGTCCTCACTCGATGGCACACATACGGTTTAACCCCATTTTCCATCGCCATTCTGCTCGACGGTTTCTTCTATCCTTTTTAGCTTTTGCATACGCCTCACGAGCTCTTGCCTGACGTTGTTTCTACGCTTGAACTTCTAACAAGACTTGCACATCTTGCTCGAAAAGTTCTTCATCAGTCAACCCAAATGCATTGGGTTGGTTTTGTTGTGGATTGTTTACCGGTGGGTTGTTTACCGGTGAAAACAGAACTTCTAATGGAGTGTTTTGTGGTGGATTGTCATATGGGAATACAGGAAACATATCTTGTGAAGAATGGCTTGCAGTTTTAATAAAACTCATCATTTAGTTTAACATCATATAATTAGAAAATTGAACCAAAAATTCGTACACCTAGTAATACACAAACTTATATCCTTGTTACCTTTTATCAGTTCATGTAGCATCGGTCTAGATAACATTAGACTATCAAACAATCTGAGTTAGACTATAAACTCGTGATGCAAATATTTTCTACGCTAGATGCTCAAGTATTTGGTAGATCCAAGCTTCTTTGTTTGTTGATTCATGTTCTTGTGTCACCCACCTCTCTAGGCTAATGTTTATGGGTTGGAAGACTGATTCAATGGGCCTTCAAAATAGTACTCGTATTTGTTTTGGGTAAAACGTATTATTTGAACATATTAAATATTAATGGGCCTTCAAAATGACTTTAACTATGAAGATTAAAGATGCTTTGTGCTAGCAAACAGGTTTCATCCGAAAGTCTTACTTGAGTTACTGGCGACACATCTTGATGTTTGTGTGTTTGGAATTAACTCCTAGCAAACCATCCATCACTAGTACAATCGACGCTTTTTGGGCGACATTTTTATGCCCATACCGTCGACAAGTCGACGGTACCATAGGTTCCTATCGACATGTCGACGGGAACAAAACGTCAGATGTGCTTCGTCGCGAATAGCGTTCCCGTCGGCAATCGCCGTCGACATTGTGGGTCCCACATCATTTTCCAGTCAAAAGATTTTGCTGTCCGTCAAATTCTTCCCGTCGATATGTCGACGGGAACGTATAACTAATTAATGTTTTAATTAAGAAATGTTAATTAAATTTTATATGTTGCCGTCGACATGTCGACGGCAACATTAAACAAAAAATATTCATTTTTTAATTATGCCGTCGACATAATTTAAAAAACAATATTCTTCTTTTAATTATGCCGTCGACACGTCGACGGCATAATTAAAAAACAATATTTTTTGTTTAATGTTGCCGTCGACATGTCGACGGCATAATTAAATAATCAATATTGTTTGGTTAATGTTGTCGACGGCATCATTAATAACAGGCTGCTAACAGCAGGCTGCAAAAATAGCAATTTTCCAGATTTTTTCCGGACTTTCCGGAAAAAATCTACCAAAACCTGTAACTGTAATAGCACCTATAACCACTCAATATCAACATGTCCTAAATATATAACTCGCCATCGGCTAAAACACTTGCAAATTATCTCTAAATACCCTCAAAATGCATAAAAACAAATAAAGTCTACAAAACGGGGTGTGGTAATATCTAAACCTAGCTGCCATATCAACAAATGTTTTAATATCCGCGACATTCAAGTCGCCAAAAGGTTAAACTATACAATACTAACATACGGGTCGCCAAAATATAGTTTCAAGCATAAGTACAACACAAAATACCCAAGTTTGTACCTTTACATCCCAAATCACTCATGATCATCACCACAACCCTCATCATCACCAGAACCATCCTCATCGCCTCTGCGACTCCCGCTCCCTCTAGCTGAGCCACTACCTCCAGCGCCACTGCCCGAGCCATCCACGTGCTGAGACCCTTCCTGACTAAGATACTGGTGCCATAGCGGGTTGGACGACATAAAACCTATCACCAAATCAAGCTTCGCCTTCATGGCCTTACGCTCTTTAGCATCTTCCCGGCTCTGCTTCTCGGTCTCAGCAATCTTCTTCTCGGCCTCAGCAAGCTTTTTCTCCAAATCGGCTATTTCTGAAAACGAAATAATCATAATTTAAAAACATCTATTGCAATACTTAATTTGAGTCATGATCGAGTAATCTATAATTAATATATTATCAAACTGTACATACCTAGAGGTGGAGGCGGGGTGTATGGTAACGGTGGTCTGTTCAGCCCAGGTACGACCCTACCCCGTCCGGCGATGTGGCCCCGCTGCTTGCCCTTCAAAACCATAGCAAGTGTCTGCTCCTCCGTGTACGCCACCCCTTCCGGCGTATTCGCTCCCAGATCTCTCAGTCGAACCATCTCTTCCTATTTAATTGAGAAAAAGGTTGAGAAAATTTACACACACACACACACACACACACACACACACACACACACACACACACACACATATATATATATATATATATATATATATATATATATATATATATATATATATATATATATATATATATATATATATATATATATATATATATATATATATATATATATATATAGGGTAGGGTTCTAGAGAAAATTGTAGTTAGATAGAAAAGTGAGAAAAAAAGTTACAGGATAGATTATGAAAACATGTCAAACTTTCGGGTAAAATTCAAAAAAAACACAAACAAAATAGGGGAATATCATATCACGATCTATAACAAGAAAATGAAATCACATATCATTTCTCTCTTTAATAAAAACGATACCATGTCACCGGTCACATTCGTCGCTGCGTCACTTTCGAAGCTTGCCGTAATAGTAACGACTCCGGTGGTTAGCGTGACTGACACGCGCCTATGTTCCGGTCGCCGATCAAATTTGTATGTTATTCCGATCAAAAAATTCCGATTGAACAATAGTAAGTATTAATTATTAATTGTTCAATTTCTATAATTATTAATTATATCATAATTAGTATTATTGTGAATCTGTGTAAAATTAAAGCATCTGTGTAGATTCATCTTAGGCTGTAGATTCATCTTAGGGGAACTTTGTGTATAGAATGACATTATAGTGGATTTTTGTAAAAATAATAATAATAAATAAATAAATATATGTTACGGCATTTGTTTGTTTGAATTGGTGCATCAAGTTAGCTTTGAGTAAATAATATGTTATTGTATTTATTTGTATGTATAAAATTACATTTAGTGCATCTGAGTAAATAATATGTTATATCCTTTATCTGTATGAATAAGTGCATCAGTATAAACGTTATGTAAAGAAGTGTAGATGATTAGATTATCAGGAATTTAATTTAGAGCATATTTTTCTTAGATTAGAGCATCGCGAGATATATTAATGCATCCATTGTATATTATTAGAGCATCGCGTGATATGTTTCATCATTTTTTTGTTGATTAATGCATTAGCAATTAATGTTATATAATCTGTTAGAATGATTAGAGCATCACTTTACAAAATTAATGTATCGGGAGTGTATGGTTAGTTCATCAAGTAACAAATTTAGGGCATAAAATGTGTATGATTAGAGCATGAAATGAAAAAGTAAGGGCATCGAGAGTTTGTGATTAGGGAATTTCATGAAACGTTAGCGCATCAAGTGTGTATGATTAAAGCATCGTATGATACATTATGGCATCCATTGAGTATGATTAGAGCATTTGTTTGTTTGATTAGTGCATCAAGTTTTCATGAATTATCATATGCTTATATGATTATTGCATCAGGAATAGTTGTTACAGCATCCGTTAGTATGATTAGGGCATCAAATGACTTGTTTCGGCATCTGTTTGTGTGATTAGTGCATCAAAATATGTTTAGTGCATCGTTCAACATATTAGAGCATCAGTGAGTATGATGGGCATCAGTGTTAGTGGTTGCCATATCAGGTTAAATGTTTGTACGTTTGGTGCATCGCTGAACATATTAGAGCATCAGTAAGTATGATTAGTGCATCAGTGAGTAATTATTAGGGCATCAGTGAGTATGATTAGGCGAATCATGAGTCAGTTGTAGTTATGTTGTTTCCGATTCTTTCTCTATACCAGTTTGACAAGTTGACAATATTTTGAAGTAGGGTTTGGATAGTTAAATTATCTAATAGCATCTGAGTATTGGTGGTTGAATGTCATGATCTGGTTTAGAAGTACCATGAACAGTCTTTTATGTAAATAAACTTTTATGTTTTGGTAAAATGTGCAACACTCACAGTTGATATTTTTGAGGAGGAAAATCAGTATTGTATTAGGAAAATAGTACATGGGACAATCATCATCATCCTTTGGCAGCATGGCTGCTATTTCTAAAGGAAATAATGTGGTTATGAAGTATACCTTCCTGTCAACTTTCTTAAGGATTTACAATTTTATTCTTTTCTTTTTTATAGTTGTCTCTAGGGGAGAACATGTTGATGTGGTTATAGGAGCCGTCGTGGCTTATGTTTAGAGCATCCATTGGCAAGTTTAATGCATCTGTTTGGACATATCAGTGCATCCATTTGCACGCTCTTGATTCAGTCGAGTGTACCATCTGTTTGTGTGATTAGCTCCAAAATAAGTAGTATAGTGTCAAAATTGAAACTAATGCTCAGTTATAGGGTGAATTCAATACTACATAACCCGTTTGAAATTGATCTAAATGGGTAATGTCTGATCTTGTTGCAGTGAGCAACTAATGCATCGGTTTGTATAATTAGTGCATCAAAGAGAAGATACAATGTGGTTCTTACATTTGATTTTTTTTTCTCAGGGGGTTTACGGAGAACCGTCCAGGAGAGATAAGCCTAGAGGGTGTCATCATGGGTTGATCAGCAAAAGTGGCAGGAGATCAAAGAAGCTTTTGAGCTATTTGATACAGATGGGTCTGGTATGTTGATACTAAGTAGTAAAGAAGCTTTTGAGCTATTGGATGTACATTTTTTAAGTGGTTGTGTGATATTGATACTAAGTAGTAATGAAAATAGATTGTAAAAACAATGTTTGAATATGCTTATGCTGATTGACGTTGTAATAGTGAGAGCCCACTTCATCTGCTCCTTTTAATTTTGTAAATTTGAGGTGGAAAAATGGGTGGGCTGGTGATTGGGTCAAAACGAGTCATTTTGTTACAGCTCAAAATGGGGTGCGTTGTGTAGAGTTTAAAACAGTTTGTCCATTTTTCTTATGTAAACTCTTCGTGTCCTATATTAATGCATCAACATTATACATTACCCTATCCATTTGTTACATTAGGGCATCCATAGTGTATGATTATATATTACTGCATCCATTTTATACATTAGTGCATCAGGATTATCCATTTTGACCGAATAAGGTAATTTTTCAATCTGATGAAAAAGCAGGCTTATCAATCATATAATGAAACCACATAAGCCTAAAAAACTAACTTTAATAATCCATAAGCTCAAGTTGCTAAGCTTATAAGCCCACAAATTTGAGCTTCTTAAATTTGGAAAAGCTATAAGTTATTTTGAATGAGTTGGTTATTCATAACAGCTTATGGCATTTAATAGATAAGCAGTTGAAAAAGTAACCCTAAACACCCTCGAGACTATTTCTCAAATCAGCGGATAAGTAGTTTCATTAGGCACTCCCAAACGCCTGTTTATAGTTAGATATGGTCTGCATATTATTAAAGACATTGTTTGTTGCTAGTAGTTGATTTTGTTGTATTGTTTTTGTGCATATGTTTTATACATTAGTGCATCAACCTTATATGCAAGTACATGGGTTAAATTGCCTCCTCTTATTGTTTGATTTTATGAGCTAAAGGTGGAAAGATGGTCGGGTGGGTTGTGGAACTGGCCAAAACACATTTGGGTTAATCATGTATGTTTATTTCACATAAGGATTAAATTTCATACACGTGTTTGTTTAGTTAATCATTTTTGTTTATTTCTTGGGAGTGTCTTAAAAAGTTACGTGATAAATGTACTTGTTTAGTTAATCATGTGTGATAAGGATTAAATTTGATACATGTGTTTGCTAAAGTGTAAACGTGTTTGCATGTATTACTGCATCTGTTTTATACATTAGTGCATCAGGATTATCTATTTTGACCAAACAAGGTAATTTACAATGTGATGAAAAAGTAGTCTTATCAAACATATGATGAAACCACATAAGCCTAAAAATTAGCTATAATAAGCCATAAGCTCAAGTTGCTAAGCTTATAAGCCCACGAATTTGAGCTTCTTAAATTTGGAAAAGAAATAAGTAGTTTTAAATGAGTTGGTTATTCATAACAGTTGAACTTAAGCTTTAGCGGATTAATCATAGCTTGTGTTGCATCAGTTTGGTGCTTATTTGAATCGGCTTATTGTAAATGAGTAGTCTTAGACATTAATTAAAGCCTATTAAATTGCGCGACAACTTGTTTTTTACGTGTGCGTTGTGTTAAGTTCTAGTTTTTGTAGGTGTTGATTGAAGTAAGTGAAAATGTTGGTATCTAACTTGTCAATAGTGTTGAAATCTGATATAATTTTGGCATTTAGCGTAGTTTTAGCAAACTAGTTTTAAGTTTGGTGGTTGTTGTTCGACTATTTGAAGTACGATCAATTTATAATGTTTGCGATAATCTAGTTTTAAACATTGTTGCTTTAGGTTGTTCATTTCTTCTATTAAAGCCGATTACAATGCGCATCAACAAGTTGTTATTTCTGCTTTTTATAGCTGTTAATTGTTGTTAGTTTAGAAGTTAGTAGCAAATTCGTCAACAGGATGTTATTTCTGCTTTTTAGCGTAGAGTTATTGATCATATAGACAAGCGTTAGTGAACTAATCTTTCAATGGATCATAGTTGCGTCCTTTTATACCCATGTTAGAAGCCTTGTCAAAGGAACTTGATGGTGGCCTTGATTATATTCTCAGTCTGACAATAGGTGTTTTAAATAATTACATTTTTTAGCTCAATTACTCTAGTTCATTTATCTTTATGGTCATGTTAACTACTGCTGGATATGTTTGGCTTAAAATATCCATGAAGATATCTTTTCTCGAAAGATATACCTGGTAAGTAGAGGAGAAGAGGAGCATTGGACAAGCGGCTAGAGGATCCCAAGTCCAAAGGCGAAAACCAACGAGGAGGTTCGCCTGATCCCTTTGTGGTCCTTAAAATATTGGAGTGGACCATTAAGTTGTTGTTGCCATTGGTGTTACTATTGGTATTAAGAACATGGGCAGGTGGTATATTTGAAGTTTGGAGACTAGAGCCAGGATTAAACTGAGTGGTGAGTGAAGCTGAGATTAATCTATTACTTGTACAAGAAGTAGTAGCCTTAGATTTAAACAGAAACTGAGGGGCAGTGGTAGGCAGCTGCATATGTTGGACCAAAGGGACTGATGAGTAACAACAAAGCTTACTAACACCTGTCATGGATGGCTAGCTGCTGCTTGTCACAAGAATTTGGAACTTATAGATATGAAATCAAGAATGAAACACGTACAAGAAACAAGAAAAGAAGCCGGGAAGATGGACAATCTAACAGACTTGAATATGGTGGTTTAAAGTGTGTTATGTTGTATAGAAATGTTCATTATAGTTTTTTTTTTTTTTTTTCTTTTTTCTTTTTTTTTAATCCCTAGGAATGGCTTTATGTTGTATAGAACACAATTGTATATCTAAATTGTTCAGTCAAATGGTAAATCTGAACATGTGCTTTGCTGACGCGTCTTAGACTCAACAGCAAATAGAAACCAGTGATCACACGTTCAAAATAAGCCACTGGTCTTCATTTTATATAGTAGTGACAAAAAGAGACAATTTTACAAAATTTACCTTGAAAAATAAAAGAAGTTACAATAAGGCCCCTTGAGTTGGGAAAAAAAGGTGAGGGAAATGGAGGGGTGATTTGTACACTTTTCTCACTTTTTTACCAAAGTGGATTTTTTTCAAGAACCCACCTCTATATATATATGTCGGGTTAATTACAAGATTATGTTTCAATGAATCATTAAAGTGCGTGTTTGGGAAAATAAATAAATAATAAAATTAAAAAAAAAAAAAAAAAAAAAGATACTTACATACTGAACCCGAGCCTCATCCTGGAACCACATACCATTATTGTCGCAGTGTGTGTCGTAATAGCTCTGGATGAGTGACGGGTACTGCTTGTCCTTGCTGTTCAAAAACTGTATATAAACATGCATATATATAAGATGAAACAAATTAAAAATGACAAATCAAACACCATATTTATTTTAATTAAACTTAAATACTTTTATAAAATTAAAATTATTTACTTTTATATAATTAAAATTTTTAATTAATATATAATTATAATAAAATAATTTTATAAAAATAAAATGTGGCTTACATAGTCGTAGTGAATAGCGGCCAATGACTTGGAACCGTGGCGGCTGTACACCTTGTTCTTCTTTCGGTTCTCCTTGTTCACATCAGCATGCTTCAGCTTCTTCTCATGCATGTAAAACTTGATATGCTCCTCCCACACAGACGGCTCGACGTTCGGAGGAGGGTTTCTTCGTATTCCTCTTCATCGTGCCCTTGTTGTCGGAATAGACCTTAGCAATATACGCATCGAGGCACTTCTCAATGGTTCTCAAATTGGGATCGCGCATGTGGGTCTGCAAGTCGAAGAATTCCTGCAATCAAATATAGGTAATATTAACATAAAGATATAAATAAATAAACAAATTTAAACAAATATACACAATTAAACAAATTTAAATAAATGTACACATTCAAATAATTAAGTATAGAGATATAATTAAAAGGAAAATAAAATAACTGACCCTGAGTCGGTTCATGAAGGTATGTCGAGTCGCTTCATCAAGGTCGTGCCAGGAGGGATAGTGCAACGGCAAGGACCTAACCAGCTCGCCAACATAGTTACTGAACCATGCGCTGTTGGGCCCAACATGAATAAATGTCTTCTGATCACGAGACTCGAACTCGATCGATTGCGGGCCCGATCTAGTCACGGCTTTCCTGAGATGCAATGGTTATACATGAGTTGCTTTGGCGCCAGAATTTCCCACCAAATTTTTCCTACCTAACAACTTATCCTCACAATATAAACACACACACACACACTCATCTAACTAACAAAAACTCTCACACACACTCATCTCTCTCTCTCTCTCTCTCTCTCTCTATCTCTCTCTCTAGCAGTTTCTGTTTTCTGGCGACACTAGCAGTTTCCAGCCGCCGGAATCTTTTTCTGGCCACCACATTTCATCATCACCTCAACTTGTAGATCGGGCCACCCCGGTCATGATTCAACCACTCACAACCACTCAACCTCACAACCACAAACACACACTGTTATCATGGTGAAGAAGATGGCAGAATTTGAAGCTTTTCCTTGTCCTTGTAGACGAGGAGACGTGATTCTGCGAGAATCGCGTAAATCTTACTCTCGTGGTAAACTATACTATGCGTGTCCTTTCTCGAAGGTGAACAATTACATACTTTTTCGTGTATTATATAAATAATTTGGTTAGTTGTTAAAAATAATAGTTTTTACTCTTTAACAGCCTGAGACAACAGACCATGGATGTGATTTTTTTTTTATGGAAGGAGGAACGACTCGCCAAAATGAACCATATTCCTCATAAACTGCATGACCAAAAGTTAACATAACTTCATTAAAGAGGAGCTCGTGTGACAAGATTTTTGAGTACTCTTCTTCAACTGTGCAACCACGCCAAGTCATGTGTGTCTTGTAAGAATTGACGATTGACTTATTTGTGAGATGTGTAAAATGAGACGGAAATAATTTTGTGAGAATGTATATAGGTAAAAAATGAGACGGGAATGTATTTGTGAGGTTATATATAGGGTGAATTTTTTGGGAGATATTCCCGTCGACATGTCGACGGGAAAATGAACGCGGGAAAAATCCCGCCCAATATTTTATCCGTTTATTAAAAATATTTATATTTAGTAATAAATTCCTGTCGACATGTCGACGGGAATCGCAAAACAAAAGTTTATTACCTTTAATCACACGTTAATTGTGAATAAAATCGTGATTAATATATTCCCGTCGACACATGTCGACGGGAAAATATTATCGGGTAAATTTCGCGCCCAACTTTAGTGAATTATTGAGGCTAAAAAAGTATGTTGATATTTTTCAGTCGACATGTCGACGGGAAAATATGTGTATGAAAAATTCAACGCAGTGGGCTCGGTCAAACGTTTTTTTTTTTTTGTCGTTTTCTGCCTTATGAAGTCGACATTGTGTCGACGGGAAACTGGTTGTCGCGTGTTCTCCTTATCCTTGTAGTGCATGTGTGGTTACAATATTTATTTTTGTAAAGTTTAACTAGGTTTCAAAAACCAACAGATCCAAACCCATAAACAAGAAGTGTAAACGTTGATATAAAATGAAAACCCACCGATCCAAATCCATAAACAAAGAGAAAACATTACATAAAAAAAGAACCAGCCAAGTATAATAAATTAACATCAGTTCATGATTACCTTATCACCTCTGAAACTCGAGAACACATCATATTGGTACATCTTTTGAACATATGATGTTGAATCATACGCCATTGAAGATTTGCCTTAATGATCAATTTAAACCTCATCTTTGTTGCAAAAAAAAACTACAAAAAAGTTGCAATGTAACAAGGAGTCAGATTTAAAATTAACATAAGCTTTTTATATTCAAAATAATAGCAAACAAAAACAAAATCGGGCCATTGACCACTCAGAAACCAACCTATTTGAGTATTTGTATTAATGTGATACTGTTAGTTAACATGCACATGTATCATTTCAAAAAGTAAAGACCAATGTAGTACCAATTCTTTTATGACAAACGTTGTTTGAGGTAGTTGTCCAAGTCTGAATTCAGGACTCCCAACAGGCCAACAAGCACCTAGCACCTAGGAAAGGAAGAGTGGGTAAATATGAAAGTATGGAGGAGTGAGGGTAGCTAGGTTTGGGTTATAAAGGTCATTTAACTCATGAGAAACCTCATAAAATATGTAGTACCAACTTGTGTGCAGTTGTTGTTGAACAATGAGTAGTTTAGATATGAACTGGAGTTGAAAGTGGTGTCTTGTTAATGTGTATCTTGTTTTAAATTTATTCAAGATCTCAAATTTGTGTGAGTACTGTTATGTGTAATGAATACGGTATGGTTGTGTTTTGTTGATGTGTGACAGTAAAACAAGAAAAATATGAGAAATTGAAGTTTTCTATGTACTCTGTGTAAGATTTGAGCGTATTTCTTGCGTGTGACAGGCATCCAACAAAAGAAAAGGGAAAGTTTATGTACCATGGTAGTTGTAGTCACTGGCGCAGCTTTTAAGGGGCCGTGGGGCGCCCGACCTCCCAAAATTTTTTTTGCGATGTAGAGGGTATATAGTTTTCGTGTAGAAAAATTTCGGTATATTCGGTTTCGACCCCCCGAAAATTTCGGTATACCTGAAATATAGCCTTAGGAAAAAAAAAATTTAGATCCCGACCCCCCACTTAAAAATTCCAAACTTCGCCACTGGTTGTAGTTGAACTATAAGTTTCTTTAACCAAGTACTTGAACTTGAACTAGTTTGGTTTCAATTTTAATACTCTAGGCTAAGGGATACTTTTGTGCATGTGAGTGCGTGCTATGTTGCACGAGGACGGATACGGAAACGGGTACTGGGACGGAAACGGGTACTTAGAAACGCCAATGTCCCAAAATTCAAGAAACGGGTACGACTAGAAACGTTTGTATATTTTATATATAATTATTAATAAAATAAATAAACATCAAAAATCCAACATAGATTGCTTTAAATATGTCTTAAGCAATAGATTAAAAGACAAAGGGTGAAAAAAAAAACTTAATTTAAAGTAGAATTTTTAGAAGCTTAAAATAGTTGCACTAATACCGGTTCTATTTTCTCATAATAAAACACATACTATACTTGGGTAAAAGCTTGCTCGAAAAATATACTTGGGTAAAAGAAATAAAAAATAGACGTGGGTTCACTTATACCATACAAAACAATACAACTCCCAAGATACTACAGTAAAGGACCAATTAAATAAAAATACTTTTACCCAAAGAAAAACTAAAATATCACCATCTTCTTCATTATACTACATCAATTTCCGGCAACTCTTTATCTCCGATTGTTTTCTTTCTTTTCATTCCTTTCTTTCTTAATCTAAATGCCAGAAACGCGTTTAAAAAGCCTAAAAATGTTTCCCAATCGTTTGCTACTCGACACCTCACGTTTCCCGTCAACATGAAACGTTTCCTTTTTTCCGAAAACGTTTCCGGCGCGTTTCCAAGCGTTTCTAGGTGTTTCCCGTTTCCGAAACGTTTCCGGTACGGGAGACGGCACCCCGACGGCATTTCCGTGCAACATAGAGTGCGTGTATGTTAGATTTTTTTATGGTGGTTTTAAGGGCAGTCTAGAGGTGGTCTAGTGGCGGTCCGCCCATGAACCAACAACCTCTATGTGTTTATGGGTAGAGGCTTGCTAGAACCACATAATATTTACAAAAAAAAACATCCACACAATGATGTGGCATGTTACTTAGACCAATTATTATTTTTTTCCTCTACTAACTCTTTGTTTCATGACAAATCATTTTGTTACACCTCATTTTGTGAAAATTCTTTTGTAAACATTATGAGGTTTTAGCATTCCCTTATGGGTATGAGTAGGTGACCTTGTGTCTTAGGTAAATATGTCGAATGAGGATGTGGAATTTTGGTGAAAGTCAAAAATAAAAAGGAAATGTGTATTAAAGTTCACGGATACTTGTTATTTTAATTTTGCAGGACCAAGTTATCCTTCAAAATTCTTTATTTTGTACTTAAAAGCAGTAAGTTTTTTCGTCATAAAACAAATATTTTCATTTTAAAATGTCTTAAAATAATAAATGTTCACTTTTGATTTCAACAAATCAAAAGAGAGTTGGGTAGGTGTAGATGATATAGTATTTGATTAAGTTACTGAGATTTGTTAAAACTTTGTGCATTTACAAAATGAACATTTGTTTGGGGACAAAATAGTTTCTAAATCGGTTTCGAGGTGGCGCCCAAATTATAGTTTCAATATCTTAAACTAAACCGAAAACCATTCTAAAACATGAGTTAGAATCATAAAATAGAACTAATTAAACCAAACCTAATTTGCTTGGGTGGTTATTTAGGGTTTAATGAACAGCCATAGATACAAATTTAAAACAATCAAACTCGAAGTAAATGCAATGTTTCTTGGCTTTGCTCTAACCATCTTCATATTTGGTATGTTCATACGAATTTTACACTGTAAGTGCAAACGGTGCGCGCTAGTTCAAGTTGAGTTTATGTAGAGATCGAGAATTAAAAGGGAACTCAAAATGTTTAACAAGCTTGAGCCTTAAGTTTCTTTGCACCCCTAGCCGCAACACGCAACAAAATCTTCATATTCACACACAAACACTGGCTAGTCATTCTTTCCACTATATTTTGGCACTAAACCTTTACCTATTTACCCATATTACATTATTAGCCTAAAATGATTCATACAAATTTACTATTACTTGCTTCATTGTCTTGCCAATGAAGAACACATTAAAACCTTGTTTGGTAGAGAAAATAGTTATTGCCAGGCCCCAATTCAATCCTTGGTCCATGAAGTAAGTAGCGATGTAACAATACCCATGGGGAAGTGTATAAAGCTGTCAACTGTTGAAATGACAAGTGCTTAAAAGATTGGTTTGACGTTAGTACTTAAAGATTCCGAGCTATTTGTTTGTTTTTTGCTTGTTGAAATTAGATGTTGTAAGTTGTAAACCATTGAAAAAGATGAAGAGGATAGAATATATATATTGTAGTTGGTAAAACATAAACAGTTCTTGTAACTAATACCTACTTCACTAGTGGGGATAAATTCGAGAGTTAACAAAGTGATAGAATATATATATTGTAGTTGGTAAAACATAAACAGTTCTTGTAACTAATACCTACTTCACTAGTGGGGATAAATTCGAGAGTTAACAAAGTGATTATACAAATACAAATACAAATACTATATATGAAGTTGATGTTAAAATTATGAATGAAAGCAAGTACAAAGATAACAAAACAATAAACAAATACACAGATTAAACAGAAAAACCGTGCAAGGAGATTACCATGCTTATGAGATGATCACCCTTTTCCATACTTCTCAAGAGTATATATGAAGTTGAACTTCTATATTTTCAATTAATTCGTGCATGTATATTTCTCATATTTAGGAAATTTGACCTCCTTTTAGCCATCAAAAAAGTGATAGCTAGTAGTAAATTCCACTATTCCAGTGTTCATGAAGTAACAACTATCTCGTCTCGTCACTCTTGTTCGCTTAGAAGTAACAACTATCTCGTCGCATGAATCACTACATCTGTTTAGTTGCAGTACTTGTGAGTATACCAAAGCCATCAACAAATGATCACCAACAAAAAGAATTTCAAATTTCAATGTGAAATTGAAATTGTGGTTGCCTTCATCTTCTTCTCACTCCTCGTCCTATTTTGCAGACCTTCATTACCTTTTCACAAAATAACAGCCCGTGTTCCACAGTTTCACATTGACTCTCGCATTTTGGACAAAGATAGTATGTAGATCCATGCCATGCCTATCCAATTCAACCCTCACTGGTAATCACCTTTTTAGAACCCTCCATATGAAAACGTTGACTTTCCTTGGGACTAATTTATTCCACACCGTTTCTTGACTACTATTCCCCACGTGAGTGATACAATCTTCAATTAGTGACATAAGAGTTTTAACTTTGAAAACACCATTATCATCCAAGTTACACTTCCAGTTGTCCCTACACGATTGAGACAAAGACACATTTGTTAAAGTAAGGACATACCCTTGAGTTGACATGCATTCTAAGTATCGTTCCACAAAATCAAATGTCAGTGGGTCTACAATCTTGAGAGAAATTAGGTCCTTCTTGAACTTTTCTCCAGATGTATAACAGCGTTGTGCATCAGCATCATTATCTCGAACCGTGTGTGGAGTCAAAGACTCAAAGTACCTAAAGTCAAACGTCCTATATCGTATATATCTCTTGTAAAGAGACCCTTATCCTTATCCACTCCATCTATGCATATTGAAAAACCACAACATATTAGAAATTGCATATTTAAACTAGCAAATAAAGGGATATTTGAAATATTACCTGGTATCTTCTTGATATTGCTCAACCCCCTATCTTTGCTACGGACCCAATTGCTCTATATTTTTTTATAAAAATGTTTTGGGGGCGTATGCCGCCATGTACAATCCCAAGGTCATGTAAATACATCAAACCTTTCACTGTCTGCCTGTTGAATATATAAGTGTATATATTAAAAAAAAATGGTAAAGGCTAAACATTGTATTGAAACCAACACTAACAAGGATACACAAACTAAGGTTGGCAAATTATGCAATATAAAGATAAAGATGATAAAAGCCTAACCATAAGAAGAATAAAATACATCAAAGAGGCGATGTGGAATGCCAAAAGAAATATCACTTTCGAGTATATCAGACTTCACTTAGCCAAAAATGATTTTAGAAAGTCCCCAAAACAATTTTCAAACCCCTAATCAATCAATTTCAAAACAAATAAATAACCAATGACAAATAAACCAACACTCAATACCTTAGGATGTCCTTGAACTTCGGCAAATTAGCTGGATCCCGCATAAATTCGTCTAAGTTCATGTCGTATTTCTCAGTAACAATCTCGTAATAATCATCATAGCATATTGTTTCCATAATGCTGACCATGTTTTCTTGTTGAGTACAAGATTTTTGTAGTTTGAGCGACATAAAATATTCCCCGACAGAAGTAAGAGGCAATTGTTTCACAATGCAATCGTATTCCTCATACATTCCATTAAAAATATTTCCTTTGCAAAAAGCGTTAGTATCAACCTGTGACACTCTACTATGTCCCGAAAACATATTCAAGTTATAATTCTTGCAAAGTTTTATAAAAGATGCTTGATTAATCACATACTCCACCGTTTTTGCCTCCGCAAAAGCCCCCCCCCCCCCCCCCCCCCTCTCAAAGTATGAGAATACTAGACTCCATTTCTTGTTATCTTTGAGGGTAATGCGCACTTGTGTGAAATCTGAAATCTCCTTGTCACTCTATAATGTTCCCAAGTAATTTTATTCTGCGCACTATTGAAGTTTTCTTTGTTGAATGTCTCATGCAGTTTTTTTTTTAATGTAAATGGCTGGAGCCATTGAAAATGTATCGTCCACTATATCCATATAGTCATCTACATCACGGGTAGCCAAGTAGAGGTGTTTTCGATCTTCCTTAGTTGGTAAATACAGACATTCAATTTATCTGAGATCTGTTGTGGTACCAACAGTATCAAAACTGAAAATCGAAGAGTCGTATGCGACGATTATTCGATTTACACACCTATAAAAAAGCATAAGAAAACGTTATATCAAGGATGCTTTGGAGGAATTCAATGCAGTTTCAGGTCTACACTCAAACATGGATAAAAGTACAATGTTTTGTAGCAACATAAGTGAAGATACTAAAAATGTATTGGAAATTGTACCATTTAAAGTTGGCAAGTTACCAGTAAGATACTTGGGAGTCTCATTGGTTAATAGAAGACTGGGTATAAATGATTGTAAGTGCTTGGTAGAAAGGGTAAAAAACAAAATCTGTAACTGGAAGAATAAATTTCTGTCTTATGCAGGTAGAATGCAATTAATTGCTTCTATTCTGTCTGCTATGTATACCTACTAAAATGCAATTAATGGCATCTGTATTCTTTCTCCCTAAAGCAATTATAAAGGATATTGACAAATTATTGAAGGATGTATTATGGAGTCAAGGAGAAAAGGTAAAGGGCAAAGCAAAAATTTCCTGGAAAAATGTGTGTAAGCCTAAGAAGTGTGGAGGATTGTGCTTCAAACCCCTTGAGCAATGGAATAAGGTCTTGATCATGAAACATATATGGAATATAGCAAGCAAAAAGGATACTCTCTGGGTGAAATGGGTAAGTATGTACATAATCAAAGATAGGAGTCTATGGGAGATACCAATTAATGATAATGCTAGTTGGGGTGGAGGAGATTGATGGAACTGAGAAATGAAATAAGACCTCATATATGGCATTGTTTGGGGAATGGTGAAAAAACTAGTGTATGGCATGATACATGGTGTAAGGATGGTCCATTAGACAAATTTATCTCTAGAAGACAAATTTACAGTGTTGGATTCACTAATAATGCTAGTGTAGCTAGCGTTATGATCAATGAACATCTGAATTTCCCAAATGACTGGTATAATCAACATGCAGTGTTGACTCAGTACAGACAACAGACATTGATTGCTAATAATGAGGACAGGGTCAAATGGATGAGTAATAAAAGTAATTTGGTAAAATTTAGTACTGACAGAGCTTGGAAAGATTTAAGGGATCAAGATGAAAAAGTGCCATGGAGTAATGTGGTTTGGTTATCAAATTTTATACCAAGACATGCGTTCATTTTATGGCTGCTGATTCAAGAAAGATTACCTACTCAAGATAGGATTCTAAAGTGGTATCCAAACAAGGAGATGAAATGTGCTTTATGTGGAGAGGTCAATGATAGTCATGAACACATGTTTTTTAAATGCAATTTTTCTGCAAATATATGGAGAAAAGCTAAATTGGCAAGCAGAATAGAGTGTTTGGATGATGAATGGAAGATGATACTAGATGAGTTAATTGCATTGCCAAACAAGAGAAACATTTGGATCATTCTTAAAAAACTGATATATGCTTCTAGTGTATACTTCCTGTGGCAAGAAAGAAATGTGAGACTATTCCAGGGTGTTAAAAGATATTGAGAAGTACTGTGGAGAATCATTAAGGAAAATGTTAAGCTCAAATTAGCAAACCTGAAAATCATTCAGTCTAATGATGTGGATGAAGTATTCAACATATGGAGAATTGAGAAAAAAGATGGGTGAATGCAGTTGGCTAATTGTTTGGTAGTATGGGTTCTTCTTTCTCTCCTGCTCATTAAGGGGTGTTTGGATACTTGGATAACATCAGCTAGTGCAGCTTGACTCTTGTGGAATAACTTTGTATTGACAGAGTATATGCTGAAGTTGTATGATATCGGATGGCCAGAGGCGGACCTACCTTGTAAGTAGGTGGTGCCTGGGAACCACCTTAGACACCGAGGTCATTAAGGAGCTATGCCTAGTGTTTTTTAGGGACCTACCTTGGAAATCTGTTGGGAACCACCTTGGCTCTCCGGGAACTGGCCAAGTGAAATAAGCAACATTAATCAGTTCTAGTTTTCTGAAAGTTGTTTTGGAACAGGAACAATGTTTGAATGAAGAAGAAACATGAAGAAGACAATGGGTTTAACTGTTTAAGAAAGAGAAAAATAAAACATAATGGGTCACGTGAAAGTTGATAGGAAGTCATAGGTAATTGTGAATATTTGTACTACTTTCTAATCATTTTTATTTTATTTTATAAAACGGTTTGTTCATTTTTTTTCTTTGTTAAATAATTAAGTTGCAAATTATGGTACACTTATTAGTTAGCTATAGAATACATGGTGGTAGTATTTTTTTTTTTTTTTTTCATGTTTTATGATAATTTGGAGCCAAGTAGAAAGTAGTTACTCTTAATTTTACTATATAATACATAGTAGTAGCATTTTTTTTCATGTTTTATTGTAGCCAAGTAGAAAGCAATTACGAACAAGCTGGTCCATTTATACCATTTATATATACTTCGATTTAATTAAATATATATTACTAGTTAAAAATTGTTAGATGACTTCAGTAGCAATGTGATTATGTATTTGTTTATTTTTTTAATTTGTGATATATTGAAATTTTATGCTAATAATTTCAACTTTTTTTGTATATGTTCAATCCTTTTCTATTAATAACGTTGAGTGATGTGCTAGATTCACTTGTCATGTTAAACTTAGTTGACTTAATAGCTTTGACGGATTTAAGAAACAATATTAGATCCGAACCAACTTGACTTAATGATATCACCTAAGTTTCAGTCCTGGGTCCGCCACTGCGGATGGCAGTTTCTTTGTGGTCAGATATCGGATATCGGATAGTATAGCAAGTATTGATTGTTCTTTGGTTACAAGAATACATACATAATATAAAAGCTAATGTAAAACTCAAATAAGATGAAAGCTACTTACTCTTGAGCGTTGGTATCACGATTATATAACACAAATAAGATGAAAGCTAATATAAAACACAAATAAGATGAAAACTCCTAAGATTGTCATATAACAAACAAATTTCCAAACTAGTTTGAGTAAGTTATAAGTTGGCACGCTATCTAAGATTGTCATATACCAAAAAAAAAAAAAAAAAAAACACCTGAGATTTTACCTTTCCAAGAGTACCCATTTCAATAATGTAGACGTGACAAAATAATCGCCATGGGACATGCCACACCCTCCTCTCTTGGCTAATGATGTTCATGAGTTGGAAGACGAATTCAAACATCAAATTATGAAGAAGAAGAATAGGTGGGTTTGCCTTGTAATGCAGCATGAACTAATGAAGCTTATAAAGACAGAGCAAGTGAATGAAGAGAGTAATGGGGTGGTTGTTGTGCAATTTAAGCGGGTAGGTGATGAATAAATGAAGGGAAATGTTACTTTTCAGTTTTTGTAGACGTTGTGTAGTCTGAATCAAGTCTGAAGCGTGCGATCAGTGGTCAGGAAACGTCTTTTAACACACAAGTTGTAGACTCGTTTATGGATAGTTCAAAAAAAGACTCATTTATGGAAACACGTGAGGTTACTTTTGAAAAGGTTGGGCCTTCGAGCTCGAATTCAGTGAACAAGATGTTTAGTGGGCTTTGCTAGTTAAGTTTTACAAAGTTGGATCCATGGCAAACTAAAGCCATGGAAAAAAGTTATTCTTTCATGAAACAAAGATTAGAACTTTAAATATTTTTTAGTTGGACAATGAATAAAAAGAATTTATTTCCACAAATGCACCACAAGTACAAGTGAGGTTACTTCATGTGCTCCATTTTTTTTTTTTTTCTTTTGATTTCTCAAAATGCCCCAAGGCGATTTTTACCTCGGGTGGGTTTGGGCGACTCCACTAAAATTTTGACACGTGTCCCTACCATTGTAAGAAACAAGTACATGTCTAGAACTTATATGTAAGCTACTAGTCTATCCAATTTTTTGGACAACTGGGTCCCACTATACTCGAGGCGATTTTTTTTTGTCTTTTTGTGAAAAAGTCAAACATCATAAATTAATATAATAATATATATTTCTTGAGCGACTAAGTCCCACTCATTTAATTTATTATGCAACCGTTAGGTAAAAAGTAAAACTTTTAGATTTTTTTATTGTATTAAGCCTCGTTTAATCATCTTTGATATTCGTGATACTATTTATCGATTTTTGAGCCATACATTTTTAATACAAATATTTAACATTATACATGTTTAAATATAAAAATAGAAATACAAAAAATGCGTATTATACATTTTATAAAAATAGAAATACAAAAAATATGTATTATACAAAATAATTAAACACGCTATTTAACACACACAACACTGATCTAACTTCCACCGATCAAACACACACACAAACCTTCACCCCGAAATAAAACTCGTTTATCAATTTAACATCATATAATTAGAAAATTGAACCAGAAATTCGTACGCCCAATAATACACAAACATATTCCTTGTCACCTTTATCAGTTCATGTAGCATTGGTCTAGATAACATTAGCCCTTGTATCTCTATGTCTTGTAGAAAGGGGCATGTGTTTTCTATGTAACACATTGTATTTGTGGTTTGAGTTTTAATATATATATTTGCCTTAAAAAACAAAAAACAAAAAAAAATAAAAAAATCGGTGCTAGACCGTAAACTTATGATGCAAATATTTGCCATGCTGAAGTATTTATAGATCCAATTAAGCTTCTTTGAATTCGTTTATTCATGTTCTTGTGCAAAAAAATAAAGAGTAAAAAATAAAAAAATATATTTTTTTAATAGTTTTAACTTTTAAGGGTTCATGTTCACCAACCGCCTATTTAGCCTGCTAAGAATGCCATATAACAAACAAATTTCCAAACTAGTTTGTCATCTCTAAAAAAAAAAATAATAATAATAAAAAAAATAAATAAATAAAATAAGAGTTTACACTTGATATCTCATTTCCAAGAACACCGTCATGGCATGTGCCACACCCACATGGCTAATGTTTATGAGTCGAAAGACTAATTCAATGGGCCTTCATAATTACTAATACTTGTTTTGGGAAAAACATATTATTTGAACACTAGCAGGGTACCCGCGCGATGCGGCGGCGGGTACTCTATGACTATATTTTGCGGCGACCAAATGTAATTCGGTTATACGTTTTTTTTTTTTTTTTTTTTTTTTTTTTTTTTTTTTTTTAATAACCGTATAAATATTTTTAAGTGTTAGTAGGGTACCCCGCACGTTGTAGCGGCGGGTACATGTAATTGATATTTTCGGCGAACAATGTTTTTTTTATTATTTTGTTTACGGTGACAATAAGTTTAGAGTTTAAAAGAATCTTTTTGAAGTAACGATAAACTACCGAAATTCTGAAGTCGTTGATGATATCTTATTTAAGTCCAATTTCAACTTTTTCTTCTTCTTCTTATTTTGAAAGTTTGGACGTAAAAATTACGAAATAAAAATACAACTGAATTAACATACAACTGATCGCAGCGCAAATTATATTTGTCTTTCGATTTTTTGTTTTTCCATGTTGATCCAATACGCATCGTCTTCCGACAAATCTTTCATGCTAAAAGCGAGAAATTTCATCTCTTCTAAACGCATTATTGTATGGTCTTTCTCTCATTTCAATGACTTTATATCACCATACAAATGACTTCCAGCCCAACTTAAAATTGTTAAAGTCTAATCAACAATAAGCCCAACAATGACCCAATATCACAAATCCTAACCTCTTATACCTAATTTATCTCATTTCAATCCTAAACTTACTCCTCACAAAATAAAGTGCAGCCACCACTTCTTTTTCTCCTTGTGCAATCCGAATCTAACACACTTATAATTTTCTTCCTTCACTAAACTTCTCACAACACAAACAAATCTCCTATTTGGTTCTTTCTGATTTCAATAAAACCGAACACAAAGAAACCTTTATCTCATTTTTCGGTCTTGATATTCGAAGAACAAGGACCACAGATCTATTTTGTCATTTTAATTTTCGTTTTACATCTCCATTTACGAAAGTGGAACAACCCTTTTACTTTCCACTTGTGTTCTTCGAATAGCAAACCCACGAATTAAGTTTTCGGCTTCAAGATCTTGTTTAAAGGTCACGGTAGGTTTTATGTTTCTGTTTTCAGTTTTAAGATCTATGATGGGTCTATGATTGTGGTGGCAGAGAAGGCGGCGGAGGCAAAGCAAAACAAGCCCGTGATGGCAGCGGCAATTGATAGGAGAAGGTGGCGGGTGAGGCGGTTGTAGCAAGTGAGGTGATTGGTGCGTGTTCTTTTGCAGATAATGAAATAGAGTGGGAGGGTTGTATATTGTGCTGAAATGCTTGTAATTTTTGGTTTAGGGGTGTTTTTAATGTTATTTAATGTATAATTTCATAGTCTTGTGGTCTGAATTTGGTTTTATGCTATTTTTTGTTGTACACCATGCTTTGGTGGTTGTAATTATGAAAATTGGGTGCATTAAAGGGTTGTAAACTATGCATCAATTTTTGTACATCTGAATTTTTTTGAGAGAGATTCATTCCTCTATTATAAGTAGTATAGATATTAAATATAAATGGGCCTTCAAAATTTTCTAATTAGGAAGTCGTTTTTTTTTTTTTTTTTTTTTTTTTTTTTTTTGAAACGGTAAAATTTTATTCAGGAAACATAAGAGTTACATGGTCTAAGATGTGTACATATATACACCAACAACCTCACAAGCTACAACCTCAACTAATGCAATCAACTAAAAACCACATTTGATCACCATACTATGTTTAACAATACGAGGAGTGGTGTATGATAGTTTTTGATGACCTTTTCCCGTAAACTACCACAACCGACAATTTTTTGAGCAAGCCTCTTTACTTTCACACCACACCATCAATACTTAATCATTATACGCACTACCAAACTCTCTAAAACACACACCGCAAACTGGCGCAATAACATGGCAATCAACCACCTGAGCTAATACATGTACCAGGACACACTGTAAGCTTGCACATGTTTGGACTGTGTAACCACTGATCCCATGAAAACTCACCCTTTTTTTTATCTTCTATTAATCCATTCAAAACTTCTTACTTGAATCTCTTGGACTAATTTCTCAATATTCTCATACTTGCCTTTAAACACTTTGTTATTGCTGTGACCCAAACCACCGAGCTCCACAATATCTTACTATCTTTTAACATATTTGAATTTCCGTTATGTAAAATTATATCGTTAATTGTAAAAGCATAATTCAATCTTAAACCCCACCACTGAAATATATTTTCCCAGACCTTCATTACCTTTTCACAAAATAACAGCCCGTGTTCCACAGTTTCACATTGACTCTCGCATTTTGGACAAAGATGGTATGCAGATCCATGCCACGCCTATCCAATTCAACCCTCACTGGTAATCGCCTTTTTAGAGCCCTCCATATGAAAACGTTGACTTTCCTTGGGACTAATTTATTCCACACCGTTTCTTGACTACTATTCCCCACGTGAGTGATACAATCTTCAATTAGTGACATAAAAGTTTTAACTTTGAAAACACCATTATCATCCAAGTTACACTTCCAGTTGTCCCTACACGATTGAGACAAAGACACATTTGTTAAAGTAAGGACATACCCTTGAGTTGACATGCATTCTAAGCATCGTTCCACAAAATCAAATGTCAGTGGGTCTACAATCTTGAGAGCAATTAGGTCTTTCTTGAACTTTTCTCCAGATGTATAACAGCGTTGTTGATTGGTTCCGAACCGTCTTATTATTATTGACCAAGGTCAACAAGTCAAAGACAGCCTAGAATCAATACTCCGGTGATAGTATAGTGTATTCCCGGGTCGTTAAAGTCCCGACGAGATTGAAATGGTGCTTTTGGAATCGTTTATGAGAAAGTGGCACTGAGGACAGTAGCCAGATGATGTAGGAATGATATTGCTACTGTTATTTTGGTATTGACAAACAGATATAATATTCACAATAATTAGATACCAGATATATGCACAAATTGACAATTAAGATCACGTGTCGGACTGGAAAAGTGGGTTTTTGGTAATTATGAAACTACAGGGGGTGTTTTTGACACTTTTCAAAACTTAAAATTAAAAATGAAAAAGAAATTATAAAAGTGATTAAAATAATATTAAACTATTATTTAATTAATTAAACTATTTAAAATCTAAATTAAAACCTAATTTAATTAAACTAAAAATGACAAATGATTTAAATTAAACTAAAAATTAACAAAAATATTTTCTAAACCTAAATTAGAACTTAAAGAAAATATAAAAAATTAAAAATAATATTTTTGTCTTTTTGTGGTTTTGTAATTAATTAAAAACTATTTAACTTAATTAAACTAATTAAACTACTTTTAATTAATATTAATACTAAATTAACTTAGAAAATTATAAGAAAATTTATAAAATTACTTAACCATTACAGGAATCCTAAAAAATTATAAAAACTCTAAAAATTATATTTTAAGATTAATCTACTAATTAATTACCTTTTAATTAACTTAAGTCTATTTTAAACAAATAAAATAAGAAAAATAGAAAATGAACAGTAGAATCTTAAAATTTATTTTCTAAAAACTTATTATACTATATTAGAACTAGAAAAATTATAAAAACTAGATTTAACCTTATAAAAACTAATTAAGCTATTTAATATTTAATATTAATTAATAATAAAGAAAATTAAAAATAAATCTAATTAGCACTAAATGACAAAATAAAAATCTGAAAAATTTATTATAACTACTTTAATATATGAGGTATTTAATAAAAATATAAAAAACTAGTTACTTAATTAAAATCTAAAAATGAAAATTAAACTTAAATGGAATTAAATAGAAACTATCACTTAATTTAAAACTAACTTTTTTGGATTTTTCTTTTACAAACTTGATTTACACCTAAAAACAAAGACTTTTTGTGAAAACAACTATTTTAAAACTTAAAAATAAGCTGTGCACACCCCTTTTACCAAATCAGTTGACTTTGGTTGACTGTTTGGTCAAATGTGGTCAAATGACCTAAGGTGGGGTCCACAATGATGAAATCAGATACAAATAAGCTACTTACACTACAATAAGCTAGAAACAATGAGCAACTATCACTAATAAGCTGAAAAGATGGAAATAAGCACTTGCAAACTTGAATGTAAACACAGATTGGGGACAACCTTGAGGACCTATTCCAGGTGGGTTCCACTTATCCCTAGGTCAAACCAATGGTCAAAGGGGAGACCTTGCCAAGAGGGGAGTTGATAGAACCAAGGTTTGGGTAGTGGGGGCCACTGTGGTGGTCAGAAACCACCACAAAAGGTGGTGGTTTGGCCATGGTCTGCTGATGCAGGGCATCATCCACCCCCTGCAGCTGTGTTTGAAGGTGTGGTGGGGTCCACTCAAAAGTCACAAAAATCAATGGATGCAAGGACCTTGAAGATGAGGTGCAAGACTACTTATTCTGAAAATATTAAGCTCTAACTCATTTTAGAAAAATCAAAACAAATCTTTCTATTTTGATAAAAATCTGATCATGTGACAGTTTGACTTTTTGAAATACACTCTAGTTTGACTTTAATGAAGTTCTAAGGGCTCCTACTGATTTATTAAGCTATATTAAGCTACTAACTAATGAAATTAAGCTACAATACTCACTTATGCAGAGATATGGTGGATTATGAAACTCAATACCATAACAGTTAAGCATGCAAGGGTGATTAAAAGCAATTTTGACTTTTTAAGGAAAGAACCATGAATTTTATGACTAAACTAACTAACATAAGCCTAATGTGACTTTACTAAACCAAATACAACACATGATACAGATTTGAAGGCCACCTAACCTTCTCATCCAAACACCCCTTAATGGACACTGATTTGAGATTTACAAAGCTTCTACTATATCTATTACATGAAACTGAGACTTAAGCTGAATTATTAACTAGTTATCACTACCAAATCAAATTTGAACAATTACTAGGAACAATAACTTAATATGACAGGTTACAATTGAAAACATGAAAACATGAAAAAAAACTTACAAGTTTCTTTCACAGTGTGCTCAGTGGTTGAACAAGAACCAAAGTCAGTTACCTAACACTCCCATGAGCTCTAAAACCAATAAAAGTCAGAATCTCCCAAGCTCCTTTTCATCTTGCTTCCTTGAACACTAATTTTCTATTTCTCTTCTTTGGAATTTTGATAATTATTGTAAATATGATTTAAACTAATCAACACAACTCAGACACTTAGTAAAACTTGTAGTTGGACTTAAATAAACTGAAAGGTCAGGTTTTAACAATGTCTAACATACTATAAGCAAATTTGTCAAATTAGCTCAAATATGCCAAATCTCAATTTAACTAATAAAACTTTAATTAATGATCAAATGAAGTTTACAACACATAAAACAAACTGAGTTTCACTAATTGAATTGAAAATTACAAAGGAAATTGAAAGTTACATTAACTACGACTACATTACACTAAGGCTACACTACTGATCTTCTCCTCTGCTCCTCTTCATCTTTATAGCCTCCAAAAAAGTTGTGTGTGCCCCACTGGTCAAATCCCACCAATAATATAGCCAATTGGATCACCTTAGCTCTGGTTTCAAATTGGCGGGAAAATTGGTTTTGTGCCAATTTGACTGTAGCGTGTTGGAGGGTGGGATTTGGTGTATTAATTGGTCTTGGGATGTGTTATATTGAAGAGATAAGGGGTGGTGGATGGGATAGTTGTCAGCAGTAGGGGTGGTGGCAGGTTGTAGGGGTGGTGGTTGATGTAGGTTTGCCACGTGGCATCCCCTGGTACAAACCCAGGGAGTGGGTTTTGGTTTTGGCGATGACAGGGAGTGTATGAGGTGGAGGTGAGGGTGCAAGTGGTTGAGGAGGTAGGGAGAGTAGTAGCAGAGGTGAGGTGGAGAGGTTGGGGGTGATGGAGTTGGTCAACGGGTCAAAGGATGGACTGGGCTGTTCTAAGGTTGGGCCTGGAGTTGTAACTTTGGGTTTGATTTTGGGTATTAAAATAGAATAAGGTCCGGTTGGTTTATTTGGTATTAAATCACAAAAAGGGACTAACTTTGTAATTTAGGTAAAGTTGAGGGTATGATGTGGCATTTTCCCAAAGATACTACAAGGACTGAACTTGCCACATGTGATAAACCAAAGAACCTTAATATGAAATTTTCCATTTTAATACCCCGAGGACCTTTTCTGTCAATTCCCAAACTCCAGGGACCATTCTTGTAATTTTCTGAAACTTGAAGGGTTAAACCTGTAAATATCAAATATTAACACAAAGGACCAATGATGTCATTTAAGAATAGTATAAGGTTTATTTTGATTATTTTCTTATTTTTAAAACCTTAGGGACTAATTTTGACACTTTTCCAAAGTTGAGGGACCAAAGTTGTAAATTTATGATTTTTAACTTCAAAGGACTTTTTCTTACAACTTGTGAATCCCAAGGACCTTTTATGATAATTTTACAAGTTTTGAGTGACCAGGGACTAGTTTTGCCAATTTATGAAACTTGAGGGACTGAAACTGCCAATTATGCAAACTTTGTACGTTTTTTATTTGTTTTTGCATATTTTGTGTTTGAAACATATAAAACACACCTCTAAGATATTTTAAGTATTTTGATACATATTTGGGTGTTTTTGTATGTTTTGGCAGCTCAGATTGGTATAAAATGATGAGTATTTACACACTCATCAGTTGTGCATCAGCATCATTATCTCGAACCGTGTGTGGAGTCAAAGTGCCTAAAGTCAAACGACCTATATCGTATACATCTCTTGTAAAGAGACCCTTATCCTTATCCACTCCATCTATGCAGATTGAAAAACCACAACAAATTAGAAATTGCATATTTAAACTAGCAAATAAAGGGATATTTGAAATATTACCTGGTATCTTCTTGATATTGCTCAACCCCTATCTTTGCTACGGACCCAATTGCTCTATATTTTTTTATAAAAATATTTGCGGGCGTATGCCGCCATGTACAATCCCAAGGTCATGTAAATACATCACACCTTTCACTATCTGCCTGTTGAATATATAAGTGTGTATATTAAAAAAAATAGTAAAGGCTAAACATTGTATTGAAACCAACACTAACAAGGATACACAAACTAAGGTTGGCAAATTATCAGCAATATAAAGATAAAGATGATAAAAGCTTAACCATAAGAAGAATAAAATACATCAAAGAGGCGATGTGGAATGCCAAAAGAAATATCACTTTCGAGTGTATCAGACTTCACTTAGCCAAAAATGATTTCAGAAAGTCCCCAAAACAATTTTCAAACCCCTAATCAATCAATTTCAAAACAAATAAATAACCAATGAAAAATAAACCAACACTCAATACCTTAGGATGTCCTTGAACTTCGGCAAATTAGTTGGATCCCACATAAATTCGTCCAAGTTCATGTCGTATTTCTCAGTAACAATCTCGTAATAATCATCATAGCATATTGTTTCCATAATGCTGACCATGTTTTCTTGTTGAGTACAAGATTTTTGTAGTTTGAGCGACATAAAATATTCCCTGACAGAAGTAAGAGGCAATCGTTTCACAATGCAATCGTATTCCTCATACATTCCATTAAAAATATTTCCTTTGCAAAAAGCGTTAGTATCAACATGTGACACTCTACTATGTCCCGAAAACATATTCAAGTTATAATTCTTGCAAAGTTTTATAAAAGATGCTTGATTAATCGCATACTCCACCGTTTTTGCCTCCGCAAAAG
This sequence comes from Artemisia argyi, assembly GCA_030686995.1. Lineage (NCBI taxonomy): Eukaryota > Viridiplantae > Streptophyta > Magnoliopsida > Asterales > Asteraceae > Artemisia > Artemisia argyi. The sequence goes on along the minus strand of CM060699.1, from coordinate 156,925,830 downwards.
CCCCCCCCCCCCCCCCCCCCCCCCTCAAAGTATGAGAATACTAGACTCCATTTCTTGTTATCTTTGAGGGTAATGCGCACTTGTGTGAAATCTGAAATCTCCTTGTCACTCTATAATGTTCGCAAGTAATTTTATTCTGCGCACTATTGAAGTTTTCTTTGGTGAATGTCTCATGCAGTTTTTTTTTTAATGTAAAGGGCTGGAGCCATTTGAATCTAACCACATCTGAACGGAAAAAAAACTCATGTTTGAACCGCACATTTGCTTGCTCGTAATATTTTTTTTTTAGTTATTTTTGTGTCAACAAGAGGCATTAAGACACCCCTCTAAAGTCTAAACCATTAAGATCTTATTGCATCTGACCGTGTCTGAATGGGAAAAACAAGCAAACGGTCTGAACGGCCAAAATGTCTGACCGCGTCTGAACGGTTTAGATTCAGAGGCTGTTAAGAGCTTTTTTTTAAAAACAAACACGACCTTACTGAGTAGGTGACATATCTTGATATTTTTCTGTTTGAAATTAATTCCTACTATCAAACCATCCATGTGTGGTTACAATATTTATTTTTGTAAAGTTTAACTAGGTTTAAAAACCAATAGATCCAAAGCCATAAACAAGAAGTGTAAACATTGATATAAAATGAAAACCCTCAAATCCAAACCCATAAACAAATAGCAGATCCTTTGAAGTTAGAGTGAAGAAGAGAGGTAGCATGGTTTCTTTTCTAGGGTAAAAGGCATCACCTCTTTCTCATTAAGAGGCATGCATTTAGCTGTGACCGTGTCTTATCAATAAGAGAAAAACAAACATGACATCTTATCGCGTATGACCAAGTAAGGGTTAAGAGGTCATTCATATGTTTTGTGTTAAAACTTAAAACAAACAGCCTCGAAAAGAACTAGCCAGGTACAATAAATTTACATCACTTAATGATTACCTTATCACCTCTGAAACTCGAGAACACATCATATTGGTACACCTTTTGAGCATATGATTTTGAATTATACGCCATTGAAGGTTTGCTTTAATGATCATCTCAAATCTCATCTTTGTTGCAAAAAAAAATCTACAAAAAAGTTGCTATGTAACAAGAAGTCAGATTCAAAATAAACATAAGCTTTGTATATCCAAAATACTTACAAACATAAAATAGGACCATTCAGAAACTAACCTGATTAACTATTTCAAATACAAATATATATTTCAAAAAGGAAAGAACAACCTAGAAGAGAAAGGGAAGAGTTGGTGAAAATGAATGTATGGATGAGTGAGGTAGTTGGGGTTATAAGTGCCATTTACTCAACGAGAGTGAGGTAGTTGGGGTTATAAGTGTCGTTTACTCAACGAGAGTGAAGTAGTTGGGGTTATAAATGCCATTTACTCAACGAGAGTGAGGTAGTTGGGGTTATAAGTGCCATCTACTCAACGACGCTCAGTTTATAATTCAGAATTCAGATTATTTCGTTCCAAGCACTTCAAAAGTTTAGCCAACTCTACATTGTATTTATTTGTGTGTTTATGATTGTTGCGTCATGTGTGTGAGTATTTGTATTTAGGCGTGTTGGAGTAAACAAGAAATGAGAAAAACTGAAGTCTGCCACTCTACTTTGATCAGATTCTTCATATTTGCGTGTGACAGAACTTTGTGTATTAACTGTTGGGTATTAATAACTGGTCAAATCGATGAACAAATAATGAAACCGGTTAGATCCTTGGTTTGGTTTCCAAAATATTGGATCCTCTAGTGGTGTCAATTTTAGACATGATGCAAAAAACCCACGATCTTGTTATGAGAATAAACAAGTTTAACGCGAAAACATGTCAAAACATTTATTAAATGATCGCAGTTTGTGTAAGAGTTTAACTCGAAGTAAGAGGTGAAGCTTATTGGCTATTTTTTTTTTTTTTTTTAATTTTTATCTTTACATATTTGTACGCCGATTCTAAACTTTTATGGGGTGCAAACGATTATAGCTAGTTCAAGTCGAGTTTGAACGAGCTCAACCATTAAAAGAAAGCTCAAAATATGTAACGATCCAAATCTCTGAGCTCATTTGCACCCGTGACGTGACCTGGTTGGCCACAACGCGCAACATAACCATGCTCGCCTTTACACACACAATCAAATAATTCATTCCATCATAAATTGATAAAAAATCATTCACCCATACCCCAAAATGATTCATACAAAGAACTTTTTTTTTTTTTTTTTTTTTTTTTTATTATTATTTTTTTTTTAGCTTCATTATATTGCAAATGAGGTCATTAATCTTGTGCAGTAACTTTCAGTGGTATAAGTAGAACAAGACAACCAAAAGGATAGATCACATAACACCCTATTAGAAATTATAAGTTATGATTGTCTTTCTACGATATTTGCATCGTATGTGAGACAAATACCATGCAGATTCGTTGCAAATGGCTTTCACATAGATATAAGTAAAGATTGCGTATTCTGATGAAAGCACCAAAGCAGGTGGTAAATGAACATGGTATGAAAGCACTTATGTGTTCACAAAATGAAATTAATGGGTATAGTGTAAGGGTCAACGACTATAAAACATTAATAAAAGTATTTTTAGTCCTTGACAGTTGAGTTTTTGTTGGAATATAAGCAAAAGTTGAATAAATAGAAAAAGAAGTTAGCAATGACGAAACCAAGGTGGGTTCACCCATGGATTTTTGTGGTGTAGTGTTATTGTGTTAAAAATTATCGATTTATTTATTTATTTATTTATTATTATTATTATTATTATTATTATTATTATTATTTCATCAAATGCACTTGGTCCTTAAAAAGGGTATTTGTAGTGATGTTTAGATTATTCTAAGTGCATCTTGTAACTTTGTTTCCTTTTTCCGTCCTCTACCTTAGTGTTGTGAAAAAACATACTCACAATATACAACAAAGTGTTTAAGTTCAAATGTATTAAGCCAAACCAAATAGCAATCCACTTATATTCAAGTTATTAAAAACCACAAGTTATATGTTCTATTTGACTTGACTTTATGCTCCCTAATATCTGTCGTGATCATGTTGATTCAAAATTCTTATATATGAGCGAGTGAGCAACATACAAAAACTGTCCACCGTATTGACTTATAATTAACGAAGGGCTTCAGTCCTTTGATTTTCCAAAATCGCACCGATTTGCATAGCTAGGGATTTTATACGAAAGTAGTTCCTCAACAATATATAGATGCTTTGCGATACAAGAAAGCTATTTCACGTTGTTTTACCGTTGAATGATTTAGAAGAAATTATTGTGAAACACAATTGACCACTATAACTTTTTGCTAGTAATTGTCAGTAATAAAATGAAGTAATTTAAATCAGACTACTTCAAAAAAGCTGACATTGTATTTTATAAACATGTTAAATGAACAAAGTTCTTTTCACACACCATCAATTATGTCCCGTTATCACTGACCACCATACATTTGGTTCGTTATTCTTTGACTAACTTTTTATAATAATAGACTTATTGTCTTGTGTTTGATCTTTCATTATCAATACAAAAGTATAGACTTATATGGACCTTGTATTTGATCTTCCACTATCAAAACAAATATATTGATTTATTAGCCTTATATGATCTTTCATTATCAATGCTACAATATTACAAATCATCAATAATGTTCCTTTTCTTTGAGGCACATCATGTGGTGATGGAAGATTGAAAGCCTAGAATAAAATATGTTGTGTCTAAGTTTTATATTCGAACATATTAATGGGCCTTCAAAATGGTTTACCTGTCAAGACTAAAGATGCTTTCTACCAGTTTTTTTTTTTTAAATCTAAGAGACTAGTGAACCGAATTTTTTACGGTTCACGGTTTTTTCTGATTATACCACTGAACAAGCCGAAACCAGCCGGTTCGGTTCGGTTTCCAAAACACTTCTTTCTACTAGCAATAAGGTTTCATCTAGAAGTGTTACTGGCAAGCAAAAGTGCATTTCATCGGGTGCTACATCTTTGTTGTTTGTCTCTTTGAAAGTTAAGGGGGAGGGGAGGCTTTGTCTTGCTCGGGCTCGTGACCATGATCCCGCCACTAGACCACCGTAACGGTGACCACTTGCGAAGTCAACCCCGAGCAACCTGAGTTCGAGACATCGCAACACCGTTGCACATGATTTATGGGGCTGATTTTTTTCCCTACTTTGATTGCGTTTGACAAAACTAGTTGAAACTTAAGGGTTTTTTATTTTTGTTATTTTTATTATTTTTTATTTATTTATTTTTTTTTATAGAGTTGTTTAACGAGTTTGTTAGAGCCGAACTTAGTATTGTTAAACAATATATAAAGACATCAAACTTGATTCACATATTCAGATAAATTTGCCAATTTTTATTTCAAAAGCTAATCTCTATTAGCTCAAACTTACGAAAGCTTATAGCCTTTAAATTTTCATAAACATGTGTATCAGACAAAACATATTTTGAAAACACAAACTTCAACACGCCTCTTCGTTAAATTATTACTCACTCAGTCCTAAGATAAGTCCATTTTTTATTTTTCAAAGTCTTTTGTTTCTCACTTTGACCTAAATATTTTTTTTCGTGTTATATAATACTTGATGAAAAGTATACCAATGAAAATGCATTTAAAACAAAAGTTCATTTATATATTTTGCATCAAGTATTATATAACACGAAAAAATTTCATTTACATGATTATGAAAATAATATAAAGAATACTAATTGTAATAGACTGATTATTATCACCACTAAATGTGAGAGGAAGGTGCAAGCAACTTTGAAATGATCACGCTAAGGCTAGTTTTAACGGCGACCCCAAGCAGGATCAGTCTATCCCTTGAGCCGCGTTCCCCCTCCTCTCCCCCTATGACAACCCGAACATAACGCATCCCCCTTGTTTTTTGCTTGATAGGGTCGGTCATGCAACCTTATGGAATGTAATGGTTTGTGAGTGTTGTATGTGAATTTTATTTATTAAATTATTTTTTTGTGTTATGTTTTTGTGGTCGCCTTGTTACATGCATAGGGTCATGTGTTTGGTTTTAGATAGAGAAGCTGAGGTGACACCATTAGACGAGTCTAAATGAGAAAATAGGGTTGAGCACAAAACGAGAAAACCGAGACGAATCGAACCAAACCATATTCGGTTCGGTTCACTTCTATATATTAACGGTTTTCGGTTGTGGTTCGGTTCGACTCAAAACCGACAAAAAACACATATAAACCATATAAACCGAACCGACACAAAACCAAAAAAAATTGTAGATGAGTAGGAATCTAACAAGTAGAGAAGAGAATAGAATAGTGGCGGAAAGTGTAGGGCTACTTCCTTTGTTTTAATAGCTAGTTTTGCGTAGTAAAGAAGAAGAAAGAATAAATCAGGAGTCTCTCATCATCACATGTAAAGCAAGCAGAGCATCCTTAGATGCCGCTACGGGATTCCTTCTTCTAATCTCCCCAATTTCTTCTAATGGATCGATCTGGTAGCCAAAACATTAGGCCTTCATTATCATCAGGTCACCTTATCCTTTAATCTGATTCTTAACTGGTGTTTAGTTTGGATGTAGTGGTGTTATTAATTGTATCGTTCATTTCGTCTTTAATGGGTTGAGATCTTGTGTTAGGTTTTGTTTTTTTGTTTTTATTATTATTATTATTATTATTATTATTTTATGTGTTTGTTAGGGTTTCAAGATTAAGATTTCTGATATTATTTGTATTTACTGGATTAGATTTGCGTATTTGACACGTGGAACTTAATTTAGGTGTTGCGTATAAGATGGTTATTTGTTCCTTTTCTGTGAGAAGCGCGCGTTTTTGTGTATACTAATGTTTGCTAGTTGATGAATGGTATTTGGTAGTGGTAAGTTTGAATATAGTGATGGTGTAAATGAAATTCTGTGATTAAATACGTGTGTGATGGCTTGAGATCTTGTAATACATTTGTCTTGGGTTTTTTTTGATAGCGTTTAGTTTGAATTACTGATGATATTTATCGAAATGTGTGATTTATCTGATAATGAAGAATACTTGATGTTCGTGCAGTGTTTAGTTTGAATATACTGAATTAGTGATGGTGTTTGTCTGTTAACGGTTGAGATTGTGTTAGGATTTTTGATTTTCTTTATTTGTGTTTGCTAATTGATGATATGAAGAGAATTGTATGAATGACTGTGTTATGGTTTTGAGATTAAGAACAGTGATAATTGTGTTGGCTGGATTTGATTCACAAATTTGACATGTGAGTGATAATTTAGATGTTGTTTATACATGTTTAAAATCATTATTTGTTTGTTTGTTTCGATTTTGCAGCTGTTTTCTGTTTGTAGATTTGAAGATTATTTTGATGTTCTAGTTTATGTATCTGATTTATTTTCGATTGCAATGCAGATGGTAAGCTGTTTGATGCATCCCAGTATGCTTTTTTCGGCCAAGACAGTTTAGATAAGGCTACTGATTTGGGGTGTATAGAAGTTGAACAAGAAGATAACGCTCTAAATGGGCTTGGTGAGGATGGATACCGTTTGTTTGATAGAGAAGAGGCACATTTTGTAAGTATACATTTGGATACAGTTTACCTATGAATATTGTACTTGATAGTTGTGCGCTATAACAATTCTATAATACATTTAAAGTCTCTATTGCTTAATCTGGTTTTACCTTCATTTTCTATCAGCAGGAATCAGGGGTCGGGTCTTTATCAGATATGGATGATCTGTCTACTATTTTTTCAAAGGTAACCTTCAACCACTAAGTTTTCTCAAGATGTAGTTGTATTGGTGTAGGATGTGAGTGAGTAGTGTGATTAACTTCCACTGTGCTTGTTTTTTCGCTGCAAGCAAACCGTTGCTGTGAAAATGCATAAGAGAAATGTACAGGGTTTGAAGGTTTTTTGCATATAAGTTATCTGTTTATTTGAAAATAAATAATTTCTATAACCACAATGGTTTGTTTTTATTACATTAGTATAAAATGCAGCTCCCTTGCCTAGAATATAAGAAATTAACGCTTTAAATGCTCACAAATGTCTGACTCTCATGGTCTCACATGAACTTATTAAACTCATCTAAGTTTTTTTTTTTTTTTTGGGTAAAAGGGATTTTTCACCGTGTTAGCATATTTATAAATGGAACTCTTCTATTGGAGTATGGAAAGGAAAATGCTACAGTACACGTAAATATGCTCCTCGGCTATACAATTTTCAGTTGGATTCACATTTGTATTTTAACTTGTTCTAATAGGTTCTTATTTACTGAATATATTTGAACTCTAGTGTTTTGAGAAGTCTGTATGGCCATTTCAGAAACATGGCACTTCTTATGCACCAAAAGTTACTGGTCAACATTTGCTACGTGTATCTACTTGTGCATCTAATTGTTACATACACATACATGACACATAATAGAATTGAGTTTTGTTCCTATTGGACAATACTTGATATGTAGTGAAGCTCAAGAAAAAGTTTAAGTATCGTGTTTACTAACTTCTGCCCATGCATGATATCTGAAACGTATAAAAAATGGATGTAAGCATTCTTTATAGAGGGCGTTTAGGATTGCTTATTTTTTTCCTCCTTATCTGATTATTTTCAAGCAGTTAAGCAGTCTGAATTAGCCAAACTGCTTATGCTTATCTGCTATCATGGGGTAAAGTAAACATAATTCAATACACAGGCAGTCACCTGCTTATTCCGGATTACAAGTGACCTTTTACCCTCGAATTTAACCTAAATACCTTTAAAAGGGATATGCAGACCCCTGATGTTAGTCCATCCACTTCTCAAAATCTAATTAAAAAATAAACGTTAAATAAGCAATCCCAAACACTACCATAGACTGCCAATTTCATTTTGTATTACACGCACTCAAAGTTTTAATGCTGGCATCTCAATTGTCTCTTCTCTTATTTGCCTTAGTTTTGTGCAAAAGCAAGTAAACATGGTGTTGAAAATATGCTTTTTGTTTTGTAGTTGAACAGAACAGTTTCTGGACCTAGGCATCCTGGAGTTATTGGTGAGCGAGGATCAGGATCGGGATCTTTCTCAAGGGAAAGTAAGTACTTAACTTACCGAAGCTTCGTTTATAATTGTTATGAACCTGAATCTTTGTTTTTCTAGTTGTCTATATTTCTTTTTCCTGAATAATCATTAGTATTATTATTATAATTCTCGTCATTTCTACAATAAATTAAGTAACACTATCTGCAGGTTCATCTGCCTCAGAATGGTTACAAGAAAGAGAATTAGCTGAGTGGGTAGACCAACATATCTCCAACACTGAAAACTACCAAGGAAGCAGAAGATGGTCATCCCAACCTCATCTCTACTCAGATTCACAACCATTGTACAGAGCTTCATCATACCCTGCTGAACTTCAACATCAGCTCACTGAGCCCGTTTTGGTACCCGACCAATCCTTCTCGGCACATCAGCATTCACATCTTCTCAATCTTTCTCATGCCATGACCAGTCCCCAGTTATCCTATTTAGACAATAGCAGTAACATGCATTTAAACAGTGTCCTTCATGGATCCCGTTATAATGGTAGCAGTAGGTCCCAGCTAATTCCTCCAGGCCTTTCCCGATACTCTCAGCCTCAAAACAATTGGACTAACCATATGCTACATGTTGATCATGCGGGTCTATTAAGCAACACTTTTCAGCAGAAACTGCTTCATAACGGGTCACTATCCCCTCATTATATACCACCACAACATCACTCTATTGGTCATTTTTCACCGCTGCAGTTGTGCCCACTTCCTTCTCGCCCACTACATTCAGGTAATCAGAAAACCAAAACGACGCAAAAGAACAGTAGGCACAGTGGACGTCTTTCCCGCCAGAGTTCTGATGGCAGTAACCAGAAAAGTGACAAATTCCGGGTACAATTTAGATCTAAATACATGACTTCTGAAGAGATTGAGTCTGTTCTTAGAGTGCAGCATGCTGCAACTCACAGCAACGACCCTTATATAGAAGATTATTATCACCAAGCCCGCCTTGCTAAAAAATCCGATTCGAAATCCAAAACCCGTTTTGGTCCTGCTAATCTTAAAGATTCTTCTTCCAAATCCTCGCGCAATAGTACGGAATCGAAAAATAATGGCAACATTTTCTTCATCCGTAGGCCACAACCCCTTCTTGAAGTTGATCCTCCTCCTGTTGGTGGTGGTTCTGAAAACAAAGCATCTGATAAACCATTAGAACAGGAACCGATGCTTGCAGCTAGAATTACAATTGAGGACAGTTTTGGTCTTCTGCTTGATGTAGATGACATTGATCGCCTCTTGCAGTTTTCTCAAGATAATGGGGTTCAGATGAGGCAAAGAAGGCAGATTCTTTTAGAAGGGCTAGCCACATCACTTCAGCTTGTTGACCCGCTCGGGAAAACTTCAAACAATGTTGGGTTGACTCCTAAGGACGATATTGTCTTCTTACGATTAGTATCACTTCCCAAGGGTCGTAAACTAATATCCAAATATCTTCATCTTCTCTCACCAAGCAGCGACCTTTCACGAATAGTATGCATGACCATTTTTCGTCATTTGCGGTTCCTATTTGGCGGTCTTCCTTCTGACGATTCAGCTTCCATAACCGTCACTGATTTAGCCAAAACAGTCTCAGCATGTATCGGGTCAATGGATCTTAATTCTCTGAGTGCTTGTCTTGCTGCAGTAGTGTGTTCTTCAGAGCAGCCGCCACTTCGACCACTCGGGAGCTCATCTGGTGACGGGGCTTCGGTTATTCTTAAATCAGTTTTAGATCGAGCCACTCAATTATTAAGCGATGCTCGTGTGTCAAGCAACCCTAGATTGCAAAACCCAAAGCTTTGGCAAGCTTCATTTGATGCTTTTTTTGGGCTTCTTACAAAATACTGCTTAAGCAAGTATGATAGTTTAGTGCAAGCTATGTCTACACAGACCCCACCGAGCACTGAAATTGTTGTTTCAGAGGCTGCACAAGCTATTAGTAGGGAAATGCCGGTTGAACTTCTTCGTGCTAGTCTTCCACACACTGATACTAATCAGAGAAAGATGTTGGTTAATTTCTCACAACGGTCCATGCAGGTTGCTGGTCATAGAGGGGCCAGTGGTCCGGTTAACCCCGAGTCAGCAAGAGCATGAGTTGGATGTTATAAAAAGTGTTGTACAATGACTTTATATGTTTTTTGGTCATATTATGGTACCAAGTGCTGTCATGGATGGTTGACAACATTAGGTTATAAATGCTGTGTATGTTTCTGTTGGCCCAGTATTATATGTGGTCACGCTTTGGTGGTTCTGGTGGATGACGGTGGTGGCATTTGCAGATGGTGTTTGATGGTATCGATTGGATGCTTATACTTCACCTTTGATGTTTTAACCGGGAAGAGACATGAAGCTTGTGTTTCTTCTGAATGTAGGGTAGTTATAATCTTAGCAAAATCTAACAGGTATGATGACGACTTCCGTGTATAGAGGTACACTGGTGGGAGTTGAAAGGGGAGGCATGTTTTTTTGGCGCTCCCGGTTCCATACATTTAAATCATGTAATGTCCTTAACTACTCTTGGATGTTTTACTTCGCATTCATGTTTACAGTTCATGTTACTTATGTCTTTATACTTGTGTTGAGATGGCGATTTACTCTTTTCAGAACCATCTAGTATGTTACGAAGTAAGAACTTTTTATGGAGTATTGAAGTAACAATCTATAACCTTTTAAAGTTTAAACACTGTAGTTGTGATGGCGTGTTTTATTTTTATTTTTATTTATTTATTTTTTTCGAGAAAATTGCACAAGTCATCCTTACGAAAATTGTAGGCGCAATCCCTCTCTTTTCAAAAGTTCCTGATTAGATTAGATTCTGGACATTGGAATCAATCTCCTTCGAGAAGCCTTTGTTTGAGTTTATCCTTACGAGGATGGATTCACGTGATTGGATTTTGGACGGGCACAAGATGTTACCTTAAACAATGTATTCATTTTGCAAGTGTGCGATCTATTTGTTTATCTTCTATCTCGTTGCTTATTTAGGCAATCAAAATGCAATCATTTTAAGATTGTTGGTTTAGTAGGATGTGATGTAGTTGGTAGATTTGGTTTGGAGGGTGTTTGGGAAGTGGGATTGTGGTTTAAGGGTGGTTATTGAATTCTACACCAATCCCATCCGATATATCACAATGACGACCAATTACTCTACCAGACTAATCATCTCCAAAACAAAAACCATCCAATCATTCCTCGCCACGCCATCCACCAACACTCGTATCTCACAAGACCTTCGTGATATAGCTTCATCGCACCAACATGGAGGGTCTGTCCCATATAAGTTTTTAAGATTCATTTGGGTCGGGTCTGACCCGCTAACCCGATGTTGCTCCGGGTTTGTGCTCACAGGTCCCAAGCCTCGTGAAAAGGTTGTTACTTTTATGCATGTATTTAAAGATGAAGTTGCAGCTGACTGTTTAGTTAGTTTGAAGGTGTTGATATGATAGTTAATATGGTTTAGGGAATATGATGTGATTACAAATTGTTATAGAGGGTGTTTCTTACTCATCAAAATCACAAACCTATCACTCATCAAATGGATCTATAACCTATCACTCATCAAAATCACAAACCTAAAAGCTCAGTCACAACCTTCCGGCTCAAACAAGGGCTAGATTGAAGGTTCATATTAATAATATGTTGTTAAATTTGTATATGTTAAAGGTTTTTAGGTGCGGGTATGGTTTAATTTAGAAACAATTTACTCTTTCAACGCATACAATAATACTGTATACAAACACTCCGCCGCAACGAGCGAATTGAAATCCTCGTTACTCCAACAAAGGTGTAGATCGGTAAGGACACCCTAACCACAAATACCACTGGGGTGCCCACCTAACCCTTCCCTAAGGACCAAGCCCAAGCAATGATCTCGTGTCTCAGCAACCTAATTAGTCATGAGCGTGGGATTGAACCCGGTCGATTTTCCACAAAAGCCCTCCTTCCCCATACCAACATTTATAAACATATGCAGCATAAAGTTTAAACCACAAACTACCCTCCTTCTCACTCAGTTAAACTAGTCACGATGCTGCATAAAAATAAACAAGAATTTTTTGCTATCTTGTATTCATACGTATGGTTCAGAAACTGTGGTCAAAATTAAGAAAAATGACATCAAATTGCTATTGAAACCTTGCTATTACAAATAAAGAACGTGGTCTCTATATCTGCAGAAGAAACATCGTCAAGCCCTAACACTAAGCTGCAAACATAGATAACGATACATCAAATAAATCGTGTAGTGTTCTATTTTAACTTTTTGTCAGATTAACGGAACTCATCGTGGTATTCATAATCGTCTTCATCATCCTCGTTAAAGATAGCACTATAAAATACATATGGACTATCGATCATTTCAGTCAACGATAGCCGTCCATCTTTATCCGTATCAGCCTGAAATAATATTAAGATTTTCATATAGCGGATTCTATATTATATATACACAGTGATACGAAAAATTATATTTTAACATTCTTACCTGTGATATAATATAATCTGCCTGTTGCTTAGCATAATAACGCTCTGATGGATGAAGCTTTCCAATGATAGGTAGTAGCTCCACGTCAGACAAGAAACTACAATAGGAAAGTTAGCATCATCAAAACTATGTAGTTATAGACATGTATTCTATATAGTGATTATGTGTAAAGGCGCGGGATTTACCCGTCAGCATCCTTGTCAAGTTCGGCGAAAAATCTCCTTGCCGGTGATTCCAATGAATCATTACTAGATTCATGTGAAGAATTATGACTTTCTTCGTCATAGTTTCTTACGAGGTCAAATAGTCCATGGAAAAACTCTTTAAAATTCACCTTCCCATCTTTGTCAGTATCTCGTTCCCTGCAACAAATTCGTTTTGGATTCATCAGTTTCATGCTAGCTGTAATAAAACTGTTTCTTTGTTAACTTTTACTTCCATTTGACAAGATGTAGCTCCCTTCTTTCATATAAATGTCCGTTTCGGTCATTTTATGGAAAAAATTCTTACATGAAGAGAATTGGACAAATGCTCAAACAGCTAACTGTTTCATTTTTACAACTTTATAAAAAGTAAAGACACATCCAAACACCATTTGTTCATCTCCTTGCTTTTGGCAATTAGCATATTACACTATCATAAATTACAGAAGCCAAACTAGAATATTTTTTTTGATTATTCTGCTGCATCAATCTTGAGTGCCCACTTAAGCATATGCTTAAAAGGTGTAATCTCTATTGTAAAAGGGCCTTCAAGGCTTCAAATTCTAAAAATGTTTTCTCGAAACACAAAGAACATTTAAACTTTAACAGCAGATCTGTATAGACATAAACAGAATTGACTAGGTCTCACCTAGCAAGAGACAACTTAGTGGAAAGCTACTAATTCCCCAATAGGATTAAAAAAATCAATAACCCCACCCCAAAGAAGAACAGCACATTTCCTTAGGGGAATCTATTTATAATACATATAGTTGAGATTCAATAAGCATATGTGTGTGTGTGTGTGGCAAACATGTACTAGAAAATTAATCTAAAATATAACTAGTTGAAAGTAGCATGTCACCTTACTTCCTCCTTGCACAGCCACTGAATAAGTCTTGGGTTTTTAGTGTCTGCGGGATGCTGAAAGCTACATATATCACGAAAGACAACACAAAATTAAAGGGGTGAACAAGATACAAGTCTATAAGATGCAACAAATTCATAAACTTGAAGAGAGTATTTATCTTACTCATTGAACTCGGTTAAATTTAAAAAACCATCACCGTCAATATCAGATGCATTGAAATGCTCCTCTTTCCACCAACCCATATCATACCCAAATGAGTTATTATCTGGTCATGATATAGTCAGATTAGTTGTAAGTGATATATCCAAATGTGAAAAACATACAAAAACTTACATTACGTAACAATCATTTGTCCTAAGACCGCTACGTTATCTTTGTAGCTACAGATATTTATAAGAATCAGAAATAGAATATCATTCATATATCAAGTTTAGCCTATGAATCTACAGAATACTTCAAGTTTGTATACCAAAATCTTTCTATATCTTAAATAAACAAACATAAAACATCCACTTCCAAATTATGGTAATGCGGACAGACTTTTCCTGGCGTAGGATATTTCAGGTCAATATTTAGATGGTGTGTTTTTTTCACTTTGCTATAAGTCCATTACTCACTACTACAGAATTACATATCTGCTACAAGTCCCATGTGTGACACTTTCAACTGTTCTGAATAGAATGAGTTCATGTTTTGTTCCTAGTACTTAAACTTTTTACCCGGATATGTAACGATTCTGCACCCTCAAACCTCATACAGTTAAATGTAGCAGTAACAAACTTTTTCTACATTAAAGAAATAACTAACAGTTTAAAGTTATCGTTGATTCCTACAAAAACGTTAGCATCAAAATTTCTAGACCAATGTTACTAGCTACATATAGGGTATGTTTGGCAGCTTCTAGTTGGGTATAGTCAAACTGAATTTGATTATTCAGGGGATCGGCTACAACAAACTATACATATTGAAAATTGCTTATTTTACATTTAGATACACCAGATAAGCAATTTTGAGAACGTTCTAGATTGCTTATCAAAATTGATTTTATAGAATTCACAAGTCAAATAAGCTGTCTTATATAAGCAACTAGTACTAATTGAGTTGCTTATTCCAAAAAGCAACTCCAAATACCCCCATGATTATGCTATTATCTAGGGATCATTTTACATGTAAATCACCAAATCGTCAAATCACAACTTCACATTTAGTCCCTTTCCCTACAACTAATATCCACAACAACAACAATATCCAATCTCGCCTGAGCGGGGTATGGGGGAAGTAGAATGTAGACAGATCATACCCTACCCTTGGGTAAACCCGAGGGTAAGGAGACTGCTTCCGGTTAGACCTCCGGCACTACAACTAAATGACTAATTATCCGATCCTAATTATTCCAAATCACATAACCACATTCAAAACACAATGCCAATCGTTTATCATAAAAAACAAAACTTATACAAAACATATGTACCTGTATCCCGAACCCAACTAGGCGGTGAATACTCGTGAAAACTAACCAACCCATCCTTATTATTATCATGCAGCTCCATCTCCCTCTGAGTCCTATGCAAGACCTCCCTCTGACTCTGCTCCAAGTTCCACTGCGTCAACTCATGCTCCGAAACAAACCCATCAGCAGGATCAACGTCAATCCTGGGAAACAACAACACCAACCTATGCGTAATATTAAACTTATGCTCATCATTCAAATAATCCTCAGCATCTATAAAATCCTCCCATTCAGGCTGTGACTCCATTCCAGGTGCCACGTCATCATGATGATCACCATGAACATCACCATGATCATCTTTGTTAAAGTAATGGGTTTGTTCCCATTGCTTGTCTTCACGTTTACGTTCAATGTCTGCGATAAGGGGGTCGAATGAGATATGGTGATCTGATGGGGTGGTGGGTACGGTGGTTGTGGTGGTTATGGTGGTGGTGAAGTTTGAGCGGAGTTTGAGGCGGCGGTGGCGGCGGTTGTGGCGGTTGGATTTGTTGTTGTTGGGTGAGTGGGAGATTAGAATGAGGATTAGTATGGCTACTGTTAGGTAGATTATTACTGACAGTTTGCTCATTGCATTAAACACAGTTGTTTGTTATTGTTTTGTTTTAATGTTGTTGTTGTTTTGTTTGGTGATTTAATTTAGGATTTAAGGTTTTTTTTTGAAGAGATGTGTTTGGGTGTTGTGTTTTTTTTAATGTGTGTAGGAAGGAAGGAGTTGAGAAGAGTTTGTGTTTTTGTGTTTGTGTTGGTACTTGGTAGATCTGTTTGTTTTCTAGAGAAAGTTGAGGGTAATGGAAGTGAAAAGTGAAATTATGCGACGTGATTATTTGGGTGACGTTGTTTGAACCAACCACGTAATGACATGTGGCTTGTCTACTTTTTATTTTCTTACGAGGCAGCATGGCCCGTGCGATGCACGGGCTTCGATAACCATGAAGTAGCATCAGTCTTTAACTAACGTTTTCTAAATAGAATTGTTTGAAGAAAAAAGTATAACACATGAGCGACTTTCATCATCGTAACGCAAAACATTTTCAAACATATAGTTAACAGTTATGGCGGTATAATGATCCCAGTTTGCATGAGCCTCATTAGTTGTCTCAGATAATATGTTACAAAATCACATGTAGGCCAAATATATATTTAAAGTTTATGTACGCTTCATTGCTTCAACATTCGAATCGTAACATTACGAAGTGACATAAAGGTTGCATCAAAATAACATGTATTATGTAAAGGAGCAGCTTACTCAATGCAAACATGAGAGTTGAAAACAAAGAAAAACTACAACCTGTATTGTGCAAAACAATCGCATTTTATAAATGTGAACCCTCGGTCCTTCTTTCCCAACTATAAATCCAGCAGCAACACCAATATAAATGCAAGCATCTATTACATTTCATCACCATAACATGAGAGCGATAATGATTTGGTTGCAAACAGCTTATACCTCTTCAAGCTTCTCATCATACTCCGCTTTCTAATCACCTTCAAATGCATGTTACACAAATAAAAGCTAAATTAGAGGATAAAAACAGTTTAAAAATGTACAAACACGTTAACAATGTGGTGAACACTTGAGCTTTAATAGCACTCCAAGTTGACTTTATAACACAACCAAACAGGCGAAAACCCCTTTCGATTATCACAACCAAATAGACACAACCTGCAACACTATAACACATCCAAACACCCCTATAAAATTCGTAAATAATTATCCAAATAAAAGGGTGAAACCTTAACTTAGTCATTATATCAAATAACACTATGAAATGCAAATTTTGCACTTCCTTGCTGTGCGCAACTTAAGTAACTTGTAGTTTCTTTGTGGAGTTGCTTAAACATACAAACTGTGGAAGAGGGACTTTTATGCAGAGTTGCATAAAGCCCAGCCCTAAATTTCCACTCCTAAAGAGTCCCTCCTTATAAAGCCCATTACTAAATCGCTCGGTCATTCTTCAAACACTATGCGTAGCATAAGTAAAACATGATAATATGCAAAACTAATTATAAAATTTTCACCTTTTTTTTGCAAAAGAACACAGTTTGACTTTTTTACAAAGTCAACTATGTTAGATAAACTTTTATTACTCAACTTACTTGACTTCAAATGTATTTTGATTTCCAGTTGTAGAAACAACAACTGTAATGAACACAATGGCGAAAAAAGGTAACATATGTTAAACAGAAAGTTTACTATGGATAGAACGACAAATAATTATATCACAATGATTGAACAAAATATAAATTATTTCCGTTATAGGTTTTGTAGAATATTTTTACAGTCTGCAAGTATAAATTGTCGTTCGGTAAGATGTCTAATATTACTTATGAAGATATGTGCCACGATACAGTTAACCGTATTACATATATCCATTTCGAAAAACTCAAGGTTACTTCATTAGTACAATCTTTTAAGTCTGTTGTCATGTGAAAGAGCATCACTTTGGGGTTTATTTGTTCTATGTTTTTTTGGAGACTGCGTTTTCTCTATCGAACGATAATCCCTTTAATCTGATAAACGGTTTTAGTAAGCTCTCTTAAACATGAAACACCCACAAAACTGCTCATAAGCACTTTAATGTATGTATTTATGCACAAATGCTTTTAAACTTTATATTTAACTGCATAAATAATTCTTACAATTCCTATATATATTGAATGCACTTGTTACTTTTAAAAAGCTAGGGCAAAAACGTTTGTGTGGTTAGAACCATTCCCACAACCGAAGCTGAATTTTGCAAAGCACACCTTCTTACCTTTGCTGGATCGATAACTCCTGATTCCACCAAATTTTCATACTTGTCTGTCATTGCATTGTAACCAAACTCCCATTCGCTTTCTTTTACCTTCTCCACTACCACTTCACCTTCAACTCCCGCGTTTTGGGCTATTAGAGATGTTGGTGCGACCAATGCCTATAATCAACCAAGTAGGCATTAACAAAAAAGACCAAAAAAACCAAGCTAACCGGGTATAGAAATTGACCCATTTACTGATGGGTCAATTAGTATTATGCCTATTATGCTTTAGATCAATCATGTTAAACTGGTCGAATAAGGGGAAAAAATGCTAGAATTGAATAGCTTTATGGATTGAACTTTTAACCCATTTCGACATATAACACAAATTTCTTGTTTTAAAATGAGCTGCTTTAAAACATTTGCCCAACCCGTCCATTTTACCATTCTCTAACACTTGACCAAGCAAACAAAATCATGGTTCAATACTGACCTTTTGAATGATGTCAGCATCTAATCTCTCTTCTGCATCCTCAATCCTCCCAAAACTAACCGCTTTTATATCCCTTGTCATCATGTCATCACCCATCAGCTTGCCCGGATTTGATTATTTCCCATTCTCTTAGACTCACATCTCAAAACAATGCCCTCAAGGCTCATCGGAAGGAGGCACCTAGTCTATTGGTATCCAGTACGGACTGACTGAGATGGTGGAACAATCATTAACACGCTATGTCTCTGCACGGTTCGCATCGCGGCTGTCTTCTTTAACATACCTGCATTTTTATTAATTGACAATTAATATAAGTGAATAAAAATATAAGGTAGCTCAAAATAAGCATAAAGTCGTTAAATTTAGAAGGGCGCTTGGCATTGCATTTGCAAACTGATTATCTGATTTTCATTATTCCCCAAATCAGAATCCTATAACTAAAATTCCAAATACCTCTTTGAAAATTAAATTATTAAAGAAGATAGATGAAGAGTGTGGATGTCTAGAAATGAATTTTTGGAAATGAATCTACATTAGACTGGTCAGGACTATGGATCAAAGTGTAGATGTGTGCATCACGTCTGTTTTATTTGCCTTCTTATCAGAATAATCCTAAACATAGCTCCCCATGTCCCAAAATTCCTCTAGATGATGTGTGAACAGTGGCAATCAATAGCATTAGTATGTGGATTATCTACTAAAAGTTTGGTAACCAAAATGCGATTATTGCATACCATGGAGACTGTTTGGACCATTGTTAACCGAGAGAGTATAATCGGTCCCATTGAGTGTGAACTTCCCCTGTTTAGGACTCTTCCAACAATGCAACCAAAGTAGGGTGTCGTGCGATTCTGTTGAAAACAAAAAGAACCAGATTGTGTTTAACTGATTTGTTGTTACTAACGCGACAAAAGGCCAAAAATCTAAATAAATCAAATAGAAAAAAGAGCTATACCATGCACGGGACTTTTCAGACTATCGAGTCATGATGAAATAACATTATTTCTCGCGTGACTGACTCTTCCAACCACCTACATGTTAACCGCGTAAAACTCACATCAGAACCCAAATTTACGCGATTAACAATTAACAAAATCTAAACCTAATCACAAACACGTCAATTTATAAAAACCTCTAAAACGTCTAATTACAACAACAAACAGTAACAGTTCGAAACTAATAATCAGTCAACGCTAACATTTCACTATCGAATTAACAAAACTAAACACACTTTATAATCATACCTTATTTTATATGTCATTGATTACATCAGCCGTTAAATCTTATGCAGCTGCAAAAACAACCAATTTTCTTAGCCATCTTGTTGCTTCATATCACCCAGCATATCAATTGTCATCACAACCACCCTTTCATTACTCTCACTCAAATTCTAATTACAAAAACCAATGAATATAACATCACAAATTCAACTTAATTGAAAAGAAAAACAAAATAAAAAAGAAAACTCAATTTTTTTTCTTCATACCTATAGTTCTTTAAATTTCACTCTGATTATTATTATCATCATAAAATTAGATTTCAAAGGGGTGCCCAATCGATAATCACTTTCAATTTCTGCAATAATAGAATGAGGTGAGGAGAAGGCAATCCATCATCAGATCCTGAGTCTTCATCATCTAAGTTTATAGTTAATTCCTGAAGATCATCATTTTAATGTGCTTTTGATTTGCCGGATTTTTAGAAAGAGAATATGAAGGAGAAAGGGTGTATGAAGTGTGAAAGATAATTGGGAGTTTGGTGAGACTGTTCAATACATTTTAACTGATGCAATAAGTTGGCGGGAGATATCAAGAGGCACTCTATTAATTCTCTCATTGCGTTTGCAACTCATTTTGTATGTATAGATAGATTTGAGCTTAAAAGTCTTAAAAGCTTCCAAATAAGCTCCACATGTAGTAAATTCATTAGCTTAAACCACATATTTGAGTTTCTTGGCTTGTGACATTAATGCTCACATTCAATATGGGAACTCAATTTTTATATATATATAGATTCTTGTGTTTATTTATTTATTTATTGAAAGTCGAGAGATTTCAAAAATGAAGGAAACGTGATTCAGTTAGATTTATCTGTACTGGACAAAACAAAGTAACTGATGTGTCTAAAGGCTGTGAACATTGAAAATAGTGATCCTGAATAGTGGAAAATTTATGGCTAGTGAACAGTATTCTAACGGTCAGGAATAGTGAATTCCAACGGCCGTGAATAGTGTTCCAACGGCTATATTTTAGCCTATAAATACCCATCTCTAATTTCCATTTCTTCCATCAACCATTTTCTTCTTATTTCACCTCTCAAAATGCCGCAGCTCATCACTATACTAGCGATTGTATATGTCGTCCTTGTCTCTATCTACTTAGCGTATGTTCCAGATGAAGACTTTGGATTCTTGGTCGCCATCTTGATGTTTGTCGTACCCCTCACTGTCCTAGCCATTACCGTAGACAAGGTTCAAGCATGGGTCGTAATGGTTGGTGCCTTGGTGGTGTTCATACTTCATACTCCTCGAGGTGTTATAATTGTTTCCCGTCTCTACTTTTAACAATGAAACCGTTTAATCAGATTGTCTAAACATAACTGTTTGGTTTGATGTTCCGCAAGTTACGAGTCAAGTTTTAGGGCCGTAGTAGGTTTGTAATCCGTTTTCATATTTTCTACCACGTGAATTCTCTAATACGGCATTTGGCTAAGGTCGACATTTTACCTTAGTGGTGTGCAGATTTTCATCTTTTGCACATTTGTGTTTGTACCTGGATTGAAAGTATGTCTTAGTTTGGCCGTTGGAGTTGTATGTCTAGAATCAGTTTGTAAACATTTTTCAGTCCAATGTTTTTAGTAAGCATGCTCGAGAACATAGTATTGGTGCTTATGTATTACTGTACCAGCTAAAATATTTTCCTCAAATTCTTTTTGGAAGGTTAAACCAAAGAGCATTAACAAGTATCGTGAATGACAAACTAGTAAGCACACATCTTTTAGTTGTATTGTCTAAAAGTCAAGGGTTACACAAATCTAAAACCGTACCTAGTTGACTTGTTCATGTACATCAATTCTTGACAACAACAAAATGCCAAACTATAAAAATACCCATAATACATTTCTAGGTGGCCTCCTCATACAAGATTTCCTACATATAACTAACAAAATCCCCATAAACATGAACTCGGTGCACTGACTTCAACCTTGTCAGAACATGATGCAACAAAAGGCTTTTTGCAAACCCTGTGTTAAGGGGACAACGTGCTCACTAAGAATTCAAATCGCAACTTTGCACGAATGAACTTTGTTAATGTATTCATATTAAAATAAATATAAGCCGCTTAAGGGGTTATATCTCTCAATACTTTTACAAAAAACCTGGCAAAACAATTTCTATGGAGCCCCTATGAAGAGCCTTCACCTGAATCGTCTGAATCTGAACCTGAACCATCAACCATCTTTTCTAGTGAATCCATATCACCAGCTTCTGCAACTGTATGCAACCGAAGTCTTTCAGCATCCTCGCTGCAAAAGTCATGACCAAAAGTGGTTAAACAATGTCTCAGCACTTGTTTGTTCAACAATTGGGATGTGATCTGAGAACAAGAAGTGAATTACAGTACTTTTTTACCATCTTATATGACTATTTTACTTAACGATTTGTATCAAAACAACTAAAAATGGGTGTGTTGGGTAACGGGTCAAACTAAATTCGGGTTTGAGACGGGGACTTTTAAGTACCGGTCAGGTTGACCGACAACCTTTGTTTATACAGTCAGCATGCTAAAATGTGACCACAAAAAACCTATGTTAACTACGCTACATTGAAAATCCAAGTCTTCAAAATTAAACAACTTATAGAGGCTTGTAAGCAATGAAAATACAGTTTGAACAACGTTAACACATCTGACCCACTTCCCTTTTAGTTACTCTTTATTTGAGCCGTTAGGGATAAACAACAACCCAAAAAGATGAGTCAAAATTGCCATTTCTAGAAGAATTGAATAAAGGAGAAACCTTTTACTCACAACATAAACATTTCTAGCCATTGTACATATTTTAGCAGTTAAATAAAGCTTTGTACTTTGCAAAATTGGGGAAAAAAGGTCCAAGTTTGGTAAGTTCAATTTTTTTTTTTTGAAATTTCTGTTTTGATGCAACATGTTATATAAAATGGTTACAAAAAATTATTCAGCCAAAAGGGAATGATGCTTACTCTGCAACGCCAAATATTTCCTTCACTATCAAGGAGCCATCTCTCCCACAGAACTCTGGAAGCTGGTAATACATCAAGGAAAAAATTATTTATGTAATAAAGCAAAACATACAAACAAGATGGGGTGTTGTGGTTTGATTCAGGAAAGCTACGACCAATACCAAACACAAATCCACATGTAGGGAAGACAATACTTCTACACTAATTCAAATACATGCACGAACTCAAGGATTAAATATTCATATTATCGCACACATATCAGGGTTGTATAATATTTGCCTACTTTAAACCATAATAACTTAGCATAAATATTATCGCCAACCACAATGGATATAGTAGAAGCGATAATGAAGGAGTACATTAAAAGAGTTAATCAAATTGCAGAAGAAACGTTCACTTAATATTCATCAGAAGAAAAACATGTTAGTTTTACCTCCGAAAGATAGAAAATCTTTCCGAAAAGAGCTTGAACAGCAAGCTTTTTCATTAATCCCTTTTCAGTATAACCTGATGTATTCATGACAACTGGACCTGCAATGCGAAATAAACATTCTGAGCAACCTCAACTAACAAGTTCAAATCTTGGCAAGGTTAGTGTCCTAAGCTTAAGTATCATAACTGCTTAATGCTGCCTAGCCTTTGTTTGAAAAAACTCTAATAGCTAGATATTTAAAGATACTGACTGTTTAGAAAAAATTTTGAAATTTATTTTATTACCCGTTCATCAGATTAGACTAGGGTTTGCCTAATAGAATAGGTTTTGTACCTTGCTTTTTAACAATAAGCTTTGAAATTTCATTTAGAATTTCAGCAACTTGAGAATCATCCAACATTGTTATTTTCCTGAGATGAATCAAGGCCGCTACCATTTGTGGGTTAAAAGGCTTTTCATTCAAGGCATATCGGATGTATTTACGCAAAATATCCACCATGCTGAAGCCTGTCTGCATTTCGAATAAAACTGGTATCAAATACTCATTCTCTTTACTAAAGTTGATCGACGAAAAGTATTACATGATAAGTTATACATGTTAATAAGAACGATGACAACAAGCCTTTAACACGAACAAATTAAGGCATGACCATTTGAGAAAGTTTAGAGAAAAAAAACGATTTAAACAGACCAAACCCAGTGGCATCCAGTGGTCATACTGTATGCAATATGTACAAAGCAAAAGGAAACTATAGGTGTGTATGCATTTATGATGACCAAGACAAAAACTATATAACCAAAGCTTTCCTTATCGTCAAGTGAAAAGGGTAATATATATCACCTTCTGCATCAGTTCCTTCAGAGCATCATGCTGTAGTCCACTCCCTTCTTTCTCAAGTAAATCATCTATTGATCTGCACAGCGTTGCATTTTTATTGATCTGAAAACATATCTCTTGTCAGTCATTTAATAATGCATCAAATAATGTCTATTATTATAAAAACTCAATCATTAATCATACACTTAAAATTAAATGATGTGTCGGATCAAACATCTCAGTTATGATAATAGAATGTTATTGAAGTAGACAGGAATAAACATCAATGCCAGTCTTTAAAAGATTAAAAGTTTTATATTCAGATATAAATGGGCTGAGCGAGCATCAAAGAAATTCTCAGTGTGGGAAAACGGTTTCATGTTTCATAGTAGGGTCAATTTGTTGGTAGGTTAAGCCTGTGACTAGGTGCTTGCCATTCTAAAAGTTTCTGGTACAAACACAGACTCCTATTGCTGATATTGTGTCAATTGTAGTTTGAGTTTGTAATTCTTCAACTCATGTTTAAGTCAATATAACATGAAATACGAAGGAAGAAAAAGACATGATACGGCTTGTCATAAGCCCATCATTTTACTTGCATTTGTAAAGAGGCTGGTTATGCATTTCAAACTCTAAGATAAATATAAGGTTTAACCATGATATTCCAATATATTAAACACATAACAATTAACATACTATTCCCAAGTTTAATCATCCAATTCCTATTCTTAAAAGTGGCTAAAAATAACTTTGCCATTCATATATTAAATGTATGAGTTTTGAGATATAATTCACATCGAGGGTAGCATAAAGACCAAATGATCCAACCAGAACCGATACATGACGGTCCAGTCTTCGGAATGAAAAATTTACGAAACAGAGGTTCGGAAAACACGGTCCGACCGGTAGTATATGCTAATTTTGGGAATATGACTAGTTTCCTCCCATTTTGTTTTATAAGAATTTGATTTCTATCTCCCAGCTCAATGTTTTGTGTGATGACTATTTCTTTAGATTTTAGTTTATGTGTGACGAATATCACACTTGGTAGATGGCTATTAAGTTGAGAGTTACTGTTTCTAGATCAAATTGCTCCCAACACAAGGGCTTCAAATTTAGGAGATTAACCAAAGAATGTTAATGAGAAAAAATAAAATAAAATGGCGGACTAAGTTTATACCGAGTGTTTTGATTAGGAATTAGGAGATATTTGATTAAATCAAATCCTCAGAAAATAAGAAACCAACTATCATACTCACGATTAAATACACTAATGGTCAAACCATAAGTTGCAGTTATTCTCTTTGCTAACCCGGACGGACCAAACCGACCAATCCTAAAATTCACATCCCAAAAACCCGGACAATCATTTACTGGTTCATGCTGGTCCCACATCAATTCCAGTTAGGGCCTCGGGTTATCCTAACGCTCATTCCTAGTTTCACATGTACGTAGACTTCTATAAAACTACCTTCTTATTCACAAACTTTCAAACATCTAAGGCAGTGATTGTTTTTAAAAGAAGCACTTATTTCCACTTTTGTCTGCAAGCGGGAAGAGGAGATGAAAGAAGTGCATTTGTTTTTTCCTCTGTCTCCAGGCGGGAAGAGGAAATGAAAGAAGTGCGTTTGTTTAATTATAACTTTTTTCCTCTTCAGTTTTGCAGATTATCTTTTTGTCGTATACTCTTATTATCAATTTTGTATTTTAAAGACTTTAGATCCACCTCTTCTCTCGCAGACATGGTTTTGCAAATCAGGCATAAAAATTCTGAAAAAAACAAACGCAACCTAAACCAACCACCAAACTAACAATGCAGTTGTGTTTGTAAGCCTATTGGTCATTAAATCCATCCTTACACACATCACACTCTAACAAAACATGGTACATGAAAACATAAGATAGTGTTAGTCCAACGGGGATATGCATCCAAAAGTGGAGTTCATGGGTCCCTTTAATCATCGTATTATACAATTTACCTCTCCCATGTTGGTCGTGTGACCGGTCTATAAGCATCTACTCGTTTAAAGTGTTTTAACGCTAGAAATAACTCCTAAATACTCAAAACTATCATAATAAGGGGGTGTTTGGCAATGCACCTTGTTACGACGAGCTTGTTTGGGCGAAGTAAACTTCTTAACAGTCTTAACAAAGGCGAAAACAAACGAAACCCCAACATACGCCAAAGGAAGAGCCAAAAGCCACGGAACCGACGACCGACCGACACGTGGACCCGGCAAAGCTTGAGTAACTGAACCACTAAACTCAACTATATCCAATGCTTTCTCTTGTATCCATGGCATATCCTCCTCAACTTCCTCCACGTCATCATTTTCGTTATTTTTAGGGCTTGTGTTGTTGGTTTTTGAGGCGGCGGTGGTGGTGGCGGCGCGTGTTCGGCGCGTGGAGAGTGAGAGTGAGGGGAGAAAGGTTGTTGGTGGTTTAAGTTGGGGGGATAAGGTTGTTGTGGTGGTTAAAGGTGGTTGTTGGTGGCGGTTGGTGGTGGTTGTTATGGTGGTTATGTAGTGGTGGGAAATGATGGAGTTTGACATTTTGGGGTTTTGGTGTTGGCGATGAAACCACTGCGTTTTTTTAGGAAGGATTTGGGATTGAATAGGGGTGTTTGGATATGATTAGAGCACACGGTGTAGGTTCGCCGTTACCCTTCTTCGTTCATACGTGGAGGCTCAACGGCGAGCCGTTCCTCGCCACTACATCATGTGAGGCTCGCCATTGGTCTTCGTTCGCTACTTCTTCGTGAGCATGGCGAGGGAATTGTCTGACAAAAAGTGGATATGGACGTTGGGTTTGCAGCAATAAAAACGGATATATAAACTCTATAAATACTAAACCCAAGTTCGTATTTTTTTCCCGTATTATAACTTTTTTATTTGATGAAATAAAATTAGTATGTTGTGTTATTTTTAAGTATTTGTGAAATAAATTTAATTTATTTAATGAAATGAATAAAAAAATTAAAGTTGTAAGTGGTGAGACCCAAATTAAGAAGTTGAGGTTTGTTGTTTGATGAGTAAGGGGTTAGTTGTGAAGAGGTGTTGGGTGATGTGACACACGTGGAGCCCGAATGAAGAGGTGTTGCTTATCAACTACACCTAATACTCTTATAAGCATGAAGGGCTTATTTTTCATAAGCTAATTTTTTTATGGCTTTTTTGTTTAAAAAAACTTTTCAGCTTATATAAAGTTTAAAATAAAATTTCAAAATAAGCCACAAAATATGAGCTTATGAAACATCAACTAAAAACCACATAAACTATAATAAGCTTATTATATAAGTTAAAACAAACATTCGTAAATAATAATAATAATAATAATAATAATAATAATAATAAAATGAAATGAGAAAAGTTCAGCAAGCCAATTAATGGCTCGCGCATTCACACTTACATGAATTTCGTCTCACTTTGATTTGGTTTTAACCCGTCCCAATTTATAGCCAAGTTTAGGGTTATGTTCTTGTTGACCTATTCACTAAAAGGTTATGTTTGCGTTGAGAGTGGTGAATAGTACCATGTTAGGGAAAGAAATAAACTTGTGGCAAACGTATTGTCATGCACGTAGCTCAGTTGGTTTTAGAAGAGATAATTTTATATAAATATAAGAAGTAGATGTTTAATGAGGCTAAAATATTTCGATATTTATGTATTTAAATTGTTATTATTACTTACACATTTACTATTGTTAAGTTAGTTAAATTTCACAAAAGATGATATAATGATATTGTTCTATTTTAAATGTGATGTGGCGGATATTCTTGGAAATTGGATGCTTATACTACGGTGTGGCAAAAGGGTGATGGAAAGAACTGCCATTTTTCGTGATGAGAATGATTAAGAGGACTAAAGATGTGATTAATTTAATGCTTAAAATTGTGGCTGTGTTTTATTGGTTTGTAAAATAATGAGTCTCTTGGCTAATACATAAAACTAGAAGGAATGATACATTTACAAAAATATATATATAATCATAAAATGATGTATTACCAATAAATATTATCTTAATCAATTATCTTTCTTCCTTTTCAATTTTCATCTTCCTCTAAATACATGACACGTTCACACATAGTGAAAAAATTCTTTATAAAAATTTTTGAGTAAATTTTAAAAACCGTCCTAAAGTTTGACCAATTTGCATGTTTCATCTCACACATTTCGAAACTGCAAGGATCGTCCTTAAAGTTTGGCCCGTGTGCATGTGTCGTCCCTAAAGTTTGACCCGTTTGCATGTGTCGTCCCTAAAGTTTGACCAATTTGGGATGATATATGCCCAAAAAGGACGATATATGCCCCAAAGGTTAACTTTAGGGACGATCCTTGCAGTTTTGAAATGTGTGGGACAAAACATGCAAATTCGCCAAACTTTAGGGATGATTTTTGCAATTTACTCAAAAATTTGTGAATGTAGCATTCTTCCCCATATACCGTGGAAGACGATATTAGAACTTATAACCTGTAAAAAACGGTATTGAAAGTTACTTTACTTATTTTTGTTGAATGTAGCATTCTTCTAAAATTGTTCACATCTTTCAGTCTCTCAATCATTTCTCCCAACTAATATGTCTAGGGTATCCGTGAAAAGCTTGTGATAAAGTTGTGGTAAGCCTCATTATAATTCTTTGGATGACAACATTTTTGCTAATTTTATAAGATAATATATTTCTTCATCCTTTGGTTATGAATACAAAAGTTCAAACTAAATTTATGGGTATGTTTAGTAGGAGACAAAGATATGATCATAAGAGCACAAGGTGCAGATGGCGAAGGGGGGCTCGCCGTCCGATGTGGCACTTCCAACGGCGAGCCGTTGCTCGCCGCCACACCGTTTGGGCCTCGCCGTTCTTCGCCGATGGCAATCTCGTCGTGGCCACGGCGAAGGTAAGTTTCTGACAATGTGCAGGTTAACGTTTGGATTTGTTTGGAAAATGAAATAAATCACAAACATAATATTTAGCAAGATCAAAAGCAAGAAATAATATGAATACCTATTATGAGATTTGGTCTATCAGCTGGTTACTAGGTGAAGAAGTAAAGAATTGTGTTTTATGGTACTAGTATTTATAAAACTGTGATGGGCTAGGTATTGTAACTGTGATGGGCTAGGTATGGGCTACAAGAATTGTGTTTTTTTTTTTTTTTTTTCTCGTATCGTATTTTTTTTTTCCGTATTGTAACTTTTTTATTTGATGAAATAAAAATAGTATGTTTTGTTATTTTTTAGTATTTGTGAAATTAATTTAATTTATTTAATGAAATGAATAAAAAAATAAATGTGTAAGAGGTGGGGCCCTAATGGGAAAGTTGAGGTTTGTTGTTTGGTGAGGAGGGGTTTGTTGTGGTTAGTTGAAGTTGAGGTGTTTTGGTAATGTGGCATGGTGGGGCCCGAATGGGGAGGCAAATGCTTGCCTTTGCACCTTGTGCTCTAAGTTCATAACATGAAGAAGATGTGGATATAAGTTTTTGCAAGAATGATTATTACAACGATAATATTATTCAACATCACTTAGTAAACTCCAAAAATGTAATCAAAGTGACATACGGACTAGATGCAAAAGGGGTCCTTATATTGATGAAAATTTAGACAATTTATCCACAATCACTTGATCGAACAAACACAATTATCTCTTGAGGAATACAACACCATACTCTTAGGCGTGGCGATTACTAATTACAAAGCTCTTAAGCTACACTGAATGAAGATGCAGTTCCCTCAACGAATTTCTTTGCTCCCTTAAACCATCTCTTGTCACCGGCTTGAGCCTTGCAAATGTAAAGTTTACCGTCATTCACAGTGGCGGTGATCAATTGATGTTTGCCACCCTCATCTCCATCAGCTGTCCTTGTTAGCACTGACACGTAGTAGTATTGCTTTCCATTAACAACGGGAGTTGAAACTTCCAATATGTTTGCCGTTGCAACTGCATCTGGTTCAAATCCTCCCTAAACACACATACATTGCAACAAAGAGAGTTTAACACAAATTAATCCTAAATTGTTTTATCTAAAATATTATCCATTTTTATTTGGAAATTGGAGGTGAATATACGATGACTCCATATATGTATTCAAATGGTATTTTGGTTACCTCAGATGCAGTTTTGCCAAAGTAAGCTTGTCTCCCTAGCAAGTAATCAACCTGAAAAACGATACAATATAACGAACTTTGTTATTCAAAGGGCTAAATTGCACATGACATAATAGCAATGTAGTACGACTTTAATACAGTACCTTGGAGAGGAATTCTTCAGGGGAACCATAATCGGTGATGGATTTCTTATCGGTAGGTTGTACCAAGACTGAAAGGTTGCTTGTGGTGTCAAAGTTGTCCTCGTATCTAAGCACTTGACCAGGGAACTCTCTTTCCCTGCTCGGGTTCCATTTCGCTGGAATGGATAGCTTGAATCCGGGACCTTCATACTGTGAGAATTCTGTTGACTTTGGCTTCCCGAACACATTAGCTACAATCACACACAACCCATCATCAAAAACGTTACACGTAGTATCGACACATATTTGTATACTCCGTATATATTTGCAGTTACTTACTAGGAAAGTTAATCTATTTCTATTAAATCTCAACGCACTTTCTCATTTGTTTTTCTTGGTACATATAAATCATTAATAGATTGTTTTCTGTCCCGTTACACTAAAATGGACAAAATGGACGGAAAACAATCTATTAATGTTATATTTATATACAATATAATGTTAAGATCACGCGTTACAAAATAACCTAAACAATACACAAAACCATCTTCCTATTTTAAGGTAACCATGGTTTCCGATCTTTTTGCCGACTAAGTACGATGACTAAAATAAAAAAGTAAAAGTACGTAACTATCTTATGCTAGTAAATATACTATCGATATGTACCAGCTTCACCATAAGCAGCATCAGCAGGCGAAACCTTAGAACCAACAGCAGCTGCACCAATAAGAACAGTCAAAGCCAACCTACGCGATATCGAAGCATCAGCAGTCACACCCTCTTCACGTTTCTGCGACTTGCATACAACAGCTTGAGAAGGTTTGACAGTTGACACTTGCATGCGAGATGATGATGATCTAGTTGGTGTAGTGAGTGCATGGAAACATGAAGTTGCAGCCATTGTGGTTACAATAAGTGTGTGTATGTGAGTAGGTGTTTGAGTGTAATTGAGGAGGATCAATGGAAGTGAAGTAAGGGTAAGGAAGAAATAATTAAGAAGAAGGATTGGTGGAAAATGTGGATGAGGAGGATGAGATTGATGGTGTTTGGATAAGGGTTTAGTGGTTATAAAATGTGACAACTGGGATATATTTGATCTTCAATGTGGCTCATGTTGCCATATTGGCATGTGGGGTACGTACTTGACAAAATGTGTTTTGCTATAGTATAGCAACTTGAGCTAATTCTCTAAATGCCCCAACAGTACAACCATGTGTACCCCTTTCACCCCAAAAATTTTCTTTTTCCCCAAATACCCCATGGGCGACCCTCTCTCATAATTTTTTGGGCAACTCTCACAGATTTGAGACAAGTGTCCCTATGCTTGGGCCCACCTTGTACTTACATAGTACTAGTTACCCAGGTTATTTCTTGAGCGACTGGGCCCACATTTCTTGGGCGACTTGACTTTTTTGACTTTTAATGAACTACATTTTTGGTCCTCATGGTTTGCTTGGTATTTTATTTTTAATCCTTGTGGTTATTATTATTATTATTAATAGACACAAACATGATCACAAACATATAAACCTGTTACCCTAATATTTTGCATATATCATTGTAACTTTAACCTAACACACTTGGTAAATCCGCCCCCTTCAACCTAAACTCTATCACCTAACAAACCGATCACATCACAAACACCAAATCTCATCTCAAATCTTCCATCTTTAATCTAAAACCGAAACAATAAACCTTGTTAATCGATCGATCATCACAACCACAAAAACCTTATCTAAATTGGCTTCATGATCCATAATTGGGTCTCGTGTAGGGTTTTTTTTCTTGGTTTTTGTGTCTTTTTTCAAGATCGATGTGCTGTAAACGTTCAACTATTGTTGGTTAACTAGTGATGGACGAATTGACATTGGCTACGATGTAAGTGTAAGTGCAACTTAATATTGTAGCAAATTAAATATTTAATGGGTCTATTCTTATTTAGTTCTAGATTTTCTTGATAAAGTTCCTATTAGTTCTGCAGTAGAAAATGAGTTTTACTTTGACTTTAGTAAAATACTATTAATGGTTTATTGTATATGGGTTTTGTTTGACTGTAGAAAATGAGAACAAGACACTATTTTTTGATCGTCCAATTAAAATGGTGAAATACACTCTTTTTTAGTAGAAATGTGGGTATGATTAAAGTTTGGTTTTGATATGGGTTTTGTTTATTTGTTGCAGATCTGTGGAAAAAAGATATAAAAATTGAATCTTTTTTCATAAAACTGATAAGAAGATGTCAAGTATTGATCTGTTACCAAAAGGTGATGGAATCAGTTGAGATTAGAGCAGTGTGGAATGATAATCTTGATGAAGAATTTGTTTTGGTTAGAGATATTGTTGATAAATATCCTTATATTACTATGGATAGTGAGTTCCCTTGTGTCTGTTGGTGTAAATGTAAAAACATATGATATGAAAATGAATTTCTTTTTTCATTTTGTGTTTGTGTCTGTATATGTTTGTCTCTGTTGGTTCATAAGAGGAAGATGAACTTGTTTGTGTATATGTTTGTGTTTGTGTTTCTGAGATTTGTGTTTGTTTTGTGTTTGTGAAATACCAATCAAACCACGAGGACCAAAAATGTAGTTCATTAAAAGTCAAAAAAGCCAAGTCGCCCAAGAAATATGGGCCCAGTCTCTCAAGAAATAACCTGAGTAACTAGTAGTATGTAAGTACAAGGTAGGCCCAAGCATAGGGACACTTGTCCCAAATCTATGAGAGTTGCCCAAAAAATTATGGAAGAGAGTCGCCCTTGAGGTATTTGGGGAAAAAGAAAATTTCTGGGGTGAAAAGGGTACACATGGTTGTACTGTTGGGGCATTTAAAGAATTAGCTCTAGCAACTTTTGTGGTATATGGGTCGGACTGTTTCGTAATGGGTCAATAACAATTAACAAGTGGATCACTGCATTACATATTTATGCATATATATAGTCACAAATTATTGCAAGTTCACTAGCTTTTCAAAAATTTATAAGTGTCTTAAACAAGGATATATAGTGTGTTTCTAATAGGCAAGGAATGAAAGTATTCCTGTGTGCTATCAAAGTAGAGAGAATTCATAACTAGTTTATATGATCCAAACTTAAACACCTTGCAGTGACTTAGTAAAAATTTACCGGAAAGTAAGGTAATGTATATATTTGGATGATATATGAAATTTCAAAATGAAATATGTCTAATAAGTGAACAACAGTACGACACCCCTCATGCATATATTGTCGTTCGAGTATCTATAAAAGTGTACTGTATATTTAAACTAAAAGGGTAGCAAAGTAGGTTAAAACATATAACTACCATCACTAAAATGTGAGAGTTTTTAAGTATGAAATTTGTTTGGTGCAAAACAATTCTGGAAGTCCGAATTTTGCCTAGTGTAAATAGCTCTGTAAGGATTTGAGTTTGTTCGACGATAAATTAAACTTTCGTAAAATTAATCAACCAACATATCAAAAACCACGATACTCAAAAAAATACTGGGTTTAGCATGCCATTTGTGACTATGCATAAAATATGTAACTTAGCTAAGTTAATCCACATATATTTACATAAAACATGGAAACGAATATAATGTGAACTCATAGTAGTTTTGCTGCATCAAATGTTACCATTACGCCAATGGAGCGTAGCTGAGGTGGTGATGGCCGAGTGGGAGTCTTTGCACTTTATAACTACAACTACAACTACAACTACTGAGTGAGTCATGTATGTTCGAATGAAAAGCAGCCGGTTCGAGTTACCGGTTATTAACTTGTTTGCACCTCAAATGTTACCATTACACAATGTACACATTATTAGTCATCGAGACATATCATATTTGGAAGGTAGTCGTGACTCTCGTGACTCGTGAATGCTGCAATTACATGAGATGACACCCAATCACGTGGGTTGATTAGGATAGGTTCTTTTTTAACATCCTTTAATTATTTGCTTCTTAACTTTTCTTTTTTTGTTTAATGAGTTTGGATGACTTGCCGTTGAGATAATTAATTCGAATAACTTTTGACGAAATTCTAGAGGGTATCTAGGCTCTCTAGCTAGCTACATTTACACTACGTATAATGCAAGGATCAAATTTCATTTCATACATACAAAAGTTAAGCATTACAAATTTACAACAAGCACAAATTATAACTAACTAAATACAATTTATCAACACATTCATCTATTAACTATTAAACTTTTTAATTAATGTAATTTTTAAAACACCTTACAAATAAAAATACATGTTATTATACATATTGTACAAACTAATAAAATACGTAAAGTTTCATACATTTTATATGTAAACAAATTGATGATGCATATGGTTTTGAAAACCGGACCGGACCAACAGGTTCAATCAGTTTAACTGGGAACCGAAGTCGCCACCGGTTCTGCTAGCCAGTAAAAGCAAACCGAAAATGAACCGGAGAGGACCAGTTGGGATGAACAAAAACGGGTGAATCAGGGCAGACCGGGATCATTTTTTCTATTTTTTTTGCTAGTCAGCTCGTCATTGTTATTTTGTTGGTGTCATAACTTTAATCACAAGGTACCCACCGTCACAGGGTGCGAATGCCCTGCTAGTTTTCTTAATGGATATAAGACCGAGTATAATGGTTTGGTCGAAGGATCGGTTTGATCGACATGGGTGAGGCGTTCCAAGCATTACACCCCTCCTTGGGGACGCGCCCTAGGCAGAACAAAAAAAATGAAAAGTCGGTTGATTATATGACTGAGTTGAAAGGCAAACCCTCCTAGATTTGATCGTTGGGTCACTTTAAAATTTTAAATATTTTCACAATAAATACCCCATTACTTCTTCATTTTTATGCACACTTTCAAATACATTCTTTCTTATAAACTCTACACATCTCATCTAAAACAAATGTCTTCCGATCTATTTTTTTAACATCCTCGGATGATGAAGAATATGAAGTTAATAGTAGCGATCTAGCATTTTTTTAAAGAGGTCTTTACAGTTTTGCAAGCTTCCAATTCTACAATCCCCAAAACCCTGCGAATCGCAATAAATAGATATCGTTACGGTACTCATGATCATCCAGTAGCCGCTTACTTCTCTGAAAACTCAATGTATGACGAGCGCCATCCGTTTTTTTTTTTTTTTTTTTTTTTTTGAGTGAGTCGGGTATTTTTTGTGATGTGTTATGGGACTCACACATACCTATAACAGTTATAGCTGAAAATACTGTTTTAGTTATTGTAGACTGTGTTCTCTACTTTTTATGTAGAAGAAAAAGAAAGTGAAGGGAAGTATAGAAAGTGATGAGGAAGAAAAAAAGGGGTAAATTGCAAAAATGGTCCCTAACATATCACGAAAATGAAAAAATGAGACCGATTCATAAAGGCATGCAAATTTGCCACTAACGTTTCGCAAAAATGCAAATTAGCCACCGAGAGCCATATTCTGTTAGTTTGCTCATTAAGTTCCACGTCATCGAGGGTAGTTTCATCTTTTTATGGTGCATTTTGTCTCCCGCCAATTATAATTGAAGGACTATATTTACAAACAACGTAAACTCTTGAGTTAAAGCTACTAGATTACTAGAGTGCCTTTTTCAGAGTACATTAAATCCCCAAAAACAACCCAGTTACATATCCGTTGTGAAGATAATCAACCGTTAGACCCTAACCTTAAAAAAAAAAAAAAAAAAAAAAAAAAAAAAAAAAAAAAAAAAAAAAAAAAAACGTAAATCGGAACAAAGGACCCAAGTTATGGCGAATAATGATAAGGGAAAATCTTTGTTGATCAGGGGGAAGGAATCATCCAAAAAGGCGTGGTCCAAGGTTTTATTAAATGATGAGGTATTTGAGGAAGTTATGAAAAGATTTGGTGATGAAGTAATTGCCAAGTATGGTTCGTATTCAAATATAGGGAAGAAGATGATAGAAGTTATTCTTCAATGGTTGTGGAACAAAACCTTCAACGAACCAAATGTGGAAGGTAGTGGTGCGATATCTATTCTTACCATTGGAAGTGTTAGCGGTTGCTCCAATAAGGTTGTTGCAGAGACAAAAAAAAAATGGAGGGGAAGGTCCAAAAAGAAAGTAACTTTTTTATTGGTCCCGAAACGGTCAGATATTATTGACCAAGGTCAACAAGTCAAAGACAGCTCAGTTCCAATTCTCCGTGGATAGTATAGTGTGTCCCCGGGTCGTTATGTCCCTGCGAGATTGCAATGGTGTTTTTGGAAAACGTTTATGAGAATGAGTGGCACTGAGGACAGTAGCCAAGATGATTGGGAATTGATTATGCTACTGATATTTAGTATTTGCACAATGATATAATATATAACAGATATATAGATATATTCACAAATTCACAACTTGGGAATCAAACAGAAAAAGTGGGTTTTGAACAACTACAAACTACAGAAAACTTTTTAAAATTTAAAAGAAAATTTAAAATGAAAATGAAATTACGAAAATGATTATTTTAATATTTAAATACTACTTAATTATTTAAAATCTAATTTAAACCTAATTTAAATTAACTAAAAATGACAAAGATTACAAATTAACCTAAGAATTTGCAAAACTAATTTCTAAACCTTGAAAGGAACTTGAAGAAAGTATAAAAAATAAAAATAAATGTTTTTGTCTTTTTATAAGTTTTTTATTAATTAAAAACTAATTATCTTAATTATACTAATTTAACTGTTTTAAATTACTAATAATACCTAAATGACTTAGAAAATTATGGAAAAATTTATAAGACTAATTAACCATCACAGGAATCCTAAAAATTTATAAAAAGCTTCTAAAAATTATTTTTAGACTATTTTGCTAATTATTTACTTATTAATTAACTTAAATCTAGTTTAACTAATTTAAATAAGAAAATTACAAAATGAACAGTAGAAATTAAAAATCTATTTTCTAAAAGTCTTAACTAATTTATAAAACCTAGGAAAATTATAAAAACCTAATGTTGTTAATTAAAATTTGAGAAAACTAATTAATTACTAATATTAATTAATTAATTATTTAAACCATTTTTAATTCTAATAATTAGTAAACTGATTAAGAAAAATCTAAGAAAATTATTATAAATACTTAAAGGTAATAGGAAATTAAGAAAATTATTAAAATGATAAAGCGCTTATTAATAAGCTGAAATAAAAAATGAAAAAGATAGAATCTATTAAATAGAAACTATCACTAATTTTATGTTTGGTTTTTTGGTGTTTTTCTTTTTGACAGATAAAAATAAGAAACTTTTGTGAAATGACTTTTGTTTTAGCTTAAAAATAAGCTGTGTGCACCCCTTATGTCCAAACAGTGATTAAATAACTTATTAGGACTTAAGCAATTATGAAAAAGCTATTCAAATGACAAAATAAGCATACACAGATGTATATCAACTTAAAGTAAGCCAATTAGAACAAAGAAGCTCACTGGATAAGCTAAGAACCACAAATAAGCACTTATGTAGCTAATAGGCCAAAACAGGCCTGAACTGGGTGGTTTTGGACCTCTGTGGGGTCCACAGAAGAGCTTAGGGTCCAAACTAAGGGTTGACTTATGAAGGTGGACTGGTAGGCTACCCAATAAGCCAATAAGCAGGGCTTATTGCTTATTAATGGAGCTTGGGTGGTGCTATGAAGTTGGGGACTCACACTGAGTCCTCGGTGTTGACTCAGATAATGACCAAACTTGATGAGGGTTGCAACCCTATCAAATAAGCTCACAATGGCAAAATAAGCACTGATCTATCAAGATGAGTTGTTTGGCTTCCCAAAAATCCAAAAAGCTCAGAGTGGGTCCCACTATTGAAGTAGCTAAGGCCTTGGGAAATTTGGTCAAAACCTGTGCACAGGGCAAGTTTTTGCCCTGCAGGTCAAAATAAGCTACTCCACAAGCTTGTACAAAATTTCTAAAAGTAAGCTGACTATGGGCTTTTGAACACTCGGTGGCAATCTTTAACTTCTGAAAAGGGCAAGGTCTCAAAGCTAACACAAAAATCACAAAAATTCTTCTAAGATTTGGTTTTCTGAAACAAATGTACTTTTTGACTTTTTGAGTTTTTGCTAAAAGTTGACTTTGATGAGATTTGATCTTGGTTTATTAACTGATTTAAGTTACTTAAGCTATAATAAGACTTAATAAGGCTAAAACTTGCACTTGTGAACCAAATTAATACATATGCTACTTAAAAACCAACACAGTTATAAGATTAAACCAAATGAATTGTGATTTTGACTTTTGGTGAAATAAGGCCAAGTTTTTATGGTTGTTCTGAGTCTATATGATCCTAGGGGGCATGTACCATCAGAAACAACACCACACATACACTACAACACCAAGTATTTTACTGATCCAAACACTCCTTTTAAGAACTGATTTTATAGGTTTCAAAGCGATCCAAAGTTTTAGACCACAAACTTGGTTCCAGAAGTTAACTTAAGCTAAGTTAAGCTAAATCAAACACAGGTTCACTGGATTTAACAAAAAATACCCAAGATTACTAAGTGAACTAATTTAACTGTCAAACTAGGAATTTTAAACAACTATGAAAATCAACAAACAACCTACTGATTTTAAGTAATATTATTGCTATTGAACACTGAATAAGCTAAAATGAAAACAAATAAGCAGAAAATAAGCTATGCTACAGTACTGAATTAATAATCAAAGAAAAATTGAAATATTGAACTCACTTGAGACCCTAGCTAAACAAGGGCTCCCAAATGGGCAGCTACAAGCTCCTAGCTTGTAAACATGCTAGGTATAAGTCCATATTGCCATTTCCATTACTGGCAACTTCCAATTGCTTCCTGTCTCATGCAAAGGTAACATGTGGTGTATTTATTTGGCTCTGAGTTGCCCTTTTTTATATTTTTTTTAGTTTTTGTATTCAGTTGATGACTTATGCTATCTAAGTGAGCTTATGAAACAGTAAATAACAATTTAGACCATAATTAAGCTCAAAATAAGAAATTGCAAATTTAAATACTAAAAACTGAATTGTTGAATAAAACTTGGAATTTTGATTAAGAAAAGTAGAGATTACAATACTAAAACAGATTACAAGCTTCTTTGAGTAAAACTAGTGACTAGAATTTGAAATTACAATAATACGACCTAAAAATTAAGCTAAGTGACTAATACTCCAACTCCTTGCAATCTTCTTCCTTATATAGCCCTCCATTAGGGTTCTTGCATCTCTTTGATCATTTCCCATCATCAATTACAGCCATTGGATCACTGAAAAGCTTCTAATCATTTGCCACGTGTTTTGGCGCCAAAATCAAATTTTGCAATTTGCTCTGATAACTTGAGGGGTGAGGGGGTGCATTTATTGTGGCTTGTTTGTTAGGTGAAGGTGGGTTGGGCGATGGAGAAATGACGTGCAAGTGTGGATGGGGGGGAATGAATACCAGGGTGGTTTCTGGGGTGGTTTTGAGTGAGAGGGAAGAGGAATAGTGGTTTGGTTGACCGGTTTGACTCAGGGTCAAACGTTGACCCTGATATTATACAAAGGGTGTTGGGCTGGTGTGAGAGTTGGGCCAAAAATAAAGATGGTAGGCTTTGATGAAGATATTGATTGGATTTGGTTTTGGTTTTAATAGTATAAGGGTCCGGTTTGGTTTGAACTATCACAAGGACCAATTTTGTAATTATCCGAAAGTTTGGGGGTGTGTTTTGGCATTCTTCCAAAGTAGTTCACAAGGGTATTTCTTGCCAAATGATGAATAGTTCAAGGACCAAAGTTGATTTTTCCATTTTAATTTCCCAGGGACCAAATCTGCCAAACTTTCAAACTTCAGGGACCAAATGTGTAATTTCACCAACCTTGCCAATCAAGGACCAATCCTGCCATATATGAGAAGTACAAGGACAAATTTTGTTTTCTCAAAGTTTTAATATCCCAGGGACCATTTTTGACAATTTTCCAAACTTCAGGGACTAAACTTGACATTTTGTAAAACTTTGCACCAAAGGACTAATTATGTAACTTTTTGATTTAAAAGGACCTTTGGTGACTTTTTCAAGTTTTTAGAACAACCAGGGACTAGATTTGACAACTTTTGAAAGATGAGGGATTGAAACTGCCAATTATGCAAACTTTGATCATTTTTTCATCTGTTTTTAATTATTTTGCATCTGAAACATATAAAACACATTCCTGGGATATTTTCACTATTTTGATGCAATATTGAGTGTTTTTAGATGTTTTGGCAGCTCAGAAAAGGTAAAAATGATGAGTATTTACACACTCATCAATCCCCCACACTAAAACATTGCTAGTCCCTAGCAATCTTTTGAGAAAAACTTGATGGATTTGAAAACTCTTTACCTAAAGCCATCACTTCTGGAGTAGCCAGATGTATCGATTCAAGTAAGAACTATGGTCCACCTGATAACCATGTGATTTTGAGCAAACCACCAGCTGCCAACGGATTTGATTAGTCTTTACCAAAAGTCGTTTGCTTCTGGACTAGCCAACTCTTGATGGACTAAGTCAACATCTTGGTGAGCTGATTACCAATTATGGTTTTTCCACGGCCTTTACCACAAGCCATAATCTTGCGGGCTAGCCAACTCATTCACTTTATGGGATATGGTGAGTTGATTTACCATACAATTTTGGGCAAATTGCAAGCCATTAACGGATTTGAGATATCTTTACCAAGAGCCGTTTGCTCCTGGATTAGCCAATTCTTTTGTCATTTAGACACGACGGACTGATCACCACAAAAATTTTGAAATAAAGTGAAAAAAAATTTTGAAAAATTTAGGCCAAAATAGGGGTACTTAGAAAGTATTTTGTGATAAAATTCGCAAGAATTCCCCCCCCCCCCCCAAACTAGAATTGAATATTGTCCTCAATATTCAAAGTCCCAGCTATTATGCCGAATCTCTTAACGGAAAAAGCTAATATTCGAAACTAACTGTGGAAATATCGATTTTATTTTTCACTTTATTTAAGTATACGTATAAACATTTTTTTGAGACTTATATACATATTTACTTTTCAAAAGGTGGGGGACGGCCACTCCCCCACACTAGAGTGGTAGAAAGTAGAAAGAAGTCAGAGATATGGGTGAAAACCCATATTTTTGCTAATTTTTGTTCACCGAGTCACTAGCTTGACTCGATCCCCGAATTCATTGGTCCACGGGGAAAGTTTGGAGATCCGGGACAACCATGGATGGTATGTCCTCTCCAAAATAATGTTTCAAACGATGACCATTCACTTTGAAGTTGGGACCTTCGGGTTGAGATAACTCAACAGTCCCGTATGGATATACTTTAGCAACAGTGAATGGTCCAGTCCATCGGGTTTTTAATTTCCCCGTGAAGATCTTTAACCTCGAATTGAAAAGAAGGACTCTGTCACCGACGTTGAAAACGCGGTTCTTAATATTAGAGTCGTGAATCTTCTTTGTCTTTTCTTTGTAGATCAAAGAGTTCTCGTAGGCTTGATCACGAAGTTCGTTTAATTCATTGATTTGAACCTTACGGTGATCACCCGCTTTATGAAGGTCGTAGTTTGCATGTTTCAAGGCCCAGTAGGCTTTGTGCTCGAGCTTGATCGGTAAATGACACGCCTTCCCGTATACAAGCTTGTAGGGAGTACACCCGATGGGTGTTTTGTAAGCTGTACGGAAGGCCCAGAGTGCATCATCTAGTTTGTCCGACCAGGAAGCACGGTTTTCACCTACGGTCCTCTCAAGAATCCGTTTAATACCACGGTTGGAAACCTCCACCTGCCCACTTGTTTGTAGGTGATACGCGGTATAAAGACGGTGAGTAACACCGTACTTAAGCATGACTTTTGCGAATTGATCATCGCAAAAGTCAGTACCGCGATCACCAATGATGGCACGGGGAGTTCCAAAACGAGCAAAGATGGATTTCAAAAATTTCACAACAACTCGGGCATCGTTGGTGGGTAAGGCCTTTGCCTCAACCCATTTTGACAAGTAGTCAACGGCCACGAGAATGTATTTGTTTCCACGAGAAGATGGGAATGGCCCCATAAAATCAATGCCCGAGACGTCAAAGATTTTACAAACTTGAATGGCATTTTGTGGCATTTCGTTCTTTTGTGAAATATTTCCGTGACGCTGACAAGCGTCACAAGCTTTGACTAACTCGTGGGCATCCTTATAGATTGTGGGCCAATAGAAACCGGAATCAAACACCTTTTTGGCGGTGTAGTTAGGACTATGGTGGCCCCTGGTAGGTCCAGCATGGCAAGCCTTGAGAATATCAGCGGCTTCCTGTCCGTATACACATCGCCTGATGACTTGATCGGCACAGATTTTGAAGAGATAGGGGTCTTCCCAGAAGTAATGTTTAACGTCTTCAAAGAATTTGTTCTTCTGTTGGGACGTCATCCCCTTCACGATAAAGTTACCCGCATGGTAATTTGCAAAGTCGACAAACCATGGGGTAGTAGAGTCACCACGAAAAGCAACCGCATTGAGTGTCTCGAGAGGAAATGTTTCATTTATTTCCTGTTTCTCGGACACATCCTGGTGAGGGTTTTCTAATCGTGAGAGATGATCAGCAGCAAGGTTCTCGGCTCCTTTTTTATCACGGATAATGATATCAAATTCTTGGAGGAGGAGAACCCAACGGAGAAGCCTCGGCTTTGCATCTTGCTTTGCAAATAGGTACTTCAAAGCCGAGTGATTCGTATACACTACGCATTTGGTAAGGATTAAGTATGGCCGGAATTTTTCAAAGGTATACACCACAGCTAGTAGTTCTTTTTCAGTGGTGGTGTAATGACTTTGAGCCTCGGTCATAGTTTTGCTTGCGTAGTGTACAGGCTGAAAGTATTTTGCTTTTCGTTGCCCTGAGACCGCACCTATGGCAAAATCACTAGCATCGCACATAAGCTCAAAAGGCAGGTCCCAATCGGGGGCAACAAGAATTGGTGCCTCGGTAAGCTTTTTCTTTAATGTTTCAAAAGTTTCGATGCACTCAGGAGAGAAGATGAAGGAGCA
Source organism: Artemisia argyi (assembly GCA_030686995.1). NCBI lineage: Eukaryota > Viridiplantae > Streptophyta > Magnoliopsida > Asterales > Asteraceae > Artemisia > Artemisia argyi. The sequence goes on along the minus strand of CM060699.1, from coordinate 156,882,872 downwards.
TCCTTCTCGAGGAGATGGGTCATAGGCCGGGCAATCTTAGAGAAATCTTGGATAAACCTACGGTAGAAGCCGGCATGACCCACAAAGCTCCTAACACCTTTAACGGTGGTGGGATGAGGTAATTTAGCGATGACATCAATTTTGGCTTTGTCAACCTCAATCCCGTTTTTTGAAATTTTATGGCCGAGGACAATGCCATCTTTAACCATAAAATGGCTTTTCTCCCAGTTGAGACTTAAATTCGTTTCTTTGCAATGTTTAAGCATTTGTTCCAAGTGGGAGAGACAAGACTGGAATGAATCCTCGATGACTGAAAAGTCATCCATAAATACCTCCATGGCTTTCCCGATCATGTCGGAAAAGATAGACATCATGCACCTTTGGAACGTGCCTGGTGCATTACATAAGCCGAAAGGCATACGTCTGTAAGCAAAAGTTCCGTAGGGGCATGTGAAGGTAGTTTTCTCTTGATCCTGTGGATCAATGGGGATTTGGAAGTAACCCAAGAAACCATCGAGGAAACAGTAGTATTCATTCCCCGCTAGTCTTTCAAGCATCTGGTCCATAAAAGGCAGAGGAAAATGGTCTTTACGGGTGGCTTCATTCAACTTTCGATAGTCAATACATACTCGCTAACCCCTGACCAAACAAGTTGGAATCAACTCGTTATCCTCATTGGTGACAACGGTTATGCCACCCTTTTTAGGAACACAATGAATTGGGCTAACCCAAGGACTGTCAGATATAGGGTAAATCAATCCCGCATCAAGAAGTTTTAGAACTTCTTGTTTGATAACTTCGTGGATTTTGGGATTTACCCTTCTCTATTGTTGCACTGCTGGCTTAAATTCATCCTCCATTAAGATTTTGTGTGTACAAAAGTCCGGGCTTACGCCCTTTATGTCGAAGAGTTTCTAAGCAATTGCTTGCTTGTGTGACTTAAGAACCTTTAGGAGTGCTGCCTTTTCCTCGTCTTTCAAGTCTTTAGCAATAATGACGGGTAATTTATTATCACCCTCCAGAAATTCATATTCTAGATGAGGAGGCAAGTCCTTGAGCTCAACCTCGGGAAAGTCTTCAGTTATTTCAACATTTTTGACTTCCTCTTTATGAAGTATTTTTGGAGATGGAGAGGGCGGAGGATCGTCATTTAACAATATTTGAATAAGAAGAATGTCCCCCTCCGGGTCAAGATAGTTTTCATCAATCCCATGAGGAATTGAACTATCCTGAGCAAGAAAAGCCTCGACCTCTTCCAGAAGGAAGTCACTTCCCTCAAACTGAGTGAGAGAAGGGGAAGAGTCGGATATGATAGGATTAGTAGAAAGAGTGGTACAACCACTAGCTGAGAAACCAAGGACTTCTTGAGAATACTCCTCAGACGCAACATCAATGATGTCAATTCAGTTAACCGTTTCAGCGTCATAGTTGGAGGATTATCTTGAAGTCTGATCAAGATTGAATGTGATGGCTTCACCACCAACACGTAGAGTGATTTCTTCTTCGTATACATCGATTAAAGCACGACCCGTTCTTAAGAATCCCCTCCCGAGAATGAGAGGAACTCTTGGGTCAGCATCGAAATCAACAATCACGAAATCTGCCGAAAAATGGAACTTTCCTACTTTCACGAAGATATCTTTGGCAATGCCGAGAGGACGAGATATAGTACGGTCTGCAAGCTCGAGAGCCATGCAGGTAGGAGTGAGAGCAGGAAGAGAGAGTCTTTTCCAGACTGTGTAAGGCATCAGGTCAATGCTTTCACCAAGATCGGCCAAGGCAAAGCATTCAACCATCCCCGGGAAAATACAAGGAATGAGAAATTTCCCGAGATCTCCAAGCTTTTCGGGAAGCTTTTTCAAGAGCACTGCTGAGCAATGCTCGTTCAGTGGAGTTTTAGCCATCTCACAGAGTTTTTCCTTATTGCTGATCAGATTTTTGATTGTTGAAGCAAATTTAAGAATGAGAAGAAGAGCATCCGCGAAGCTAATATCGAAGTGTAATTCTTGGAAAATTTGATAAAATTTTTCCATCTGATGATTAGCTCTTTCGCGGTTCTTTTGATCATTCAATCGTGAAGGATATGGAATTGACGGCTTAGGATTGTTCTTTGGAATTTCATCAGAACTTTCAGGAGGATCAAATACAACTTTCGACTTACGAGTCGGGACCGGGACAACTTGAGGGTGGACGTTGTTGGTACCTCCGTTATTAGTAGGAAGTACCGTGTCTGTGGTAACCTCAGGTTCACGTTCCGCTACCTTGGTTGGAGGAGAAGAAGAGGTAGAGGGAATCGTGGGTCCATTGTATGATACCCCACTTAGGGTAGTGATCGCTTTGACATCACCCCTCGGGTTATCGATCGTGTTGCTCGGTAGTGTACCCGGGCCCAAGGGTCGATCATTTAAAGACTTCTGAAGCTCAGAGATCTTGCTGATCATTAACCGATTCATTTCCTCTTGTGCTTTCATGAATTGTTTTAGCACTTCATCGGAGGAAGACGAGGGTGGAACAACGTTTTGATTTTGATTAGGAAGATTTTGAACACGGTTGTTTTGAAAATTCCCTTGATTTTAATTGTTGTTACCCTGAAAATTATTTCTCTGATTGAAATTACCCTGATTGTAATTCCCTTGATTTTGGTTTCTTTGAAAATTTGCTTGAAAACCTTGATTTTGATTGCCATTGTTTTGATTAAAATGACCTTAATTTTGATTCGGGTTTTGGAAATTTGGGTTTTGACCTTGGTTAAAATCTCCTCGATTCTGATTCGAGTTACGGTTTTGATTTTGGTTAAAACCGGGAGGTCCGAGAAAATTGTTGGAACGATAGCTCAAGAGATTACGGTCCCCTTGTGGTTGTTAAGAATTACCCCCCATGTTGTAGGAACCTTGAGCAGCATAAACGTTTACTTGAGGAAAACCAGCAGTAGCTGGACACTCGGAATAAAGATGTGGGCCTCCGCAAGTTTCACAACTTCGGGCCACGGCTTTCACTTGTTGATTTTGAACCTGATTTTGCATAGTTTGGTTCATTCTCAACACAGCCGTAGAGATATCATCCATCTTCTTAGTGAGAGCAATTATTTCAGGAGATGATGATGAAGGAATGATTGATTTACATGACTCATCCCTCTCCGCAGAGGAATCCCAAAAGTTATGGTGGGCAGTCATGTTCTCAATTAAGTCATAGCATTCTTCGGGACGTCTTTTCATAAAGGTCCCACCAGCAGCAACATTGAGAATATCCCGGTGCCTCAATGTCAGACCATTATAGAAGGTATCTATGATGGTAACTTGTAACATATTGTGGTTAGGGCACCGATCAATAGCTAGCTTATAACGTTCCCAAGCCTCAAAAAGAGACTCACCGGGACGTTGTCGGAAGTTGCTGATATCATTTCGTAACTTGGTAACCATGGAAGGTGGAAAATATTTTGCTAAAAACTTAGTTACCATTTCATGTTAGAACTTACCTTATACCAACTGTTTCACGTTGTAATCTTAAAGAAAACGAAGTAATTTAACTTCACAGTTTTTTTTTTTTTTTTTTTTTTTTTTTTTTTTTTTTTTTTTTTTTTTTAACACTTCAGGAAAAGTGTTAATGAACTTTTTTGATATGATTGATATTTTCACAAAAACTTTTTACAAATTGTGTGAAATTTGTACAGGGAGGGTTTTGAAAACCACTAAACTTAAAACGATTTTAAAAACACGCAACAACCTCCCCGGCAGCGGCGCCAAATTTTGATTGGTCCCGAAACGGTCAGATATTATTGACCAAGGTCAACAAGTCAAAGACAGCTCAGTTCCAATTCTCCGTGGATAGTATAGTGTGTCCCCGGGTCGTTATGTCCCAGCGAGATTGCAATGGTGTTTTTGGAAAACGTTTATGAGAATGAGTGACACTGAGGACAGTAGCCAAGATGATTGGGAATTGATTATGCTACTGATATTTGGTATTTGCACAATGATATAATATATAACAGATATACATATATATTCACAAATTCACAACTTGGGAATCAGACAGAAAAAGCGGGTTTTGAACTATTACAAACTACAGGGGGTGCAAGTGAAACTTTTTAAAATTTAAAAGAAAATTTAAAATGAAAATGAAATTATGAAAATGATTATTTTAATATTTAAATACTACTTAATTAATTAAAATTATTTAAAATCTAATTTAAACCTAATTTAAATTAACTAAAAATGACAAAGATTACAAATTAACCTAAGAATTTGCAAAACTAATTTCTAAACCTTGAAAGGAATTTGAAGAAAGTATAAATAAAAATAAATATTTTTGTCTTTTTATGAGTTTTTTATTAATTAAAAACTAATTATCTTAATTATAATAATTTAAATATTTTAAATTACTAATAATACCTAAATGACTTAGAAAATTATGGAAAAATTCATATAACTAATTAACCATCACAAGAATCCTAACAAATTATAAAAAGCTTCTAAAAATTATTTTTAGACTATTTTGCTAATTATTTACTTATTAATTAACTTAAATCTAGTTTAACTAATTTAAATAAGAAAATTAGAAAATGAACAGTAGAAATTAAAAATCTATTTTCTAAAAGTCTTAAATAATTTATAAAACCTAGCAAAAATTATAAAAACCTACTGTTGTTAATTAAAATTTGAGAAAACTAATTAATTACTAATATTACCTAATTAATTATTTAAACCATTTTTAATTCTATTAATTAGTAAACTGATTAAGAAAATCTAAGAAAATTATTATAAATACTTAAAGGTAATAGGAAATTAAGAAAATTATAAAAATGATAAAGTGCTTAATAATAAGCTGAAATGAAAAATGAAAAAGATAGAATCTATTAAATAGAAGCTATCACTAATTTTATGTTTGGTTTTTTGGTGTTTTTCTTTTTGACAGATAAAAATAAGATAAAAATAAGAAAATTTTATGAAATTACTTTTGTTTTAGCTTAAAAATAAGCTGTGTGCACCCCCTTATGCCCAAACAGTGATTAAATAGCTTATTAGGACTTAAGCAATTATGAAAAAGCTATTGAAATGACAAAATAAGCATACACAGATGTATATCAACTTAAAATAAGCTATTTAGAACAAATAAGCTCACTGGATAAGCTAAGAACCACAAATAAGCACTTATGTAGCTAATAGGCCAAAACAGGCCTGAAGTGGGTGGTTTTGGACCTCTGGGGTCCACAGAAGAGCTTAGGGGTCCAAACTAAGAGTTGACTTATGAAGGTGGACTGGTAGGCTACCCAATAAGCCAATAAGCAGGGCTTATTGCTTATTAATGGAGCTTGGGTGGTGCTATGAAGTTGGGGGTTCACACTGAGTCCTCAGTGTTGACTCAGATAATAACCAAACTTGATGAGGGTTGCAGCCCTATTAAATAAGCTCACAATGGCAAAATAAGCACTGATCTATCAAGATGAGTTGTTTGGCTTTTCAAAAAGCCAAAAAGCTCAGGGTGGGTTGATGAGTGCTCAAACACTCATCATTTTTATCGTATTTTAACTGCCAAAACATACAAAAACAATCGAAAAGTAATCAAAATACTTAAATTATCCCAGGGATTGTGTTTTATGTGTTTTAAATGCAAAACGAGCAAAAACAAACGAAAAACGATCAAAGTTTGCAATATTGGCAGTTTCAGTCCTCCAAGTTTCAAAATTTGTCAAAAATAGTCCCTATGCATTTATTTTGAAATAAAAGTCAACCCAAGTCCTTGAAAAATCAAAATCTATCAAAAACGGACTTTGGCTGATAAATTTGGAAAAGTTACATTTTGGTCCCTGGAGTTTGGAAATTTGCAAATTCAGTCCCTGGGAATTTTGAAAATAAAAAATTTGCAAAAATTGGATTATGGAATACTTAACTTGGCAACAATGGCCCTTGATATCACTTTAGGGGAATGATAATTTCAGCCCTTTGGTTTTGTCAAATTTCAAAAATGGTCCCTAGATTTAACTACAATACAAACCGGACCCTTTTATTCTTATAACCCAACAAACAAACCAAACAACTCCAAACCTAATCCTACCCAGCCCACCTTAGCCCACTCCACCTTATCACTCCTCACCTAGCCCACTCCCTACAAAAGCCCACCACCATAATTTACCCCCGTCCGTTTTATTATTTAAAACGGTCAACGCGAGTTTGACCCTCTTTGTCTCCCCCAACTTGTCTGTAAAACCTCACCAAACACACAACCCCCTTCCTCACCCTAATTAATGCTCACCACTCTTTGTCCTCCCCAACTTTCAACAAAACTCCAAGAATCTTTTATTGATATCAAATTTCTTCAAGAAATCACCACCTGCTCCTTTGACCATTTTGGCGCCAAAAAGAACATTTAAAGGTTGAGATTGAATTGAGCCAATCCAACGGCTCAAACTTGATGGGAAACATTCAGAGGATGCTTGAAGTCTAAAGTATCTATAAAAGAGAGGATAGAGCAGAAGAAAAACCTATCTAGATTAATTGTAATTTACTCTTATGTCGTTTTAGTTATTTTCAAAAATATCCTTGTAATTTTAAGCCTTCAAGTACTATTTTTAATTAATTCAGTGTAGTAAGAAACATTTTCAAGTATTAATGATAAGTGTTATTTAAAATTTCACATTGTGCAATTTTATGTTAAGAATTTATTTATAGTGTATTATGATTGTTTGTTGTTACTGAGGACATAATTAGGTCATATAAGCTCCTAGGAAGCTCTTATAAGCTTCTAGTTAACTAAAATTCAGCATAGCAAAAAAAATTCACAAATACCAAAATTAGTCAATATAAGTCAACTGAGAAGCTTGGGTGTGAATTCTGGATTCAGAGATGGATTGGAGCTAAGCTTGGATGTGAATTGGGTATTAGAGCTTTGTGGAAAGCTATAGGTGTGTTACTTGTTCTTGGTTCTTAGTCTTTGGCCTGGATTCAAGATGTAAGCATATGTTCTTGATTTTTACCATTTTCTTTATTTGCTCTCATTTCAGTCTAATATCTCTTGTTTCATGCTTAGTTGTAGTTAATTAGTGAAATTATAACTTAAAATTGGTAGGTTGTTAATTAAATTAGATAGTTGCTAGTTGTTATATATAGGCAGTCAAAACTGCATAATGGTGTCATTTAGGTAATTATTGTTAAATCTGTGTTCTTTGTGCTCTATTGATCTTACTACATCATAAACAATGTGTTTGTGTTGGTAGCTGTGTTTAAAAAGCTCATTTGTTTTGAAAATCTTTCAACACAGTCAATTATAGGGGTGTTTGGCATAAGCCTTTCATGCATACTCAGGGAACTTTGGTTGTTAGTTTCTGGTTTAGACATGCTTTGTTATGTTTAGTTAGGCCTTAGGATTCATATAAGTGGTACCTTATTAGTACAAAAGTCAAAATCTCATTGTAAAATCCATAACAGTCCACTGTGGATCTGTTGGTACCTCATTTTCACCCATTTGGCTTAAAATTGATGCATCAATCTTAATTTGGTCTCACGACAGCTCATTATAACATATTAGGTTAGTTTAGAGCAACCAAAGTTCAAGAAAGTCAAAGTGCAAGGTTTTCTTTAAAAAGTCAAAAGTGAAACCTCTGGTTTTTGCAAAACTTGGGTGAATTTTCTTGATTTTTGTATTGTGATTGAGCATCTGAGATTTGTTGTGTGTAATCTCTACCAGTTGAACTTTAGGTTTACACAAAGTTTACATTTTTGCAATTTTGTTTAAGTGCCTAAAATACCCTTGGAACTTAGTTGCAGGGCAAAGATCTGCTCTGTCTCAGCAGACCCTTCCCACTCACCCACCCTTTGGTGGTGTTTTGTGGTTGACTCAGTGGGCCCCACACCCCATAGTTAGGTTCCCTCAACCCCCTCCTACCAGGGTTGACTAGTTGACCTTTTGTTTGACCCTTAGATCACTGGGCCCCACCTGAATTGGCCCCCAAAGATTGTCCCCAAACCTGTTTCAGAAATCCATAAGCCAACAGCTTATTTGTGATTATTGGCTTATTCAAGCCACTTATTTGGTTGTCTTGCTTAACTCAGTTCATTTAACTCAGAGGAACCAAAATTTGTCATTGTGGACCCTACCTTCCTTCATTTGAGCTAAATAACTTCCACAGTCAACAAAAGTCAACTGTGGGATCAATAAGCACTCTAAGTGCTTATTTCTTGGGTTATATTAAAAGTGTTTTTATTAAAAGTCTTTGTTTTTAGTGTAAAATCAGTTTAGAAAAAGAAAAAACCAAAAAAAAAATCAACTTTAATATTAGTGATAGCTTCTATTTAATAGGATTTATCATTTTAATTTTCTTTTTAACTTATTTTTAAGTAATATATCATTTTTATATTTTTAGAAATTCTATTTTAGGTTAAAGTAATTTTAGAAAATTTTCCAGATTTTTGTTTTGTCTTTTAGTGGTTTTTATAATTAATTTTAGTTTAATTTAGTTTTAATTAATATTAAGTAATTAAGTAGCATAATTATATTTTATAAAGTATAACCTAGTTTTCATAATTTTTCTAGCTTTTATTTAAGTTAAAACATTTTTACAAATTTTTCTAGAATTTATATTACTCATTTTCTATTTTTTATAATATAATTAGTTTAATTAGAAATTAATAAGTAATTAGATTAATAATTAGTTAATTAGTTTAAAAATACACAAAATAAACTTTTTATAATTTTTTAGGATTCCTGTAATGGTTAATTAGATTTGTAAAAATTTTCTTAATTTTCTAAGCCATTTTAGTATTTTTAATAATTCTAATTAGTTTAATCAGTAATAAATAGATAATTAGTAATTAATTAATAATAAATAATTAAATAGTGTAAAAATAGTTTTTATTTTTCTTAAAATTTTCTTTAATTATTAGAATTGTAAAAATATTAATTTTACACTTGTAACCCTCTCCGTTCATCAGTTGTACTTTTTGTTTTGTTCGTCTGTATACGTTTTTTAATTAAAACGTACGTTTTTAGGTTTTAGCTCAAATCTTTGTAATCTAAATTCTCGTAATCAACCACGTAGCTTTCCTAAGCTACATTTGTTAATAATTTTCAAATAATTCTGATCATAACCCTTTTCTGTGAATTATCACCCGATCATGAATACGCTAAAGTTACAATTCACACTTCAACGGGACTTAACGACCTGGTGTTACCTTATATTACCCGGAGTATTGATTTAGGCTATTTAACTTTGTTAATCATTCCTTGGTCAATATAAGTTGGTGGTTTAACATTAATCAATTTTTGGCGCCGCTGCCGGAGAAGTGTGCGCGTTTTTATAGCGTTATTTGAGATTAGTGTTATCTCACCTCATTCACTGTTCAAATACCACCACTTGTGTATATTTTCATAATCAAAACACAAAAAAAAAGTCATTAACACTTTTCCTAAAGTGTTAAAACACCTAAAAAAAAATTAAAAACAACAAAACAGATCGTAACGTTTTCTGATTCGGTTTTCTTTTAAGGTGATTCTTAAAGAGAAACGATTTTGGTAAACGAGACGATACCAAAAATATTTTCCAAAAGTGTTTAAACCCATACACAAAACACAAAAACATCCGTCTTTTCTTGTGAATAATAATAATTACATAAAAACCAACCGTCGCAAACCAAGACAGAACACCTACCAACTGGGGGTGTGAACATAATAAGTTCCCAAACGAAAGATAAAAACTTGCCTTTGTATCCCTGTAGGTGGTGTACCTTTCTTAAAGAAACCACTTACTTGCGATTATTGGTTTAAGTTCACTGTTGATTTGCCTCGATTTTTGTTTTGATTGGTTTTTATCTCTAGTGCATGCGCACTCGTTCTTCAAGGTCCACGAGCCCATTACGTGAGCTTGTTCGGAAACCTAGAAGACCTCGTCGACGTTCAGCACCAACAGTCGGATCTGAGATCCGTACTGTTGCCACACCCACTGTCACCATGGCGAAAGACCGCCCCATGTGTGAGCTTCTCCAAGCACCCATCGAGGGTTACGGAGATGCCATTGTTGTTCCAGCCATCGTGGCTGATAATTTTGAGCTCAAAACCGGGTTACTCAATCTTGTGACCTCAAGTCAATTTTACGGTTTTGAGAGGGACGATCCTCATGCTCATATTCGATGGTTCAATAAAATCACATCAACCATCAAGTACAAAAATGTCCCGTGTGAAGCAATAAAACTTCTTCTCTTCCCATTCTCCTTGGAGGGACAAGCCCGGATTTGGCTTGAAAAACAACCTCCACGATCTATTGAGACTTGGGAAGATCTTGTCAAAAAATTTGTAAATGAATTCTTCCCACCTTCCAAGACCACGAGTCTTAAGAACGAAATCACCAAGTTCACTCAAAAATACGATGAATCTTTTGGTGAAGCGTGGGATCGTTTCAAAGAATTACTTCGCAAGTGTCCACATCATGGTTTCTCTGAGTTGATGCAACTCGATACTTTTTACGATGGCGTGAGCCAAGCTGATCAGGATTCTCTCAATGCCTCCGCGGGAGGTAATTTCTTGAGTAGAACCACAAAAGACGCTTTGCAAATCATAGAAAACAAGTCCAAGGTCCGCTCTACATGAAGCAAACCGATTGTTTCTCAAATAAATGCGGGACCTTCCACTTCATCTTCTGTGGGTCAATCTAGCACGGATGCTAAGATTGACAAGCTCACTGAAGCAATCCAAGCTTTGGTTCTCGCCCAAACAAAGAAAGTTTCATTTCCACAACATCCTCCCCCTGCTGAGGTTAAAAAAGTGGAAGTCTGTGTAACTTGTGGTGGGCCGCATGCCTACTACAATTGCACAGCTACTGATGGTACCCCATATGAAGCTCATGCTGTAGTTGGGTCCCAAAATCAAAGAGGAAATCAATATCGCCCTCCTATGGACCCTAGCTATCGTCCTCAACATCATTATCCTGGACCTCCTGGTTTTAATCAAAACCAAAATGTCCAAAACCGTGGCCAAAATCAAAATAGAGCGAACCAAGGTTATCAAAACCAAGGTAACTTCAATCAGGGTCACGGTTTTCACAATCAAAACCAAGGGTTCCAAAATCAGGGTTTCCAACATCAAAATCAAGGAAACTTTAATCGGAACCAAGGTCAGGGTAATTTCAACCCGGGATATTTTCATGGGAACAACAACCCTAATCAGGGTAATTTTCAAAATCAAGGTCCCAATCCGAACAATCGAGCTCCAAATATTCCTCATCCGAATCAAGCCATTGTTCCAACCGGGCCTTCATCTGATGAGTTGTTGAAACAATTCATGAAGTCCCAAGAAGAGTTGAACAAGTTGCTGGTTAGCCAGATTTCTGACATCAAGAAGTCTTTAAATGATCGACCCTCGGGCTCAGGTACTACTTTACCGAGCAACACGATCGCTAACCCGAGGGGCGATGCTAAGGCGATCACAACACGAAGTGGTGCTTCATATGATGAACCCGCGATTCCTACTACCTCTTCTTCCTCTCCTCCAAAGGTAGTGAATCGTGAACCTGAGGTGACAAAGGACAAGGTGCAAATTCCTAGCCCACGAAGTACAGCACACGTCCAACCTCAGGTTATTCCTGAAAACCAGATGTAAGCCTGGAGTTGTCTTTGAACCACCAGAAACTCCAGTGGACAACCCTAAATCCAAAACTTCTATTCCCTATCCATCACGTCTCAGTGAACAAAAGCTCCGCGAAAAAGCTAATCACCAAATGGATAAATTTTTCCAAATATTCCAAGATTTGCATTTTGATATCAGCTTCGCGGATGCTATTCTCTTGATGCCCAAGTTCGCATCGACAATCAAAAATCTGTTGAGTAATAAAGAAAAATTATTTGAGATGGCAAGAACTCCTCTGAATGAGAACTGCTATGCGGTTCTTTTGAAAAAGCTTCCTGAAAAGCTTGGAGATCCTGGGAAATTTCTCATTCCTTGTACTTTCCCGGGTATGGTTGATTGCTTCGCCCTGGCCGATCTAGGTGCTAGCATCAACCTGATGCCATATTCTGTGTGGAAGAAACTTTCTCTTCCCGAACTCACTCCCACGTGTATGACTTTAGAGCTTGTCGATCGTTCGATTTCTCGTCCCATTGGCATTGCCGAGGACGTATTCGTTAAAGTGGGGAAGTTCCATTTTCCGGCAGATTTTGTGATTGTTGACTTTGATGCCGATTCAAGGGTCCCTCTCATTCTTGGGCGGGGATTCCTTAGAACTAGGCGAGCTCTTATCGATGTATTCGAGCATGAGATCACATTACGTATTGGAACGGAAGCCATAACCTTCAACCTAAACCAAACTTCGAGATACTCCTCCAATTATGACTGTGAATCGGTGAATCAAATTGATGTCATCGATGTTGCTGCTGAGGAGTATGCTCAAGAGATTTTAGGTTTCATTGATGATTCTTCGAGTGAAAATCTCACTCAGTCTTCTCACCCCATCATTGCCAATTCTTCTCCTTCCCTCACTCCGTTTGAGGGAAGTGACTTCATCTTAGAAGAAATGGAGGCGTTTCTCAAAAGTGACTCGATTCCCAATGGAGTCGATAACCAAGAGATCGACCTCGAGAGGGATATTCTCATACTTGAAAAATTGTTAAACGAAGATCCCTCTCCTCTTCCTGTTCTACCACAACAACTTCATAAAGAGGAGGTCAAAAATGTTGAGAAAACTGATGACTTCCCTGAGGTTGAACTTAAGGACTTGCCGCCTCATCTTGAATATGCATTTCTGGAGGGTGACGATAAATTACCCGTCATAATTGCTAAAGACTTAAGTGATGAGGAAAAGGCTGCTCTTACAAAGGTTTTGAAGTCTCATAAACAAGCAATTGCTTGGCGACTCTCCGACATCAAGGGCATTGACCCTGAATTTTGTACACACAAGATTTTAATGGAGGACGCCTTCAAACCTACAGTCCAACAACAAAGAAGGGTGAATCCAAAAATTCACGAGGTTATCAAACAAGAGGTTTTAAAACTTCTTGATGCCGGATTGATTTACCCTATCTCGCACAGTCCTTGGGTCAGCCCAATCCATTGTGTTCCAAAAAAGGGTGGCATTACTATTGTCACAAATGAGGAGAATGAGTTGATTCCAACTCGTTTGGTTACGGTTTGGCGCGTCTGCATTGATTATCGTAAATTAAATGATGCCACCCGTAAGGATCATTTTCCTCTGCCCTTTATGGATCAGATGCTCGAGAGATTAGCGGGGAATGAGTACTATTGCTTCCTCGATGGTTTCTCGGGTTACTTTCAGATTCCCATTGACCCGCAAGACCAAGAAAAGACCACTTTTACGTGCCCCTATGGAACTTTCGCATATAAACGTATGCCATTTGGCTTATGTAATGCTCCGAGCACGTTTCAAAGATGTATGATGGCCATTTTTTCCGACATGATCGGGAAAAGTATGGAGGTCTTTATGGACGATTTTTCGGTCATTGGGGATTCGTTCCAATCATGTCTCTCCCATTTAGACAGCATGCTAAAACGTTGGGAAGACACAAAGTTATGTCTAAATTGGGAGAAGAGTCACTTTATGGTCAAAGAGGGCATTGTCCTCGGCCATAAAATTTCAAAAAACGAGATTGAGGTTGACAGAGCCAAAGTGGACGTCATTGCAAAATTGCCTCATCCCACAACCGTGAAAGGTGTTAGGAGCTTTTTGGGTCACGCCGGTTTCTATCGTAGGTTTATTCAAGATTTTTCTAAAATCGCCCGGCCTATGACCCATCTCCTCGAAAAGGATGCTCCTTTTATCTTCTCCCCTGAGTGCATCGAAGCCTTTGAAACATTAAAGAAAAGGCTTACCGAGGCACCGATTCTTGTTGCCCCCGATTGGGACTTGCCCTTCGAGCTCATTTGTGATGCTAGTGATTATACGATAGGGGCAGTCTTGGGGCAACGAAAAACAAAACATTTTCAGCCTATACACTATGCCAGCAAAACTATGACCGAGGTTCAAAGCCATTACACCGCCACCGAAAAAGAATTATTAGCTGTGGTGTATGCTTTTGAAAAATTCCGGCCATACTTGATACTGACTAAAAGCATAGTGTATACGGATCACTCGGCTTTGAAGTACCTTTTTGCAAAACAAGATGCAAAGCCGAGACTTCTTCGTTGGGTTCTCCTCCTTCAGGAATTTGATATCATTATTCGTGATAAAAAAGGAGCTGAGAACCTAGCTGCTGATCATCTCTCCCGTCTTGAAAACCCCCACCAAGATGCTTTCGAGAAAAAGGAAATAAATGAAACATTTCCTCTCGAAACCCTCAATGCGGTTTCATTTCATGGAGACTCGATTACCCCATGGTTTGCCGACTTTGCAAACTATCTTGCGGGTAACTTCATTGTGAAAGGGATGTCGTCCCAACAAAAAAATAAATTTTTCAAAGATGTCAAACATTACTTTTGGGACGACCCCTACTTGTTCAAAATATGCGCGGATCAAGTCATCCGGCGGTGTGTGTATGGTCAGGAAGCCGCTGAAATCTTAAAGGCTTGCCATGCTAATCCCACGGGGGGCCACCACAATCCCAACTACACCGCCAAAAAGGTGTTTGATTCCGGCTTTTATTGGCCCTCGATTTACAAGGATGCCCAAGAATTGGTCAAGTCCTGTGACGCTTGTCAGCGTCACGGGAATATTTCACAAAAAAATGAAATGCCTCAGAATGCAATTCAAGTTTGTAAAATTTTTGATATCTGGGGCATCGACTTTATGGGGCCATTTCCATCCTCTCACGGCAACAAATACATACTCGTGGCAGTTGACTACTTGTCAAAATGGGTTGAAGCGAAAGCATTACCCACAAATGATGCCCGAGTAGTTGTGAAATTTTTAAAAGCTCTTTTTGCCCGTTTCGGAACTCCACGTGCTATTATTAGTGATCGTGGTACGCACTTCTGTAATGACAAATTTGACAAAGTCATGCAAAAGTACGGTGTAACTCACCGTCTTTCTACTGCATACCACCCTCAAACGAGTGGACAAGTCGAAGTTTCCAATCGGGGCATCAAAAGAATTTTAGAAAGAACTGTAGGTGAAAATCGTGCATCGTGGTCGGATAAATTAGATGATGCACTTTGGGCTTTCCGTACGGCTTACAAAACACCCATTGGGTGTACGCCTTATAAACTTGTGTACGGGAAAGCGTGCCATCTTCCGATCGAGCTTGAGCATAAAGCCTATTGGGCTCTCAAGCATGCCAATTTCGACCTCAAAACGGCGGGTGATCATAGGAAAGTTCAACTCAATGAATTAAACGAACTTCGTGATCAAGCTTACGAGAACTCTTTGATCTACAAATAAAAGACAAAGAAGATTCATGACTAAAAAATCAAAAACCGCGTCTTTAACGTTGGTGATCGAGTCATTCTTTTCAACTCTAGACTCAAGATCTTCTCGGGAAAGCTCAAAACCCGATGGACTGGTCCATTTACTATCACTAAAGTTTATCCTTATGGTACCGTCGAATTATCTCAAAATGACGGTCCTAATTTCAAAGTGAATGGACATCGTTTAAAGCACTACTTTGGAGAGGACATACCATCCATGGTTGTCCCGGATCTCCAAACTTTCCCCAAGGACAATTGAATTCGGGGATCGAGTCAAGCTAGCGACTCGATGAACAAAAACAATAGCACAATACGGGTTTTCACCCGTATCTCTGATTTCCTTCTACTTTCTACCACCCAGTGTGGGGGAATGGCCAACCCCCTCGCTATTTGAAAAATGTATATATGTATATAAGCAAAAAAAAAAATGTATATATATAGAAATAAAGTGAATTTGGTATTTCCGCAGTTAGATTCGAATCTTGGCTTTTTACGTTCATAGCTTCGGCATAATAGCTGGGACTTTGAATATTGAGGACAATATTCATTTCTAAGTGTGGGGAGGAAATTCTAGCGAATTTTGTCGCAAAATACTTTCAAATACCCCCATTTTTGGCCAAAATTTTTCACTTTATTTCAAAATTTTTGTGGTAATCAGTCCGCCTTGCCTAAGCGACAAAAGGGATTGGCTAGTCCAGGAGCAAACGGCTCCTGGTAAAGACAAAACAAATCCGTTGACAGCTGGTGGTTTGCTCAAAATCACACGGTTATCAGGTGTGCCACAGTTCTTACACTTGGCTACTCCAGAAGTGATGGCTTTTGGTAAAGAGTTTAAAATCCATCAAGTTTTCCAAAAATATTGCTAGGGACTAGCAATAGTTTAGTGTGGGGGATTGATGAGTGCTCAAACACTCATCATTTTTATCGTATTTTAACTGCCAAAACATACAAAAACAATCGAAAAGTAATCAAAATACTTAAATTATCCCAGGGATTGTGTTTTATGTGTTTTAAATGCAAAACGAGCAAAAACAAACGAAAAACGATCAAAGTTTGCAATATTGGCAGTTTCAGTCCCCCAAGTTTCAAAATTTGTCAAAAATAGTCCCTATGCATTTATTTTGAAATAAAAGTCAACCCAAGTCCTTGAAAAATCAAAATCTATCAACAACGGACTTTGGGTGATAAATTTGGAAAAGTTACATTTTGGTCCCTGGAGTTTGGAAATTTGCAAATTCAGTCCCTGGGAATTTTGAAAATAAAAAATTTGCAAAAATTGGATTATGGAATACTTAACTTGGCAACAATGGTCCTTGATATCACTTTAGGGGAATGACAATTTCAGCCCTTTGGTTTTGTCAAATTTCAAAAATGGTCCCTAGTTTTAACTACAATACAAACCGGACCCTTTTATTCTTATAACCCAACAAACAAACCAAACAACTCCAAACCTAATCCTACCCAGCCCACCTTAGCCCACTCCACCTTATCACTCCTCACCCAGCCCACTCCCTACAAAAGCACACCACCATAATTTACCCCCGTCCGTTTTATTATTTAAAACGGTCAACGCGAGTTTGACCCTCTTTGTCTCCCCCAACTTGTCTGTATAACCTCACCAAACACACAACCCCCCTCCTCACCCTAATTAATGCTCACCACTCTTTGTCCCCCCCAACTTTCAACAAAACTCCAAGAATCTTTTATTGATATCAAATTTCTTCAAGAAATCACCACCTGCTCCTTTGACCATTTTGGCGCCAAAAAAAACATTTAAAGGTTGAGATTGAATCTAGCCAATCCAACGGCTCAAACTTGATGGGAAACATTCAGAGGATGCTTGAAGTCTAAAGTATCTATAAAAGAGAGGATGGAGCAGAAGAAAAACCTATCTAGATTAATTGTAATTTACTCTTATGTCGTTTTAGTTATTTTCAAAAATATCCTTGTAATTTTAAGCCTTCAAGTACTGTTTTTAATTAATTCAGTGTAGTAAGAAACATTTTCAAGTATTAATGATAAGTGTTATTTAAAATTTCACATTGTGCAATTTTATGTTAAGAATTTATTTATAGTGTATTATGATTGTTTGTTGTTACTGAGGACATAATTAGGTCATATAAGCTCCTAGGAAGCTCTTATAAGCTTCTAGTTAACTAAAATTCAGCATAGTAAAAAAAATTCACAAATACCAAAATTAGTCAATATAAGTCAACTGAGAAGCTTGGGTGTGAATTCTGGATTCAGAGATGGATTGGAGCTAAGCTTGGATGTGAATTGGGTATTAGAGCTTTGTGGAAAGCTATAGGTGTGTTACTTGTTCTTGGTTCTTAGTCTTTGGCCTGGATTCAAGATGTAAGCATATGTTCTTGATTTTTACCATTTTCTTTATTTGCTCTCATTTCAGTCTAATATCTCTTGTTTCATGCTTAGTTGTAGTTAATTAGTTAAATTATAACTTAAAATTGGTAGGTTGTTAATTAAATTAGATAGTTGCTAGTTGTTATATATAGGCAGTCAAAACTGCATAATGGTGTCATTTTGGTAATTATTGTTAAATCTGTGTTCTTTGTGCTCTATTGGTCTTATTACATCATAAACAATGTGTTTGTGTTGGTAGCTGTGTTTAAAAAGCTCATTTGTTTTGAAAATCTTTCAACACAGTCAATTATAGGGGTGTTTGGCATAAGCCTTTCATGCATACTCAGGGAACTTTGGTTGTTAATTTCTGGTTTAGACATGCTTTGTTATGTTTAGTTAGGCCTTAGGATTCATACAAGTGGTACCTTATTAGTACAAAAGTCAAAATCTCATTGTAAAATCCATAACAGTCCACTGTGGATCTGTTGGTACCTCATTTTCACCCATTTGGCTTAAAATTGATGCATCAATCTTAATTTGGTCTCACAACAGCTCATTATAACATATTAGGTTACTTTAGAGCAACCAAAGTTCAAGAAAGTCAAAGTGCAAGGTTTTCTTTAAAAAGTCAAAAGTGAAACCTCAGGTTTTTGCAAAACTTGGGTGAATTTTCTTGATTTTTGTATTGTGATTGAGCATCTGAGATTTGTTGTGTGTAATCTCTACCAGTTGAACTTTAGGTTTACACAAAGTTTACATTTTTGCAATTTTTTTTAAGTGCCTAAAATACCCTTGGAACTTAGTTGCAGGGCAAAGATCTGCTCTGTCTCAGCAGACCCTTCCCACTCACCCACCTTTGGTGGTGTTTTGTGGTTGACTCAGAGGGCCCCACACCCCATAGTTAGGTTCCCTCAACCCCCTCCTACCAGGGTTGACTAGTTGACCTTTTGTTTGACCCTTAGATCACTGGGCCCCACCTGAATTGGCCCCCAAAGATTGTCCCCAAACCTGTTTCAGAAATCCATAAGCCAACAGCTTATTTGTGATTATTGGCTTATTCAAGCCACTTATTTGGTTGATTCTTGCTTAACTCAGTTCATTTAACTCAGAGGAACCAAAATTTGTCATTGTGGACCCCACCTTCCTTCATTTGAGCTAAATACCTTCCACAGTCAACAAAAGTCAACTGTGGGATCAATAAGCACTCTAAGTGCTTATTTCTTGGGTTATATTAAAAGTGTTTTTATTAAAAGTCTTTGTTTTTAGTGTAAAATCAGTTTAGAAAAAGAAAAAACCAAAAAAAAAAAATCAACTTTAATATTAGTGATAGCTTCTATTTAATAGGATTTATCATTTTAATTTTATTTTTAACTTATTTATAAGTAATATATCATTTATATATTTTTAGAAATTCTATTTTAGGTTAAAGTAATTTTAGAAATTTTTCCAGATTTTTATTTTGTCTTTTAGTGGTTTTTATAATTAATTTTATTTTAATTTAGTTTTAATTAATATTAAGTAATTAAATAGCATAATTATATTTTATAAAGTATAACCTAGTTTTTATAATTTTTCTAGCTTTCATTTAAGTTAAAACATTTTTACAAATTTTTCTAGAATTTATGTTACTCATTTTCTATTTTTTATAATATAATTAGTTTAATTAGAAATTAATAAGTAATTAGATTAATAATTAGTTAATTAGTTTAAAAATACACAAAATAAACTTTTTATAATTTTTTAGGATTCCTGTAATGGTTAATTAGATTTGTAAAATTTTTCTTAATTTTCTAAGCTATTTTAGTATTTTTTATAATTCTAATTAGTTTAATCAGTAATAAATAGATAATTAGTAATTAATTAATAATAAATAATTAAATAGTGTAAAAATAGTTTTTATTTTTCTTAAAATTTTCTTTAATTATTAGAATTGTAAAAATATTAATTTTACACTTGTAACCCTCTCCGTTCATCAGTTGTACTTTTTGTTTTGTTCGTCTGTATACGTTTTTTAATTAAAACGTACGTTTTTAGGTTTTAGCTCAAATCTTTGTAATCTAAATTCTCGTAATCAACCACGTTGCTTTCCTAAGCTACATTTGTTAATAATTTTCAAATAATTCTGATCATAACCCTTTTCTGTGAATTATCACCCGATCACGAATACGCTAAAGTTACAATTCACACTTCAACGGGACTTAACGACCTGGCGATACCTTATATTACCCGGAGTATTGATTTAGGCTATTTAACTTTGTTGATCATTCCTTGGTCAATATAAGTTGGTGGTTTAACATTAATCATGGGTCCCACTATTGAAGTAGCTAAGGCCTTGGGAAATTTGGTCAAAACCTGTGCACAGGGCAAGTTTTTGCCCTGCAGGTCAAAATAAGCTACTCCACAAGCTTGTACAAAATTTCTAAAAATAAGCTGACTATGGGCTTTTGAACACTAGGTGGCAATCTTTAACTTCTGAAAAGGGCAAGGTCTCAAAGCTAACACAAAAATCACAAAAATTCTTCTAAGATTTGGTTTTCTGAAACAAATGTACTTTTTGACTTTTTGAGTTTTTGCTAAAAGTTGACTTTGATGAGATTTGATCTTGGTTTATTAACTAATTTAAGTTACTTAAGCTATAATAAGACTTAATAAGGCTAAAACTTGCACTTGTAAACCAAATTAATACCTATGCTACTTAAAAACCAACACAGTTATAAGATTAAACCAAATGAATTGTGATTTTGACTTTTGGTGAAATAAGGCCAAGTTTTTATGGTTGTTCTGAGTCTATATGATCCTAGGGGGCATGTACCATCAGAAAACAACACCACACATACACTACAACACCAAGTATTTTACAGATCCAAACACTCCTTTTAAGAACTAATTTTATAGGTTTCAAAGAGATCCAAAGTTTTAGACCACAAACTTGGTTCCAGAAGTTAACTTAAGCTAAGTTAAGCTGAATCAAACACAGGTTCACTGGATTTAACAACAAATACCCAAGATTACTAAGTGGACTAATTTAACTGTCAAACTAGGAATGTTAAACAACTATGAAAATCAACAAACAATCTACTGATTTTAAGTAATATTATTGCTATTGAACACTGAATAAGCTAAAATGAAAACAAATAAGCAGAAAATAAGCTATGCTACAGTACTGAATTAATAATCAAAGAAAAATTGAAATATTGAACTCACTTGAGACCCTAGCTAAACAAGGGCTCCCAAATGGGCAGCTACAAGCTCCTAGCTTGTAAACAAGCTAGGTATAAGTCCATCTTGCCATTTCCATTACTGGCAACTTCCAATTGCTTCCTGTCTCATGCAAAGGTAACCTGTGGTGTATTTATTTGGCTCTAAGTTTCCCTTTTTTATATTTTTTTTAGTTTTTATATTCAGTTGATGACTTATACTATCTAAGTGAGCTTATGAAACAGTAAATAACAATTTAGACCATAATTAAGCTCAAAATAAGAAATTGCAAATTTAAATACTAAAAACTGAATTGTTGAATAAAACTTGGAATTTTGATTAAGAAAAGTAGAGATTACAATGATAAAACAGATTACAAGCTTCTTTGAGTAAAACTAGTGACTAGAATTTGAAATTACAATAATACGACCTAAAAATTAAGCTAAGTGACTAATACTCCAACTCCTTGCAATCTTCTTCCTTATATAGCCCTCCATTAGGGTTCTTGCATCTCTATAATCATTTCCCATCATCAATTACAGCCATTGGATCACTGAAAAGCTTATAATCATTTGCCACGTGTTTTGGCGCCAAAATCAAATTTTGCAATTTGCTCTGATAACTTGAGGGGTGAGGGGGTGCATTTATTGTGACTTGTTTGTTAGGTGAAGGTGGGTTGGGCGGTGGAGAAATGACGTGCATGTGGGGATGGGGGGGGGGAATGAATACCAGGGTGGTTTCTGGGGTGGTTTTGAGTGAGAGGGAAGAGGAATAGTGGTTTGGTTGACCGGTTTGACTCAGGGTCAAACGTTGACCCTGATATTATACAAAGGGTGTTGGGCTGGTGTGAGAGTTGGGCCAAAAATAAAGATGGTGGGCTTTGATGAAGATATGGATTGGATTTGGTTTTGGTTTTAATAGTATAAGGGTCCGGTTTGGTTTGAACTATCACAAGGACCAATTTTGTAATTATCCGAAAGTTTGGGGGTGTGTTTTGGCATTCTTCCAAAGTAGTTCACAAGGGTATTTCTTGCCAAATGATGAATAGTTCAAGGACCAAAGTTGATTTTTCCATTTTAATTTCCCAGGGACCAAATCTGCCAAACTTTTAAACTCCAGGGACCAAATGTGTAATTTCACCAAACTTGCCAATCAAGGACCAATCCTGCCATATATGAGAAGTACAAGGACAAATTTTGTTTTCTCAAAGTTTTAATATCCCAGGGACCATTTTTGACAATTTTCCAAACTTCAGGGACTAAACTTGACATTTTGTAAAACTTTGCACCAAAGGACTAATTATGTAACTTTTTGATTTAAAAGGACCTTTGGTGACTTTTTCAAGTTTTTAGAACAACCAGGGACTAGATTTGACAACTTTTGAAAGATGAGGGACTGAAACTGCCAATTATGCAAACTTTAATCATTTTTCATCTGTTTTTAATTATTTTGCATCTGAAACATATAGAACAAATTCCTGGGATATTTTCACTATTTTGATGCAATATTGAGTGTTTTTAGATGTTTTGGCAGCTCAGAAAAGGTAAAAATGATGAGTATTTACACACTCATCACTTTTTCAGTACCAAACAATAAATCGAGTACAATGTCACCAAAAAGGAAGAGGGGAAGGCATGTAGGGAGTGGGAAGAAGAAGGGGGGAGTCATCCGACTACAAGTACACAAAAAAGGAAGAGGAGAAAGCCTGTAGGGAGTGGGAAGAAGAAGGAGGGGAAGGAGGAGCATACGAATATTGGTATACTTCATATATTTTAGACATTTTTAATTTGCTTATGTTTGATGCTATGTTAATGTCTTCTAATTGGTTAATGTTTCCTGATTTGTTAATTTGCTTATGTTAATGTGTCCTCATTGGTTAATGTTTCCTGATTTGTTAATGTGTACTAATGAATTGCAGTTGTATAATTTTAAGGTGCTGTGATGGAATTCTTTGCTCTGTCTTGTATAATTGGTTTCTATATAAACCACATTGACTTATTAACCAAACTACAACTATACTTATATATTTTATTTCAATTTGGTGAGATATAGAACACTGCATTGCTCTGCTTCACTTGAGCCTGCATACTTCAGTGCGCACTTGTTTGCATAACTGTTTCATTGAAGTTTCAATGTGGTGAGATATAGAACACTGCATACTTCAGTCTGCACTTGTTGTAGCAGCTGTAGTAGCTCGTTAGACTTAAAGTTTGATTTAAAATGATAAATATGAATAGGGTGTTACTTTAGTTGACTATTGGTCATCAGTCATATCTTCTAATTACTCTCACCATCTTAAATGTCTTGTTAGTTGGTATACAATGTTGCAAATTAGCTTACTGATTGTAATGTAGTGATAGCAATAGTCAAAGTGGGTCAACTCTTTCAAATGTACATTAAGAGTTTTACTCGCCAAGTTCTTGCCTTTATTTGCAGATGTAATAGCTTCATTTCAACTCAATCAATGAAATAATATAGTTATAGCTTATCAGTTGTAGTATTGACGTTTGAATTTAAAATGTGGCAGATTTACTTGGTTATAGGGGTGAAGTTGTGTTCCGCATGCACAATAATGGAGTCTTTGAATTTGGTCCATTAAGGTATGTACAAGGGAATATTTCTACACTTTGTGGCTTTGTCTGTGATCGACATGTCTTTAGCCTAGGTCTGGATAATACTTTTTCACGCATTAGGGGAGAAAAATGGGCTGTATTCTTTTGTTTTCCTGGCAAATCATTAGAAGAAGGTTTGAAGCTGATTCACACAGACAATGATGTGCATACAATGATTGAGCTAGGTTGTCGTGCCGGTTTCGTAGACTTGTTTGTTTCCCGCACAAAACAGGTGTTATCTCCCTACTATTTAAACAACATTGATGCAGAGGGTGATGGTGGGGAGGTTGTTGGATGGGTAGAAGAAGATGCTAGCTTGCGGTGCTCTATTACTTCAACTCCTTTTAGGACTAGCACTTCAAAAACTTATAGGAAAGTGGATGATGTTGATGCTTCACAACCATAATTTGGGAAGCATAAAAAGAGGGTGAAGAGGTCTGTGGATAAGGAAAAAGGAAAGATGGTTGGTGAGGTTGATGAGGCTGATATTGTTAACAGGAACAAACCGACTGGTATTGTCATTAGAGATGGTGTTTCTATGAAGAAGTCAGCATGTGTTGGTTCAGTGAATGTGGAAGCAAGGGGTGGGGGTTTTTTGAGACCAAGAAGTGATGTTAAAATCACTAATTGCGTATTGGGTCTAAGGGCACCAAGATCAATGGGTAACAATGTGGTGTTATTTTGATTAGGTGAGTCTAATAAATTGTTTAGCAAATATTTTGGATACCTTGTATTGCCTATTATAGTAACCTCATTTCTTTGCATATTTTGATTGTGCAGGTATAGTTGCACATCTATCCAGTAGAAGCTTTTGAAGATTGACATATGGGTTTAATCTTTTGGGATTATGTAATGTGTAGAGAACAATATCAGTTTTAATTTGGTTGTATTTACTAATGTAATTTGACTAATGTAACTTGAACTATTATACCTCCCTTTCGAATACACCAAAGGGTGTGTGGCGGCATTGTGATGGGTTCATCTGTTTTGGTACATGCCGACCAATATTATGTAACTTGAATAATATTTCAGATGGGTTAAATTTTTAGTATGTTTGTCTTTGTTTTCTGTTTCTGGTATATAATATGTTTGTCTTTGTTTGTGTTTGTGTCTTATGGTTATAATTCATTATTTGTAATACGAATCGAAGAGTATAAAGTATAAACCAAGAAAATCGGGATCAAACGACCCCTTCCATTCATAAACCATAAGGATACATTTACAACCTTAGGGGAAACCACAACCCCTACCTACATCTACCTAGCTTACGACACTACGACAGTGGCACCAAAACGAACAAAAGAAACCACAACTCCCCAAGTACCCAACCACCTACTACCTACATTCATCATACACAACAAAAGAACCTATCACTGCCTCCAGCACCCAACCCTTCACATGTACGTTTGCCTTACAACAAACTCAATCTTGGAAACAATGTTGTCGTTTGTTTACCTAAGCATCCTCATCAACCCCCTCATCTTTCTCATATCAGCTGACTGAATCCTCCTAAGCTTGTTCACATTGGCCCTTGCAGTTCTCGAGCCCCTTAAGAGTTGGAGCTCCGCAATCAGGTCCCCTAACACCCAACATATTAGAGAGCTTTTGGCACCTACTCATCAACTCTTGTGCATGATGAATGATACGTGGGAATCTCACCAGGCTTTACCTCTCGAGGGATCTCGAGAAGCTTACAACCCCCACCAGGCAGTGTACCTGATCATTGTAGTATAGTATAGTGACAAGTACCGGGGGATTGATCGTTCAACTCAAGAATAGTGTCGCTAGGATTAGAAAGCCTAAAAACTAGGTCTAGAGGTAAGGGATGATTCTTTTTGTATTTTTATATTTTTTATAAAAGCAATTAAAATCTCGGTTTTAGAAGAGTAGGCGGAATTAGTTGCTAGCCAACTAACCCAATAACTAAAGATGCAATCAAAATAAAATAACAAAAAATGAAATGAAATCTAATTAAACTAGTGGTGTGAACAATGATAGGAAAAGTTATGTTTACTTAGGTTTCATTAATCCCTATATATCTTTTACAGGTTGATAATTTGTTACAATTGCATGGATGACGGGTCGTATTCCTTAATACTAGTCGTAGGGCCGTGTACAACATTCCCTAACTCTATAGGATCCTACTTCACTCCTATGTTGAGCCGTTAGAAGCTCCTAACATGGGATCATTAGAATTCTCCTACGCATTAAATACAACCAAAAATCATAGTACACCTCTGATCATGTTTCTTAAGACGTTCAAGCATGTTACCAATGGAAGTCTGCCAGTTTTCTTAAGCTTAACATCGAATACAATCATCCGTAACAACTATAAACAAACAATCAACCCATAATTAACATCTAGGTTTCACTACATCTAAGCAAACACACAAGAGATCTAGCCAAGCATGTTAAATTCAAGACAAGTGTAAGATATATTCAAGCAACACATAGACATATTGATTGAATTGAAAGAGTACTTATCTCAATTGAACATGAAAGGTTTCAAAGGGTAAAAACCCTTGAAAAAGCTGTGAAAATCGGACTAGAGTTTCTCTCCAAAGTTACACCCTAAAAGTTACACACTAATGAATGAAAATTGCAAAACTATATATAGATTTTACAGGGTGACGACGTCAAGAAGGAAATTCTGACGCTGTTAACTCGTCGCCCATAATGAAATCGGATTGCCTAGATCCACTTTTGACGCCGTCATGTGTAATAATGTTCTGGGCCGTCACTAACATTTGGACCATGACGGCCTATGGTGACGCCGTCATGTCCTCAATACAAAACTCTCTGGACCGTCACGGACTTTATCCACTTCCACCTCTTGTATTACACTTGACGCCGTCACTTGGAAATTCTTGACGCCGTCAGGTACTGTTCCCAGCAAGGAAAATTAAGACTTTGCCGTTTTCTTCACTTTTATGCTCCAAAAACGTCTAAAATGCTTCCTTTTCCAGAATTCACTCCAAAAGTACCTAAAATGACAAAAGGAACGATCTAGGGCAATATTTGATCAAATAAATTCGAATCCGGGCTAAAATGACCCCCTAAAAATGGTTCATTTTTTGCCTCATCAATGAATGTCTTCCTCAACCTCTCGCTGGTAATGAGATATCATCATTTCCGATATGACAAACGAGTTACAGGCAATGACGAGATCTAGACAGCGAGACATGTTACCGGAAAAGGGAATGATAAATGTTTTGTTAAGGGTGTGTGTGTTTCTGCTTGTGTGTGTGTGAAGCCGTTGTGACAATTTAATATGGTAACATGAGAATAACTTTCCAAAATTAGTCATTGAGGTCATGTCACACTTATACCAAAAGTTTCCAGGCAAAATGTACCATGAAAAGACGAAACTACCCTCGATGATGTGGAACTTAACGAGCAAACTAACGGAATATGGCCCTCGGTGGCTAATTTGCATTTTTGCGAAACGTTAGTGGCAAATTTGCATGCCTTTATGACTCGGTCCCATTTTGCATTTTCGTGAAACGTTAGGGACTATTTTTGCAATTTACCAAAAAAAAAAAAAAGATTGTTACAAATTTATTAGTGTTTTTGAGTTGTAAAAAGAAAAATAAGAAAATGATGAAAAAACTGTTATTTGAAAATTATGTTTTTAATAATGTATTTTGCTTTTTATTTGCTTTTCTATTCCTTAATGATGTTTGTTTTCGACGTTAACTTGGTACTTTTTCTAGACATAAAAAGGTGTATGTTACTTTTAGACATCATTTTCCTGGGACAGTTGAAAGAGATCCAAGTTGTAGTCGTAAAACAAGCTACTGAATTCAAATTAAGAATACATCACAAACGTTAGCAATTCATACGTTGTTTGTTTTTGACTTTCTGTTAGTAGAACTTTTATTATTTGTGAAACAATTTTCTGTTAGTAGAATGTTTATTATTTGTGAAACAATCATATTTCATTGACTCTTATAGAGTTAGGATAAAATGAGAAATAATATCGAAATAAAAAGGATGAGAAAAAACCATAATCACATATTTTAGATGCACTTACAAAAATAGATACATCTCCTATTGTTTCAAAATAATACTAACATTAAGAGATGATTAAAAACATGTGTCATTTTTTTTGCTTATACAACCAATGAATGAAATGGATTACAGATGTGTTTAAGAAATAATAGGAGCTAATAACTAATTAATGGTGATCTTGTTTGAACAATGCATTATTTTTTGAATAAAAGGTGAAAAGTTTGTTGTTAAAGACAACCCTAAGAACTGTTGTTAGCGAAACCTTTTATTTATTTATTCTTTTTGTTTTTTTTTAATTTGAATTTTGTAACTAGAAATATTTCTCACTCTTTCTATTTTATTTTCTCTTCCCGACTTATATAACAAAAAGAAAAACAAAGTTTATAACAGACACCCAAGAATCGGATGCATTTTATCAAATTGGTACTCCGTATAACACCAAAATTTGAGATTACGTAAATGAAAAAAAAAAAAAGAAAGAAAAAAAAAATCGACGAATTTAAAATAACTTTACACTAAGTATGGAAAACCTATATGATTCACAAACACTTTCGAAAACCATCTTTTTTGTTTTTGAATGCTTATGTCACAGAGAATACGTAAGATAAAAATAAAAGCTATTTACTTACTGCTATTTAATATCAACAAACTCATTTATGTGAACAAAAACATTTATTTTCTAGAAATAAATTCTACTACGTACAAGCTTAAATTAACATGAATAATTAATATAGCCAAAAAATTATAAATGTTAATAATGAATTAAAGACAAGACAATAAATATCAATAATTATTTCTAACTTTTAGTTGACTAAAATTTAAGCAACCTTAATGATCAAATTAAAAGAAGAAGAAGAAGAAAGAAACATAAAAACAAGCTAAAATAGCAAAACTTATTACAAATAACGAGTCCTATATTTATAATCATAATAATACCGTTACATAAACAATACGGAGTAATAACAACCAAACTACAATTACAATATTAATATTCATAACAATATTTAAATGAGTTGCATCTTTAATTTCTCTCCACCAACTCTTTTTATTACAGTAATATTTATGCCTACCTTGTTTTGAGACTTATCCACACAAACTACTTGTACATTGCTAAAAATAAAAGATGTAATTGTGTGAATCTACAGTAATACTTCGAATCAAAATACTTATTATTATTATTATTATTATTATTATTATTATTATTATTATTAAAACAATTTTAACTTATTTATTTACATCACAAATCTATCTCATAATATGAGTTACTATTGAAATACAAGCTTTTTGATTTTTGATACTTACAAAATAATTAAATTGATTAGTGATTAATTAATGGTTAAAAAGTAAAACTCACTTTTTGCGCCTTCGTAAAAAATACATTTTTACTTAAAATAAATATTTTTGTTTGTCGAGCAATAGTTTTAGTGCGATGATCTTTTTATAACTAATATTCTTTCCGTTTCAAAAGATAATTATCTATCGACAAAAAACACAGTTTAAAAAAACATAAATATTACTGTTTTTTCTCTTTTATTTCAGAATGACAGTTTTACACTTACCAAAATAATTAAATTTTTCTTTATAATTTGTAATAACAATTCTTATTAAAAAAAATGTATTTATATTCAGTAGTTGAACTCAAAATTCAATAAATCTACACAACACTTCAACCCAAGAATTTATTTATTACAACAACTAAAAAAAAAAAAAAATCATTCTTACAAGAATACAAAAACAGCCCATTTTCAGGAAAGAAAATAAATTTCTTTATATTTATAAGGTGGGTGTCTAGAAAGACTAGATTTTGTGAAGTAGTAGTCTCTGAAGTCCTTTTTGCTGTTTTCAGATTTTGTCTTTCGGTGGCTTTGCGTGTACTACTCCAACCCCATTAATCTTTTCTTTCTTAAAAAAAAAAACACAACATTACACATATACTGTCTGTGTTTCTTTTTTTTATAAAGATTTGTTCACATCTACTACTACTGTAAGTCTCACATTTTTAGATCAAATGCCTTTACTTAACTTTATCACATCTCATTCCTTTTTTTTTAGATTTAACTTGCTGCATTTTTATATAATCTTTGGATTTGTGTTTCTTGATGTTGGTTTTTAGATTGGTTTTTTATGTTATGTTTTTTGGTGTAAAAAAAAGTTTCCAATTTTGCCCTTATGTTGTTAAGCATTAGTTTCAAGAAATACATTTGATTTTATGATTCTTGATGTTAAGTTGTTATAAAAATTGATAATTTAAGTTTCCAGTTTTGCCCTTATGTTGTTAAGCATTGGAGTTTGATTTAAGATTAGTGTTTATGATGTAAACCTAATACATTTTATGATTCTTGATGTTAAGTTGTTATAAAAATTGATAATTTAAGTTTGTAATTTAGTGGTATGGTGATTAATTGATGTGACAATTTATGATAGTTGCATCAGTATAGTTTATGGTAGGTGTTCAATTTCGCCCGGCTTTTCCCTTATGTTGTTTAGCATTGGAATTTGATTTAGGATTAATGTTTATGTTGTACACTTGATTAGTATAGTTTTCAATGTTAGTTTTGGCTTAATTTCTTTTCAAAATTTGACCATAAAAAAAGTTTGTAATTTAGTGGTATGATATTGATAATAAATTGATTGCGACAATTCATGATAAATGTATTTATGTCATATTATCCAATTTTGCCCTTGTTTTGGTAAGCATTGGTACTTGATTGACCATTATAATTTCTTGTTTGTCAATAGTCTTTAGAAGGATCTTTTATGATTCGCGATGTTCATTTTGAAATTGCGTTTAGGGATTAATATTTTAGCTGTAAATCTACTCACTAAAATTATGTTTATGTTTATTTTTGCTTAACTGCATCACAAAATCTGACAGTTAGGCTTTTGTTTTTAGTATAGCTGTATAATAATAAAATGATGTGACAGTTCTTGTGT
Organism: Artemisia argyi; assembly: GCA_030686995.1. Taxonomy (NCBI): domain Eukaryota; kingdom Viridiplantae; phylum Streptophyta; class Magnoliopsida; order Asterales; family Asteraceae; genus Artemisia; species Artemisia argyi. Next base: position 156,852,420 of record CM060699.1, on the reverse strand, counting down.
CTTATAGGGAAATATCGGGAATGGATTAGCAGAAGCCAGAAAGTAGATAACTTTATACCTTATTGTCGTCATTAAATATGGCGTCTGGGAGTATGGATTCAGAATTATCAAAGAAGACTACATTTATGGGTCTTAAAGTATGGGTTGTGATCTGCCTATCCGTTGTCATATTTATTTGTGTGTTCTTATGTCTCTTATCAATGTGGGTCATGTGCCAAAAAAAATCTCGAAGAAGAGACAGATACCCTCATTCACAAATACCAAATGTGCCAAAAGACATTAGAGTCGACAGTGTTGGTGGTGCATATAACAGTTCAGGAGCCATGAATGATGAACCGAGTGGTAAAAAGGGCTCAGGAAAAATGTTATATAAACTTGGGTTGAGTAAATCAGGTGATGCTGATAATGCAAGTCAATCTAGTTCAGTGTATGAAAGAGGACATTCAGGGGAAGAAGGAACTTCCGGAAGTGTCTGGAAACAGTCTTCATCGTCTCGTGGAGTAACGGCGTCTCCTTTTATTGGGTTACCTGAAACTTCACATTTGGGGTGGGGCCACTGGTTTACTTTACGAGACCTTGAGCAAGCGACTCGTAGATTTTCTAGTGAGAATGTGGTTGGTGAGGGTGGTTATGGAGTCGTATATAAGGGCACATTGGTCAATGGGACCGTAGTAGCAGTAAAGAAGCTACTTAACAATCTGTGAGTATCCGCATCTTTTTGTGTTGCTAATGTTGAAGTTATATTTATATTATCTTATCGTGTGAATTTATGCTTAGGGGGCAAGCAGAGAAAGAATTTAGAGTTGAAGTGGAGGCTATAGGGCATGTTCGGCACAAAAATCTTGTGCGGCTTCTAGGTTACTGTATAGAAGGAACCCATAGGTGCGTTCCTTTGTATAGTTGATACAACTGCTAATTTCCTCGTGATTATCTTTGATGCTTATTGTGCTGATGCTATTGAATTGGATCCAATCTTCTTGAATAACTTAGGATGCTTGTTTATGAATATGTGGACAATGGAAACCTTGAACAATGGCTTCATGGAGATACTCGGGAATGTGGGTCCCTTACCTGGGAAGCTCGCATGAAGGTCCTTCTTGGCATCGCAAAAGCGTAAGTGAATATTACTATTAGAATTAAATAAGAAAATGAGACCGTACCTTAACGTGTGACTGTTTAAATGTCAAGAAACTTATCTTTGCGTTGCTTTTAATTATGAAACCCTTGTATACTTTCTCAGCACAAAAGTTAATGAATAGACCTTCGGTGGTATAGTGGTATAAGTCTTTCTTCCGTCTTCAGATTGTTCTCAAGCATCATTGGACAAATGTTAAAAGATTCACACTTTTCTGTTTTGATTGTGTTCCAAGTTTCATGTATTAAGGCAACGGATTTGGTCAATAGGCAGTAGTCATTGAAATTTTTACTTACTGATTTTGCAGGCTTTCTTACTTGCATGAAGCTATAGAACCAAAGGTTGTGCATCGCGACATTAAATCTAGTAACATATTAATTGACCATGACTTCAATGGCAAGCTTTCTGATTTTGGATTGGCCAAGCTTTTGGATTCAGGAGAAAGTCACATAAACACCAGAGTTATGGGGACATTCGGGTATGCTTGCAACTTATTGTTAACTTTTTAAATTCGTTTATTTCGAATACTAAAAGCCCTGTTTATGTTGCAATTGCAGTTATGTGGCTCCAGAGTATGCTAACACTGGCATGTTAAACGAGAAAAGTGATATTTATAGCTTTGGTGTGCTCCTTCTTGAAGCAGTAACTGGAAGGGATCCAGTGGATTACAACCGAGTTTCTAATGAGGTATTAATGGCTACAAATCATCTTATGTGTGTTTAGACTTTAGAGTGTTCCCTATATCACAATCTTCGTGTTATCTGCTGTTGGCATATTATTGTTGATATAATTTCACTTAAAAGTTAAGGTAGCAAAATAGATGGGTCAGGCGGACTGGGAAAGACAGGTAATTTTGGTGTCAGTCGAAGGTGGTTGGACTGGGTTGAGTTGGCCGGAAGCACTTTTCTGCAATTTTTATTCTAAACTTTATTTTATTATCAGTAGTTAAATATATTGCTAGTGTTATATATAATTACAAAAATATATCTTCAAATGATAAACTTATTTATTTTTCAGAAATTATATTATTTCAGTAATACAATTTAGGCGGCTTCGACCTGCTGAATGTTTTACTTCTAGTCTATGTTTTAGCATTTTACCAGTTTGACTCGTTTGAAATATAACATAACCTGGATCGACTCATTTACTATTAAACGAATTGAATGTTAGCTATACGTAAAAGTGTGCCAAAATTTTTCAATAATTTGTGAACATATGGCAGGTCAATCTTGTTGAGTGGCTTAAAATGATGGTGGGCAACAGAAGAGCAGAGGAAGTTGTTGACCCAAATCTTGACCCTAAACCTTCGACACATGATCTAAAACGTGCACTTCTGGTAGCACTTAGATGTGTTGATCCTGACTCTGAAAAACGACCTAAAATGAGTCAGGTTGTGAGAATGCTTGATGCAGATTTCCCATATCGTGAGGTATTACTTATTTCCACCCAAGCTTGCTTTCTTTGTCTGTTTTTAAGGGTCATTATATGTCTATGAAGTTTAGTATTTTTTTAAGAAGCCCATTTCAGCGTGCCCAATCCTTTATTAGAAATTTCATTTAGACCATACATATGTAATATCTTCATACATACACCATCTTAGAAGTTCTGTTTGAATATCTTCTGTTGAACAATGAAATAATGAATGCTAAAATATGAAAATTCCCCTAACTCTGAAAAATACAAAATGGGGCAATACAATGTATATTTCGTAGCATTTTAAGTTTCAATCAGAAAATTGGTTAGCAACTCTGTAGGAAACATAATCATTATATAAATCTATTGTGTTCGGTTTCTCGACATGTATAAGCCTCGAGCAAATTATTCAAAGAAAGAGAAAGTGGTCGGCCAGTTTTCAAGAGCTCGGCTTTCTCTCCCAAAACCTTAGAATCTAATAGTTGTCTCACCGTATTATTATTCTGCTTACCTAATAATTCAGTTAATCCCCTATATACATGGAATAAACTGTTTTTATTAATTTAAACCTTAATTATTAATAGGCTGAGGCCCACCCACACAAGTCACATGTGATACCTATGAATATGCATTATTCTTTTCATAAGCTGTACAAAAGATTCATTGCTAAAAGTCTGGCCTAGGAATTTATTTAGGATGCATGAGCTTACAAAATAAAATAACATGCAAGGCATGATTGTCTACCAAACCAAACATAACAGAGACATGTTGGTGCTTTTAGCATACATGTTATACGGTGCCTGCTGTAGGAGGGCAACCAGTGCCACTGCCTAGGGCCACACATTATTGAAGGGCCTCAAATTTTTTCCAAGTGCACTATATAGGTTCATGCGATGGCTCTTTTAGACAATAAATCAGGCCCATGTTTGAATAACTATTAGTGAAGACGGTTAATATAGTTTATAGAGATGATTACTTAGATGATAACCTGTACAAAAGAAAACATAACGTGAACGGATTATAGAGGATTACTTATGAGATAACCAGCTAACTCGCATTCAATATTACGACCTACTTTATTTGATGGGATATTCCTCTCTCATCTTGTACCACCTCTAATTTATTTTTTATTTTTTATTTTTATTTTTATTTTTATTTTTATTTTTTATTTTTATTTATTATTATTATTATTATTATTATTATTATTATTATTATTATTATTATTATTATTATTATTATTATTATTATTATTATTATTATTATTATTATTATTATTATTATTATTATTATTATTATTATTATTATTATTATTATTATTATTATTATTATTATTATTATTATTATTATTATTATTATTATTATTATTATTATTATTATTATTATTATTATTATTATTATTATTATTATTATTATTATTATTATTATTATTATTATTATTATTATTATTATTATTATTATTATTATTATTATTATTATTATTATTATTATTATTATTATTATTATTATTATTATTATTATTATTATTATTATTATTATTATTATTATTATTATTATTATTATTATTATTATTATTATTATTATTATTATTATTATTATTATTATTATTATTATTATTATTATTATTATTATTATTATTATTATTATTATTATTATTATTATTATTATTATTATTATTATTATTATTATTATTATTTTTTTGTGTGAATCTGATTGAGGATTAATTTTAAGGTTTTGGATTTGTTGTTAACTACTAGGTGATAACTTTTTTTCACATATAACGATTTCGTGCTTAATGAGGCCTCTTTAAAATTTACCGCACAGGGCCACCGGCCCTGCTCACACGAAGTTGATAATTTTGGCCATCCGAGGGATAAAAAAATGATTCACTGGCCGGAGGTCCTTCTGGAAGCAGTCTCTCTACTGTCGGGTTATCCTGGCGGTAGGGGTAGGATCTGTCTACATCTCACCTCCCCCTTTACCCTGCTTCGTTGGGATTGGGTTTTGTTGTTGTTGTTGTTGAGGGATAAAAAAATGAATGGTCTAAATGAGAATCATCAATAGCGTCTATTAAAACCTTCTTTTTTATGACTTCAATTTGATCAGAAGTAAATACATGTATTGTAAAGTATGATTAATAATGGGCTCAGGTCTTTTACCTTTACTTATATAAGCATGAAAATGGCGATGATCGTTGGGAGTGCCTGAATAAGTTGAGTCATTATCCTTATTACTGTTCTAAATGCAAAATAACAACCCTAATCGTCCTAATTATCTTAGTAGGTGTAGACATCTTTGATTCGTCTAAAAGTGTATGTTGATGGCAAAAATAGCTAATTATATAACCAAAAAATGTAAGAACTGTGAAAAAGTTACTAGTATAAAACAAGCCTTGTGAAGGATGAGGTAAAATTTATCATGAATGTTTCATGCTTATTTAATATTTTAGTAAAATGTGAGGGGTGATGTAATCGAAAAATGTTACTTTGACCAACTCTTAACATGTTTGACTTTTGAATACAGGAACGAAGGAACAGGAGGAGTCGCACAGCCAGCATGGACAGTGAAACCATGAGCGGTGCCGCTGACATAGAACGCCCAGCAGCATAATCAGAAATCTGACAGACTTAACAACAAATCGTTAACAAGTTGAAATCATTCTTGGTAGATTACTAGCAGGAGTGAGTGGTGTATGGTGGGGGTATCAGTAAACTTAAATTAAGAAAGATGTAAATCACATAACAAGCCAGATCAAAGGACAAGGGTTCTTTCTTTTATCTTCTGTGTTTATAATAATCAAGATCATTTTAAATTTTTGGTTTTCATATACTTCTAATTCAGGTTTTGGATTGAAAACCATTAGTACCGGTAACAGTCATATCTGACAGACGAATCATATTATTTATGTTTTGAGTGTAAAAATGCTTTTATTCGTTTTTCTTCTTATCGTTTAACTTGCAAATGCTTGCATTTTAGTGTCTTCATTTGCTGTGACAGTGACCACATGGTAAATAAGCAAACCAGCAGAACTAACTTTGGTATCTATTCTTTAGGGCCCCAGTTTGTAATGTTTCACTGGTCTGTGTGGAGTCATGTTTCGCATAAATTGCGTATAGTCGAGCAAAAGATTTCATACTTACTAATTTTTTAATATCATTTTCTCATTCTTGTTCACAAATTTGAGATAAAAATGAAGGATGGTGCATCATGAAGTCATGACCACTACTCATTTGACATTTGCATTGTACAAGGAATGGTGACGAGAAACAAAAGCAAGCATTTTTTTCACATCAGTAGGCGACGACAACTATTACTCGTTAATAATGAAATTTTTAAAACAAAAACCTTATAAAGTATAAACAGGTATTTCCTCCTACATACAATACTCTCTCAAAAATCTATTTTTACGTCTTTTTCTCAGTACTTGAAACCCAGATTTGCTATTTTACATCAATATGGTATATTCAAGACGCTTTAGAACACGCATCCAAGAATCCGGTTATTGCAAAGTACTGTAAAAAACATTAGAAACAAAATCATGTATAAACAAGTCAGTCCCAATGCCGCTTATAAAAGTAAACAAAACCATGAGCAGTTCAAAAGCCTTGAGTCAGTAAATATAAGATTTCACAACTCACTCTATAAATCATTTTCACAGTCCATTAATTCTGTAACCAAAACAAGTCACCTCAATAAAAACAATTTCTTCTTTACTGGTACATCTAAGGCTGATGGTAAGAATCCATTGATTGTTCTGTATGTGTATCATCTGGTGGTCCAAACGTGTGAACATCCGGATGGTATGCATTTCCTTCCTGCCCCTGACCACCATTTGGCTGTACAAAGACTGGAATATCCAAACTATTCCCTTCAGTGTCGGGTGCAATCTCCCTAACATCGGATATTCTTGCTTCCGTTGCCTCTATATCATTCCATTCACCATCATTAATTGGTCTCGTTTGATCTACAGATGGCGGTGGGTGAACTAAACTTCTTTCTGACACTTGAATATTCCTAGAAACACTAAGGCATGCTTTATCTACATTCTCTTCAGATGGATGTACATGTTTTGTCAGGGGCTGAGTATCGACTTCGGAGCAAGACTCTCCTCTCTCCTCCAAGACTTGCTTAGTATTCTCCTCTTGCCTGATAACAATAAATAAATAAATGAATCCGCCAAATCAGCAGCTAACACGAGGTTGGAATATTTATTTTGCGTGAAATAGCCAATTCAGGTAGTATCTACCTCTAGAGGGTCAAACACGATGTATGTATTAAAAAAAGGGTAGCTTATAGGAAGCGGGTCAAACTGGTCAAAATGCCTCTAAACCTTTTACTCAAAGGTTAAAAATTAGAGAAATAATTAACTTTTGCAATCATATTAGACACAATAGTTATCTATAAACACATTTGGACAACTAATGATCTTGATCAGCTCAACCTGTAGAAAATGACCCAATTTCATCTTAACCCTTTTGACCCTTTAAGAATACTAGTGAAGTGGGTTTCAAATAGGTAACCAAACCTTTGAAGTTGTAACTGTAAAACATTGATGTATGCCAAAAGCTCTTGATTTTCCTTTCTAGCAGCGGTTTCTTTCTCTGTTGCCTCTTTTATTGCAGCTTCAGCCTCTGCCTCCTTAACCCTAACCTTTTCATCAGCCCTGACAACGGCTCCTTCTAGAATGACTACACGTTCCCTCGCTTTTGCAAGCTCAGAACGCCATAAAAGGGCTTCCTGATGAGAAGAGTCTCGTTCCCTGGCTTTAGCAAGGCGCATTGTATCAGAAGATAAACACAGTACCACACATCAAAGCATCAAAAACTAAAATTTTATAAAATCAAAAATTTACACCATCTATCTACTTTTAATTAAATAGTATGATAACCCAATAAAAGGGAAAATTCTTAGGAAGAAAGCTTGAAAAGAAAAGCCATTTTTCTTGATACATCCTGAAAAAGACAAGTGCAGGTATTGGAATGGGAATCCATACGTTGTGTTTTATCTCTCTAACCAGTCAGATAGATTTAAAAGAGCCAGACAAGTCTAAGGGAGTGTTTGGTAAATGGGGATAGGGAATGAGTATCAGTCCCATGAAAACATGTCTAGCCCTATATAGTTTTGTGTTGCTTAAGAAATTGGAATGTGTCGCGTGTTTGGTTTACCTGTAGGAGTTGTTGTCGGGACTACTTCCAAGTGAATTGCGTGATCTACCTGGAGGCCTACAAGAAATATATTGCTAAACAAATGAAAAGAAGAATTGCATAAATCTAGATATGGGAATGATTCAAGAACTAGCATATCAATCAATATTAGGAATAAATAGCTGCTAGTAGTTAATGCACATAACATAAACATTAATCTATATATATAAAATAAAAAACAATGAAATTAAATACCATAGCTGCATAGGGTTTGACCATCCTCCAAAACGATTCCTTTATAACTCAACCTCTGGTTCTTAGCAGGAAGAGAAATGTTTCGAGCCAATAAATTCTTAAAATCAACAACCTTTGACCTGACACTCGATGCAAACCGAAAAAATGTCCCCGTTTTCACATACTATCTCTATCATAATCATCTCTTCCTCCTCCTCCATTGATTTACCTGTAGTAGTGTTAGAAGGTGGAGTTGTTTCGGTCCTAAACGGCGGATTACTTCCAAGTGAATTGCGTGATGTGCCTGGAGGCCTACAAGAAACATATGCAGCAGGTGAGTTTTACTAAACAAATGAAAAGACAAATTGCATAAATCTACTAGATATGATGGGATTGATTCAAGAACTAGCATATCAATGAATATTAGGAATAAGTTAATGCACATAACATAAACATTAATCCCCCTCTCTCAGTGGGACAAAAACTTGAGATAGTTTCATCAAAAAATAGTAAGTATGTATTTCATTAACTAATAAAACTAGTGCAGCTTTAGTCCAAATTGAAATTTGGTTAATAGAGATATATCTTATACGACTGGACTACCATATCTCAATAATTATAGCAAATAATCCTTCCATAATAATAATAATAATAATAATAATAATAATAATAATAATAATAATAATAATAATAATAATAATAATAATAATAATAATAATAATAATAATAATAATAATAATAATAATAATAATAATAATAATAATAATAATAATAATAAAATAATAATAATAATAATAATAATAATAATAATAATAATAATAATAATAATAATAATAATAATAATAATAATAATAATATAATAATAATAATAATAATAATAATAATAATAATAATAATAATAATAATAATAATAATAATAATAATAATAATAATAATAATAATAATAATAATAATAATAATAATAATAATAATAATAATAATAATAATAATAATAATAATAATAATAATAATAATAATAATAATAATAATAATAATAATAATAATAATAATAATAATAATAATAATAATAATAATAATAATAATAATAATAATAATAATAATAATAATAATAATAATAATAATAATAATAATAATAATAATAATAATAATAATAATAATAATAATAATAATAATAATAATAATAATAATAATAATAATAATAATAATAATAATAATAATAATAATAATAATAATAATAATAATAATAATAATAATAATAATAATAATAATAATAATAATAATAATAATAATAATAATAATAATAATAATAATAATAATAATAATAATAATAATAATAAATAATAATAATAATAATAATAATAATAATAATAATAATAATAATAATAATAATAATAATAATAATAATAATAATAATAATAATAATAATAATAATAATAATAATAATAATAATAATAATAATAATAATAATAATAATAATAATAATAATAATAATAATAATAATAATAATAATAATAATAATAATAATAATA